>QVRM01005752.1:202500-428085 GCA_003439945.1 Dermanyssus gallinae | reverse complement strand
CGGCGATATCATTCATTCTCTCGCAGCACCGCAACGCTTTGCGCGATCTCGATGGGACAACCATCATCAATACACGCTCGAATCAATAATATCTACGACGACACATGATGAGCATAACATTGTACTCGTACTGCATCCCAGCTGCCCATTCGCCGCACTCAGTTGCATTACTATATATAGCAGCAGTAGTAGCTGCTTCGTTGTTGTTGTTGTTGTTGTTGTTGTCGTGCGTATACGATGATTGTGTTGCGTATTGTGTAGTTTTACCCTTCGTCGTCTTCGTTGTTTGAAGGTTTCCTATCACTTATTGTCCTGGCTGTCGTGTGTGTTTTGCTACTTTTCAGTTCGATTCATTGATTGATTGAAGTTCAGTCACCACACCAACAACAACAACAACAACAGCAACAACAACAGCAACAACAACAACAACAACAACAAGAAGCCAGCAAACAGCCAGCCATCAAAACGAAGGATCTGCCACACCATCGAACCCACAGACCGACCGGCCGAGGGACAGGTGTTTTTCACCTGCGACCGCCGCCGCCACCACCACCACCATCATCATCTCAACCAGTACCATCGCCACCTCCACTATCATTAACGTGTTCGAATCGCGCGGTATTGTGGAATGCGCCGGCCAGGAATTCGGACAGGTCGCTGCCTGCTGTCAGATCTGTCTGACGACCCATGGCTGGCTGATCGGTCCCCGATCGAACTGGTCGGACGGACTGGAGCGGTCGAACAGACGACTCTGAATCCGTGATTCGAATTTGGCTCTATCTCCCTGGCACCTCACATCCTCTCTCGCGCGCTGTCGCGTGCTCTTATTGTCTCTTTTTGCCAGAGAGGAAATAGAGATACAGATAGAGAGAGAGAGAGTGTGAGAAAAGAGAACGTAAGTGGGTGGATGACATCACGAAAAATGAAAACCGTGGCGCCACCACGGTGAAGCCGTGCAATCAACAGCAACAACAACAACAACAAGCATCGAAACTACAGTAAGTGAGTGAGTGAGTGAATGAAGACTGTGAACCTCGTCAGCGACGACAACACTATCGACAAGAGACACGTCACTGAGAGCAGGAACGTGTGGTGATTGTTGTTTCTGTTGTTGTTATTTTATTGTTGTTGTTGAGGTTGTTGTTATTGTTGTTGTTACTATTGTTGTTGAGGTTGTTGTTGTCGCTATTGTGGTTATTGTTGTTGTTGAGGTTGTTATTGTCGCTCTTGTTGTTGTTGTAGTTGTTGGTGAAATTGGTTCTGCCGCCGAGATCACCGTGTCGTATCGGGCTCACACTGATGTGGCTGACTGTGTGACGTGGCTTTTATGGTCTTGCGACGCGCGGATGGTAGTTAGTGGTGGAAGTGGTGGTCTGTTGTTGTGGTTAAACCAAACAATCGTCGTCTGCGCATGACTCGAGTGTTGGTGGTTTTCTTATTCTTTTTCTTCGTCTTTGTTTCGTTCTCTTAACTCTTCGATCTTGTCTATCGATCTACAGCATTTCCTGTTTCCTCTTCTCTGCTCGACCCCTACTAGTTGTCCCCCTCCCACCCTCAGGCTAAACGTTCTCTTCTTGCCTTCGCCCCAGCGCACTTCGTTCTTAAAGCCTGTTGACATTCTCCCGTTTCGCTCTCGTATCTCTCTCTCTCTCGCTCTTTTCACGGCTCTGTTGCCGCTTCAGTCCAGACACTAAACGCTACGGCGTAGACAACACGTACTCTCACTGCGAACGTAGACAACGCAATTCTAAAGCTGGTCGACGAACAATTGCGGCTTATAATATCGGTGGTAGCCGAGGAGCCGAGAGCCCGAGGTTCGCGAGTTCACTGTTTACCACCGCGAGTGTCGCAAGTGTCAGCGAGGGCCGATTTGATGGCCGCCGCATTGAGTTCTCCGCAGTGAGACTGTAGGCGCTGCTGTATCGAACACAAACAACAGCCGTCGAACACGTTTCGCACATTCGTTGTCACGACACGCACCCGCTAACCGAAAGAAACATAGGTGGCTGATCTCTCTCTCTCTATCTCTCTCTCAGCAGCGTTTCAGTATTAACGTTTGCAACAGCTGTGAATTTTTCTTTTCCTTTTTCCTCATCTCCTGGTTTTTCTTCTTCTTCCTCTTGTTGTTCTTGTTCTGCTTCTGCTGTTTTCACTGCTAATACTGCTGCTGCTGCTGCTGATACTGCAAGTGCCGCCTATACGGCCGTCATTGGCCGACACTAGCGTCCATTGGAACCGCTGTGCTGCCGAAAGTTTTCCGATCAACCGGCTTGGCCAGCTTTTTCCTCATCTTTCTGCGCTGTGTGTGGACGCGTTCGTGTTGGTGTTACTGTTGTTGTTAGTGTTGGTGTTGTTGTTTTTGTTGTTATTGTTGTTATCGTTGTTGTTGATGTTGTTGTCGCTGTTGTTGTTGTTGATGTTGTTGTTGTCGCCATCGTCGTCGTCGTCGTCGCCGTCGTCTCACGTCTGCTTACCCACTTTCCCTACATCCATCCATTGGAATAGCAGAAACGGCAGAAGCGGAAACTGCTTCACGAGTAGTCTTTGTGTGTGTGGGTCTGTATCTGTTTGTGTGTGTTTGTGCATCGCCACTGTTGACGGATAGAGCGAGACGTTGTTGTCAGCTATGACAACGGGTACAGCGACGACGGCGGTGGTGGTGGTGACGGCGAAAGTCCGTGAGCTTCAGCTGGAAGGAAACAACTGCCACTGACAACAACAACAACATCAACATCATCAACAGCAGCAGCAGCTACTGGTGATGAACTGAACTGAGCATTGATATCTTAACTCAGCTGCTGGACAACATACACTAGACGGTAGGTAGTCGTGCTCCTCTCATAGAATATGTGTGTAGTAGTATATATATATATATAGAGATTTTTCTTTTGAATTACTAGGTTACACAGTAAATAAGGCATCTATCTACCTTTAATGCGTTGGGTCTGACTTAAACTGACGGGTCATAACGTCAGAGTCGCAGGACATTTCCACCACACCGCGGACGGCCGATACACATATATTATATATATATATATATATATATATATATATATATATATATATATATAATATATATATATATATATATATATATATATATTATATATATATATATATATATAGTACGATCATGTGACATAGTTAGTTCTAAAAATAATAATAATTTATCAAATTGTAAAAATAACAAGACTGATAACAAATATAATTATCATTACTCGAGGTCGAGCCAGCCCTAGGTGATAGTCAGTCCTCGACAGGAGAAGCTTAACGAACGCTGCTCTGTTCAGGCCGCCACAAGGATTGTGTCAGGACAGCCGTCTGTATCTTATCTGCGTGTGTTTGTGAATATGTGTGCTTGTGCCACTGACCTGTGTCTGATTAAGCGTGCACGTTACATCGGAGCAGTGTTAAGTGTGTGTGTGGGGGTGTGTTGTTTTACAGCTCAGGAGAAAAAGCCGAAGGCTTGCCGACATGACATTTCACCATTTACTTTTGTGGGTCAGATAGAACAGCGACGACGATAGCGAACGAAGCAACAACAGCAAGAAGTACAATATTCGTGATGACAACAACAATAAGTAGAAAAAAAACGTATTAATATAGTATATTGTTTTGGTATATATATATATATATATATATATACCTGCGCCGATATAGATACGTGTACTTAGTTGCAGCTAGTATCGCTTCGGATGTACCGTGTACGGGTCGGGACAGAAGATGTGAAGAATTGAGCATGCAGTTACACAAGCAAATGAATAGTAGTACTTGCTTGGCTTGACTTCTCCCCCGAACCGATATATATATATATATATATATATATATGTAGAAAATATTGTAAAAAAATGTAGCTGTAACACATATTAAGTGTGTTGTTTTGAGATAACCTATTGACAAGATCCACCTACCGGCTTTAGTGCGGTGTAGGTCTTTATCACTGATGGCAGGATAGGATACTTGGAAACAGCACGATTTATTTACTATCGCTTTCGCAGAATCTATTTTTCATCAGAAGTGCAAACAGACAGTTACCATATATAGAGCAGCTGGTTGCAACATAAATTTGTTTTTAATGAAGTTAGAGTCTTACCGCGAGTTGCCGCTTCACATCTCTGTTCTCTCTCGCACGATTTGCCTACTAAATTGTGCTTGCGTTTCGGCTTTCATTCGGCTACGAGTTTCAAATGGTTGTCTTGAACAATGTATTACTCAATGAACTCAACTAGTGCATGTTCTAAGCCTACCTCCTCATATCTGGATTTCTTTACACTTTGTTTTAATTCCAATCACGCCATATTTCATATGCCGTATGCCATTTGACAGCATTTGAAAAGCTAATATATGCTGTCGATGTTTCACAACATAGGTATGCGGCATTTATAGGGTAATCGAATTATTGTGGTTTGCCTCCTGTAGAGCGTTCCCGCTTTCTCACTAACTGACTCTATGTGAGATTCACATTGGTAATAACGTGTGGAACCGACGAAGAAACTTCCGCACCAGCCGAGACAATGGATGACGATTGTCACCAAAATGACGAAATGAGTTTCCTGCTAACTCCTGTACCGAGCATTCGCTTGGAGCAAACGCATTGTACCACCCATACAAACCTATCGCGTTTGTTTGCTGGACTATTGTGTATTGTTTTAGTAACCAGCTTATATATATAATAGTATGGCCCTGTTTTATTAATACACCGCTTTGTGAATCCTGTATATATATATATATATATATATATATATATATAAACAATATCACTAGGACGCATAGAAGAAAGGCAGAGAGCCACACTAAATGCTCTACGTCTTTCACTCGCACGAATAAAATGTATCAGACTCAACGTAAGTCGAATATGTTTCGACCGAAAATCGGCTTGCTTCTGTGTTTTAGCTGCTCTTACGAATGACGGAGGTCCGTTCAAGCAAATTTACCACGGCTTTTGTCAGGCCAAGACGTTGTTTGTTCAAGAGGAGAACTGAGTGTTTGGCCAGAAACTAAGCTAATGGATACAAGAGTACGTCTTATAACGTGTTTTCATGAATTGAAGTACGTAAGAGCAGGCCTGTTTGTTCAATACCCTGCTGATTGTTCATGCCCAAAACATTTTTTGCTGTAAGAGAAAGTCATAGTTGATACGTCAAAAGCGCTAATTTGAAAACAAATTCGAAATACCCGCAACGAAAGTCATTTTGCGAGTTAAATGGCCCAATTTTGTGTCCGTTGTACGAGTTGCGTGCACGTGAACCGATGGGATACGGGGCCGTCACGATAGTGATAGTTGTATTTCGAAAAGGCAAGCTTTCTTGCTAGAATGATTTTTCAAAAGCACACTAAGTAAACGAGCACTGTAGCACCGCATGATGGTTTGCAATGTCTGCCTAGCTTGCGCATGGTTATGGCAACAACATTTTGCTCGTAAGTGTTTGAGAATGCAACCATCGTTGTAGGATTTTTTAACAACACTGCCATTAATAAGTAGCCGATCTAAAATGTTCCCGAACCTTATCGAGATTGAGGTTTCAGACAGGCTCTAAGAAGAATATTAGACAGGTTTACATCAAGACGTATACGGGCAGCATGCGCATTAAGATATGTCTGGAAGGGGAATGCCGCAAGCGTGTTGTGCATACGTGGCTTATAATGGTTCGTTGCGGTCGGCTGATTGTTGCAGCCAAAACGAGAAACAAGCGGCGGAAACTTTTCCTTTGCCCAGAGGTGGTACATGTGACGTCTCCAGTGCTAGGGCTCGAGGCGGAAATGTTATTTGGCTCGTTGTGGTCTCTCGTGATTCATAACTATTTGAATTAGTAATTCTATATTTTTGTATTCCATAGTCACCGGACCACTTGTTTTCTAATCCGAATCAAGCTCTGACGAGAACGAAATCCAACCCAAATGGCTAGGTTTCAGAGTTGCTATGCACTGAAATGAAGTCATGCAGAATCTCGAGGCTGGTGAATTTCACGTGCTTGAAATCGTCGGGTGTATTCGCCATTTCGCACGCGTGCTGTCATAATGCGAGGAAAACGAACGCACCCGTGAAGCTTTAGTAAAGTGCAGCCATACAAATGACGTACGATTAGTGGTTGACTGGTCAGTAGCCCATGTTTTAGCTTATGATATTTAGCTGGACTAGACAGCAACAACAGCGAAAGCAATTGCCCTATCTCTGGTAGTAAGCGTGGTCTATCTATCTCTCTCTCTAGTTTTTGGCGAGAAACAGTTTGTTTGTTTTATAGCTATGTGCATATGGTTTTACCTTTAAAGGATAGGTGGTTTTGTAGCTTATCGGTTGTATTGTGTCGGTGGCTTCCTGTTGCTGTGATAATTGTAGAGCTGCAGTTTCTGCAGTCGGTTTCGTTGCATACTGTTCATGTATTTTACGTATATATATATATATATATATATCGTACGCTTTACTTTCCGTATAATACATTATCATGAAGGACTATTGTATATTATGGTTTATTAGCACCCAGGTTGGGGAAAATGATAAACATATACATCAGACACAGCTAGTGTTTCCTCCACATCATTAGGTCTTCTCTCATCTTGCTAGTTCAGCTATTGAGTGAACTGCTGGACATGCTGCGGCATATATATATATATATTTTTTTATGGGACCGTCTTCTCCGGACGGCAAATTTATCTAAGTTCAATAACTCTTCATTGAGCTTGAAATTTCCATTATTACATAAATTCAAACAATTATAACTATTCAGGTAATTTTGCAGAAAAGGCTATCGCCCGTGTCTGTATATATATATATATATATATGTTGCAATACATCGGGAGTTTTTTTACGTAACACGTTACCTAATAGTCTGCATACACTGTTTTGTTAATTAATCAATTGTCGAGCAATGACTAATAGGCACGTCTGCGATTTCTCACTTTGGCCATCTTGTTTTTGTGTGTTTGTGTTGTGCTTCGCTTTTGCGCTCGTTTTCATCTGGACGTGGAACAACAACCTATCGCTCTTCTTCGCGCGCGATGGCTGGTTGGCAACGCTTTCAGAGATGGAGCATATTCTTCGTGATAGGGGGTCCCTGGTGGCCGCGCTCGGCGCCGGGGTTGTCGTCGGTATTTCGGGTATCTACATGTACTACAGGTAGGTGGCACGTGTGGCACATCATCATCATGGCATGTCCACCATATCCATGATGATAGGCGGCAGCCATCGCCAGTGGAAGCAGTGGTAGAGGCACGTAAGGCTAACTGTTGTATGGCTCGGCAAGTAAGATATTACTGCTATACTCTCCTCCGTCCCCAACGTGCTTGAAATCACCGTACAGCATATCGTCAATGCACCGAGGGTCCGACATGTTGAATAATTTTTGTGGCGGCAGCGTGGCCGCCGACCCTAAACCAGCGGTATATGGTTCATCGTCTATTTTCAATGAGCGTCGCTCAAAGAAAAATATAATACGTTCAACATCGGGGATGTGGACGGTGGACGCTGTTGTGGAGCACACTTTATGACATGAAAACAGTATACACATGTATCTCTATCTTGTCATAAAAAAAATAGCAATACAACAACAACAACCACAACCGTACACAGCCCGTATACAGCAACCGCAAAGCATGGTAAATTACTTCATGGGTGTACAGACAATAGGCGTATATCTATATATATACCACACCGACTTTGTTCGGGGTACACACAGTTCGGCCTGCCGATGTGTGTATCGCAAAAGTTAAAACATGCGGTGGCGAATTTATTAGCGCCCCTGGGAAGTTACATGAACTTGCAAATAATGTTGACCTTATCTTATGCATGAGTCGCTTACGTGAAGCATCTCCTAGTTTTCGAAACAAATTTTCCCGCGTGGCGTAGATACCCGGTGCTATTCAGATAGTAGTAGTAGTAGTAGTAGTCAGCCAAGTTAGCGCTAGATATTTAAAAATATTATTTAGTTGCCTATCTTAACATATTAAGTTAGCTGTATGGATATCTCTGTGCGGGTGCATACACATTTAGTGAAGCAATATATATATATATATATATATATATATATATATATATATATACACGATATAAACGAATGGAAGCCAATACGAACATGCCCAGCCCCAGGAAGTATCCAACTTTCCTGCTACGCAAAGACCTTTCCTCAACAGGCGCGTGGGCGTAAGCTGTCGGGGCGAATAAATCTGGAGAGAGACGGGGTTCCCGGCGGGTGACAAATTGCCATTACCTCCTCTTTCCCTCATAATAATAATAATCGGCACCACGATTCTGAGTAGTGCATTGTAGTGCCATCTCAGTGACGTCAGTATAATTCCGAGCGTTCACACGCGCACGCTCGCATTCACCACGCCAGAGAGTAGAAGTGATGACGAATTACTTGGCATTGACGTGACCCAATAATAATGCTGTTGCCGTTACATGCCGCCAGTGTCGATATTAATGTCAACCGACCGACCGACTGTCCGACCAACCCACCAACCAGTAATTAACGACGTCGAAAACGACGGTGTTTGTGGCTGCTGGCTGTTCGCGCTTTTGCAGGCTCAACAAGACGATGAACCGCGAGATCAGCCAGTTGGCTGGCACGATCGACTGCCTGCGAAAGGAGATCACGGACCTCCGCGAGAGGGAGGATCAGCTCGAGGCGGCCACGAGGGCCAAACCCCCCATCAAGAGGTCAATCTCGTCCACGTCGAGAACGAGCAGCGGTCGCGGTCGTGATGGCGCCGCCGCCACCAGCAGCAACAGCAACAGCACCACCAATGGCTTCAGTACTCGGAATGCCCAGCTCAGCAACAAGTAATCAATTATATCCTATCATGTAATCAATTATATCCTATCATGTAATCAATCATATCCCATCAGTAATTAATCATACCCCATCAGTAATTAATCATACCCCATCAGTAATCAATCATACCCCATCAGTAATCAATCATACCCCATCAGTAATCAATCATACCCCATCAGTAATCAATCATACCCCATCAGTAATCAATCATACCCCATCAGTAATCAATCATATACCATCATGCAATCAATCATATCCCATCAGTAATCAATCATATCTCATCATGCAATCAATCATACCCATCAGTAATCAATCCTATCCCATCAGTAATCAATCATATCTCATCAAGTAATCAGTCATATCCTATCAGTAATCAATCATAGCCCATCTTTTGTGGACACATACATATCTCGGGTTAGCTTTCATTGCTGCTGCTGCAGCTGCTGCTGTCTGAACGTGATTGCGTGTTACGTAGCGCAATTCAGTCGTATGGCTGCGGGAGGAGGTATTGGGAATGCATGGTGCACATGCATCGCTGGCGGCAATCTGCGGCGACAAGTGTGGGTCGGATTAATCCACGAAACCCCCCCAGATGTAGCTTCACCCTTTGATTCAGGTTCTTAGGAATTGTATGGCACAGTCTCGTAACTGCCGTCACCTACATATATATGTAGCCGTTGTGACACTTAAGAACCGTAAACGTTTCAGTCTGTTTAGACTGTTATTGCGCATGTAGCTCTGTTTGTATATTTTCAAATCTCTGAAGCTTTCAGAGATTTATTTCTACATCTTGGGACAGCTTTACGTCATTTACCACTTACCCCCTACCTTAACTGCAGAGTATACTTGGAGCTAGATCTAGCCGGTTCTTCTACTCTACTACATAGACTAGTTTACTGGTGCTTAATATCGTACTGTAAGATCTTATTTTAGTGAGTGTACGCGCAGTGTCTTCTCGGTTGGCAGCTTCGTAAGAGGCACAAACTGTCTAACGATTGAACGTAATCTGCTTTATTCTATTACCGTGTCCACCACATTTTGTTTTATGAGCGGTTAATACCAGAAATAGGTCTTGTAGGCTCCCTGGTATTTATTACGAGTGTACTCACGACCAATAGCGCCAAATCTGGTGATACTATGCGAGCATAGTATCACCAGATTTGGCGTTCTCTGCTACGTTCGCTGCTCCTTTTCGAAGACGAGCATTACTTTTGGACGCTTTGAATGTAATGACAGGATGTGGTTTGATAAGTGAATACATCTTTCTATATAATGGAATGCTTCATATATTTCTTACGTGGGGCGTCTCTGATCAACATCTGGTCACTCAGTTTTCTTTTTAAATTGCCCTCAAGACAGACTGTCGAACTCTAGCGCCGATTTGACTTCTCTCTGCATTCTCTCTCTGTCTCTCTCTCGCGCGTGATGGTTACTACTGATACTACTACTACTACGATTCTGTGTGTTGTCCACTCGCGGCAGGGCTCGTAACGTTGTGGACGGCCAATTGTCCTCTACGGCGACGTCGGAGTATGTGACGGCCTCGGAGGCGACCCTAGTGAACGGCGTCCTGAGCGACGATGAAGACGAGGAGTTCTTCGACTTCCCCGACTCGGAACGCGATGATGGCGCAATGGCGGGTTTGGTTGGAGCTGGCGAGAGCATGGCGTCACTGGACGCAGATGAAGGCGTCGATCGCTGGATTGCCTCGATAGACAACCGGTTGGACGACCCAGCGAGCGTCAAGGAGGAGATTTACTTCGAAATGAAGCTCAAGAGGAGCGACTACGCCGATGACGCCGACTTCTATTGGAGGCTGGCCAAGGCGACGCATTTCACCGGGATCGTCGCTCAGGGCGCAGGTGATATCGCCAGAAAACGAGAGCTGGCTTTTGAGGCACACAAGTAAGTCCGACCCGATGCTGCACCCAATAAAGTGCGATTTTTTATTTTCAGTGTTCGGTTTTTTCTCTCTTGTTCTACCTATCAGGTTTGACCTCAGAATAGTATAGACTCATTAAACATCATTTAAATAATGTGTATTCATTTGTTTAAAATAATATTTATTTAGTTAATATAGTAAAGCATGAAGTATGTACCGCATAGTGTAGCATCTTGAAGCGACCGGGCAAGCTAATATGTCAAAGACGTCATCGACATTATATTTAAGAGCATTATTACATTTCCCTCTGCAAATAAATGTATTGGACAATTGCACTCGAATGAGAGCTAGATGTTTTAGCCTGCTCTATTGAGTACAATATATGTATAAACAATATATGTATAATGTAGAGGCGGTGACTTGAGCGGCCAGCCTACTGTTCACAAGAGCGCGGCATTGCCGTGGCAACAAATTGGTGTGAGTTCGAAAATTAAGCTATTCATGGGTTCGCTTTTCGTTCCACTTGGCTGTTCTAATTGCTCTACTTGATCTGGTTGGGCATTACATAGCAGATAAATTCATTTGCTATATAAAGTCAATTTAGGTCTAGTATGAGAACTCTATGGTGTTAGCTGTATAGTCAAAAACCTTCTAGTGCATGCATTTTACTGAAGGCCAATCGTAAGCAAAGCAGTCCATTCTAAGACTGTTTGTACTGCCCCACACAAAGCTATTATTTTAACATTATGGTGATGGCGTGCTTAAGCACGAGAGGAACCACTGGATCAACATCAGGGAAAATAAGAAAATGTTTGGATGAATCTCGGTGGGTTTTGTGGAAGAGGTTCTGGGTGTTGAGTTAGCTAGCTCTTCTATTCACGTGTCTATTAGTGTTATACGGAGGTAATTACACGCGAGACATGGTTGGCTCAATGCTCAGAATGAAGGCGAAACTACAATAGGACGAACCTGTACAGAAATGCTTACTTGCAGCATTTTAGAAGTCATAGAACGAACCTGTACAGAATTGTCTACTTGCAGTATTTTAGAAGTCTCCAGGCGCGATGCAAAAACATTCTCATATGTATATATGTCTAGTCGGCTTGTACGTGAAGAAGGGCGTGTGCCTTTACGGGGGGAATAAGAACTGTTTGAAAAGTTTTCCGTACAGGAAACGTTATTTATTTTTAACAAGTATTTTTTTCGTATCACCTACACAAGAATAAGTCACAATATATTATAGTATGCTTGGTTGCTAATGCCGAACTTTCGAAAAATAGCGTGACGACTCACGTCTGTGACCAGCGTTTCAAACGCTCGATTTTCCCAAATGTAAGTTTACGAATAAGTTAAACGCATAACAACACAAAAATGTATCGCACACGGACTCTTTCGTACATTGATTGGATGCGACAGTCTAGTTTTCCCAGATTGAGTTGCATCGACTTTTGCGTACGGAATTCAAAAGCAGACAAGCTGCGAAAGTTTGGTAATAGAACAAGACGTTGTAATGATTAGGAAGTTTTTCCATTTAGATATTTTTGTAGGCTAAGTGCTGCATATGCGAACTGGCCTGACGACGATAAAAATAGTTATATATATATAAATATCTATATATATATATATATATATATATATATATATATGTATATATATATATATATATAGTATATATATATATATGTATATATATATATATATATATATATATATATATGTGTATATATATATATATATATATATATATATATATATATATGTATATATACACAAATACCATGTACATATATATACACACATATATCATATATGTATATATACACATATACCATATACATATCAGCTAATTATCTATCTAGAGATTCTCTATTCTGCTAGGCCGGGTGTCATCGTGCTAATAGGATAGGGACCCCCGGGAACACGAAGGTGAGAGAGGAGGCTCTAACTTGAAACGATGCTGCCAACGAGCCTAAGGTCGCAGGGCATGACTTGTGCGTATTATTGTCTGCATTTTCGTTGATTTCCTGTGCTGTGGTGTGCTGGTTGATCGCTGTACGTGTGTGCGCGGCCGAATGCAGATATGCGAGTGAAGCGTTAAGGATGGACAACGAAAATCCCGAGTGTCACAAATGGTTCGCTATCGCCGTCGGCTCCTTGTCGGAGTTCGTTGGCACCCAGCAGAAGATTCAAAATGGGTACCAGTTTAAGAAGCACGTCGATATCGCTGTTCAGCTCAAGCCGCTCGATCCGACGCTGCATCATATGCTCGGCCGATGGTGTTACGAGGTACGAACGAAACGATACAACATATTGTGTGTATATATGGAGACGCCTCCAGAAGTTAACTCTAAAGTCGTCTATTTAAGAACCGTTTTTAATAATTATACGCTTTTGTATAGTCATTTGCAATTTAATTACTCGCGAGTCTTACAATGCCGTGTTACCGACCATTGCGTCAATCCCTCTCCCCCTTGTGGAATAAGGGTGACTCTTTGTTATGCGATATATATACATGGGATATTAAGCGCTGGTATGGTTACGCTATCGCACTTTCTGAGTATTTTACGTCGCGTATTTAGCATGTAGCCTGATAACACTATATATATATATATATATATATATATATATATATATATATATATATATATATATGTGGCATAACACAGGTGGCGCAGTTATCGTGGGTCGAACGGAAGCTCGCCTCGACGCTATATTCGACACCACCTGAGTCGACGCTGCAGGAGGCCCGGGCTCATCTCTTCGAAGCAGACAAACTCAAACCGCACTGGAAAGAGAACATGCTATATATCGCAAAGACATACATTGGTAAGTGGCGTTTTAAAGGATAGAGCAATACTGCAAGTATATATGCCGTATTGGTAGCAATCGTCCAACTCAACAAGTTAATTGGGTCACATTCGACCATGTTGTCTAGGATCTGAGTCGATTTATCTATGAAGCTAAGTGCCCTCTGGGTTAAAACTCGTCATGAGTAGTGACGGAAATTCTGTATCCCGAAAAGGGGTATTATTTTTATTCCGAATATTTTATTCGCCTTCGTGCTATACGGATCTTAAACGAGCGTCAATTATATAAACATCAATTTAGTCAGGATAATGGTGGACAGTAGTGGACTTAAACAGTTTAAAAGGCTCTCTTTCTTGCATGACATATAGCCAGATACTTTAAGGCAAGTCACCTCGTGAGACTGTGTAATAAATAGCTATTATTAGAGAGATGGGTAACAAAATTCCGTGTCAGTTTTATAGTTTTATCATTTTGGCTGTAAGAAACGCGCTAGTGTGTTTTTTTTTTATGACGGTTTACTCTTACGATCTATGCTCGGGAGTGGCAAACGTTTGCTATTTGTAAGTGTGACGTCTCACAATAACCGCACTACGAAGTCGCGTCTTAAATAAATTAAATTTGTTGACCTACCGGGTTAGTGTGGCCGCACCGTTAACTGTCTCGAGGAGCTCAGGTTTATTCGTCTCATCTCTCCTCTGCCATTCCAGGAGAAGCCAATTATGCCCCTGCGATATCGTGGATCGATCGCGCGGTGGAAGTAGCTTCGGAAAGTGATGGCGACCGTGTCGCTCATAAGCAGCTTGTCGGTTTGCAGAACACCTACGCCAAGTACCGTGAATAGGTGATAATGCAGAGCAGGTCGTGCGTACCTCTTATATATATATATATATATGCCCAGGAGACTGCGCAGAGTTGTCGTGGTCATCACATCATCATTACACAATGTTCAATTGTGTAATGACGATGTACGCAACACCGTGCCCTGGTCGCAGGACCTCGAAGGCTCATGAAGTCCAGTCCGATCCCTTGAAGCTTCTTTGATAGACAGGCATACAAGGGCAGATAGTCGCGCAGATAAAGGCGGAGGTTTAGGGCCAACTGGTAGGACCTTTAAACAAAAGTCCTCTTTGGGCCCTGCTTGCGGGCAGCGGGAGAAACCTTCAAAGTTGCCGTGACCCTGACACAGATCAACACAGGTCCTGATCCTGGAACTGAATCTGAAGAACTGTCAAGCCCAGGCGATCGGGTACAAGAGATATACGAACTGCGGTGCAATGTGCTATTGCCCACTTGACTGTGGAGTGTATCTCACGTTGAGATTACGCGCTAGTGCAAAAGTCAAGCTGAGAAAGAAAATCCTAAGTGGGGAGAGAACTAGTGCATACAACACTAAATTGCAAGGTTACGAAATTGTGCCAAAATGCAATATATATATATATATATATATATACCAATTGCTTTTGGGCACTATATCCTCGTTCATGAGTTCAAAATATTCAAGTGATCGCAATTGTGTAATATTCTCTTAAGTAATATATTGAGAATCGTGCAGCAATTACTCTGCACAACTGCACATCGTTCCTGCAAGCACGTACATGGACAACACGAACGCAGGCGCCGCTCATATGCATACATACAGGTATACACAGTTGAAAAGGATGGCATCATCACCATCAAAAGAAGTTTACTTCAATATGACGAAACGACGCCAACGGGGCAGATCAAGCAGAAATCGCCAATACGTACAAAACCCTGTCTAGCACTCTATCTACGGGCTATTCGTAAGATCGAGGTCACGAGCGACGACATGTAACAGCACAAACAGAAAGATAAGGTCGCTGTATTTGAGATTGCTTGTACTGAAGAGAGCAACAACGTTCATAATGAGGTTGCGCGAGGCGGAGGAGGGGCATTTGTATAGACCCTTAATGACTAAGAACGTGGCATCTAGAGGAAAAATGTTGATTTGCAATGGCGCTCGTCCCGTCCGCCCTATTCGCCTATACTGAGCAAAAGTTTCTCCGAAAAGTACTAGCTATAAGCGTCTTATTTTTGTCACAAAGTCGCATAACCTGATCTGCCTGAGTTGTGTTCCATTAGTTCTCAAGCGCGTGCTGAATAACAATAGCTCGACACAAACTCAATATTAGTATATTTAGTTCGGAAAATGTGTCTTGATCGCTTCGCTTGTCAAATGAACGGCCAATTGAGTACGCATAAATATTGCAGAATTGTGGCGAGCTATTGTCTTAAGGAAGTTTTCCAGTTATATAAATATATATGTACATTGCAAAAAGGCTATATATAGTAAATTGTAAGCGTCCAAGGCCGATTTACTGTAGAAAGTATATATATATATATATATATATATATATATATACAATATACAATTGAATGACCCTCGGGACGTAAACGTCCAAGGTCGACCAACTGTATAAGGTATGCAAATATATGTTCAATACAAATGAATGGTCCTCGGGATGCTTGCGATATATATATATATATATATATATATAGGAACTAGAAATTTTAGGTAGTACACGTGATTTTATAAGTTATAGCTGTATTTATATACGTAATTCCCGTGACGCTGATAAGTGCATATATTAGAAGGGCTCTAGTTTGTCAAAAGAGCCCAAGAGGAATCTCGAGAAGACGAAAGGTGTGGTAAGGCGTATCCGTATGCGTTATCCATTAAAACGATTTAGAACTGAGACTCGCACTGCAACACAAACGAACCTAACTACGTAACACTAATCGAGGCTGTCTAAACTTTGCTGCTGTGCATGCACAATTTGATCAAAAGTATTTTCTTGTCTCCTGATTTATACGACATTGAGTCGAGTCAGCGCCGCCCGTCAATGTCAAGTCGCTGCTGCACGGCCGGCTCAGTTGTAAAGAAAGCGACTTGAGAGACTGGGGCCCCCACAGGGGGGGGGGGTTATATACAAGTGATTATCGTTACTATTAAGTAAAAAAAGCTTACCCATGTACTCTTCACGGACGCGGAGACAGACGCCTATGTTTCTGAGTCTGCGGATCGGAACACTCAGTCCAAAATCTATCCGCGACCTTAGAAGGAAACATAAAACCTAAACGGTTTACCGTAGGACTGAACATTCTGCCAAGCCGGCTGGCGGCAGCCTCTGAACATCTGTGTCTATCGGCGATTCTGTAGCTTCTCAAGGTTGCAAAACAAACTTAAGCTATGTCTAAAATTAGGATAAGAGGTTACCGAATGTGTTTGCTAGTCGTTCAACAGTTAGTCCTATGCGTCACAATGGCTTCAGCTGTGCAAGTTACTATACACACCACCATCAACATTCCACATATGACGCCTCAAGCCAGAGTCGGTTGCTCCAATACAGATATAGAGGTAAATAAAGTGTAATATGTATATGTCTGTGTTTTTCAAGAAAATGCATTTCATGGTTGTTCTTACTCTTTCCCTATATATATATATATATATATATATATATATACATATACTTATATTATTTTTTTTATTACATGTTAAACAATGTTACAGTTGTATTATTGCAAATTCTTTAAATGATCACTTCACTTCGTGGCACCTAAAATAGATACCGCGTTTCCTCTGCAAACGGTCAAGAACAATGCTTGCCTCAAGAATTGACCCTTCCTTCGCTGCTTGTGACCTCCTGAATTCGCTTACTTAAATCTTTGAGAAATGCTTCGGTTCCCTTGCTGATTGGTCCTAGTGTCTCCATGGCAATAGGCACAAAAATATATCTTGTTTCCACTCCAGCGTATTTAACCCGTTTTCTAGCGTCCGTGTGCTTTGCTACCCACCCCGGCTCAACTAAGCTGTGGGGTAAATAGGAAGCCGCGGTAGTGCACGAAACCGTTGCATCCCAAGCTAGCTTCCCATGTGACCATAATGCAATGGTCATCCAATCAGGTCTTACTTCGCCAGCGGACACTAAACCTCTCGGTTCAAGTGTAGATGGTGTACCGGCTTTCCTAAGAGACCTTATAATCGCACGGTTTAGTTCAGCATGTCTGGACGATCTACCGGTGCTCTTTGGGCAACTCAGTGGGTGTAGGCCACTGGAATCTACCATCTTTCCACACAGTTTGCACTGAAACGGCTCGCAGGCGCGGGTAAGGCTTTAAGCAAACCCCCACTGAAGTTATCTTGTGCCGCTAAGAATACGGCGCGGTTTCTATGGGAAACAAGCTCCTCTAAACTCTCTTATATATATATATATATTTATATATATATATATATATATTTATATATATATATATATATATATATATATATGCTAGCTTCAATGGTCAGTGCTGGAGCGGCTCAGGCTGGTCATGCATCGGCTCTCGCCGAGGCAGGCAAGGTTAGAAAGTACCAGAACATCGGTTACCCGTACGAGTTTTACCCACTTGCCTTCGAGACCCTTGGCGGGCCGGGTCCGTCTACTCGCAGTTTGCTACAGAAGGTCGGGAAGCGGCTAATTCTAGCCAGCGGAGATAAGCGAGCAAGTTATTTCCTCAGACAGCGTCTGTCGCTGGATGTGCAACGGGGCAATGCGGCCTCGGTTTGAGGAACCCTCCAGAAATGGCTGGTCCCTACACTGAACCCCCCGTAATGGTGCACACGTTCGCAGGGACCCAAATGTCATGGTCCGACCGTGAATGATTTGAAATTGAATAAATAATAACGATATATATGCTAGCTAAAAGGGTGGTCAAGAATTTTGGCAACCAGGCAATGATTAGCTTAAAGTTTTCGGGCTGACCCTCAGGCAAGATTTAACGTCCACGGAACTGTTTTTCACATTGCTTCATAGACGGACCCCCAAAAATACAAATGTGCAACGGTGGGGCTCGAACCCGCGCACCTATGTGTCTCCTCCGGTTGCGAGGCGCAGACTTAAGCCACCACGCCACCGGGCTCGACAGGCAATGATTAGCTTGATTGGGTCCAACCCTACTTTGTCACGCGCAGTCAGTATATGTATATATGCAACACTTCACTAGCATTTAGATGCCGTAAGACATTCATCCAAGACAGTGTTTTAATCAAACAATTGGTAAAACGCCGAGATATCCATCTCTTATGTGGCTGTTGACGATACGCAATGCTGGTTCCCGAATAGATAAACACAACAACGTTTGCTGCACTGATAAATTGGCAGCCTCGAAGCGTACGTGCAGAGCTTCACCACGCCATCAGGGCAATCCAATCGTCTCAACATTAGTCCTTTCCCTCAACTTATCGTTGATCTTCCAGACGCGGATATACAAACTGCGCGTGACAAAGTAGGGCTGGACAAATGATCAAGCTAATACGGTCGCAACCAGCGACGTCGAGTGTTTCCGATGCTGCATCTATTGTCGAAGCGAAATAAAAAGCTCACATGTTTAATCGGCAGCAGTGCTCTTCATAAGTAGAAAAATCTCCGATTCTAGATTTATACATCAAGCAGGTAAATTGCCACAAGTAAAGCTATTGTATGATACGTTGATAGGTAGTCCATGTGAGACAGTAGTATTTTCTTCGCAACAACACAAATTTTCTCACAAGTGGGTGTTCTTGTGGCTTTAACTTGAGCTTAGAGACATTTTCGACGCGCGCCTGCACATACTGGTGCACACGACCCTGACAGCAGATATTCATAAGTCTGCTTACGATGCTCATCAAGTCAGTCCTAGTCGCTTTAAGCACAATTTCTGTATGTATAACATTAACAAGCTTAATCGTGTTTCATGGAGATCGGCAAATATGAAATACAGGTAACTGCTTTTAAATTATATGAAATTAAAGGTGTCATTGCTTTTGAGGTCCCTATACAAGAATAGCATACCACGATAACAGCCATAATACTAATAGATAGGTCTGTTAGATAGCTAAGAGAAATCAGTCTTTACCAATGATGAACTCTTCTTGTCATTCTGCGAATAAACGCTCTTCACAGTTATGAGACAATCCCTTAATTACAGCAAAGTATTCACCATGTTTATTACTAAGTTATTATCACATTATTGAGCGACGGCACTATGACATTGTTTTTCGGCGACAAATTCGCGCAATGTCGTCTTAAAAAGCGGTCGTGCTTTAAGAGTTTGAGAAGAACATTCGGTAATTTGGACGGCGACGTAATCTCCCGGAACAATTTCCTCTCCATCAGGTAAATGTCGCTCGATGATCACCTTCGTGTTACCTGTTCGCGGAAAGCAAATCCAAAGAGTAACACGAGACTACTTTTTAACATTGCTGTTTAAGACACTGCACTATGTTCACACGTTGCTGGAGTAATTGCGACAACAAATAGATTGGCCCTGCAGTATGATGCCAAGAATTTCAAGAACACGTATTTTGTTTGAATCTCCTCACAGTGGCGTGACTTTGTGTTGCAGTTTAAACTAAACATAAATCTAAGAGGACGCCAGCATTTCCTGATTAGGCGATATCTAGCGTACAGGAGTGTACTTTCACTAATGCTACTAAGCGCTACCGCTAATTAGCTACACTAATGCTACATATAATGACTTCCAAGTAGCATAAGCAAAAACTGCAACTTAATTGAATGTAAATGATCATTAATAGCCATGCAAAGGAAGCAATTTTCTCGCTTCAATACCTTCATTGCGTCCAAATAGGTGTTGATCGGATCTCCGACTCGTTCCTTCCATTAGAATGACTTGTGTTTGGCCGATTTGCCTGAAATTTTGCCGCTCACATCTCTCGTTTATATATATATATATATATATATATATGCATACTTAGCTCAACATTGTTCTACTTTTGGTACTTGCCATATTTAGATAAATATAGATAGGGTAGACATTTGAGCAATTTATTACTGCGATAAAGATGGTGTGAGCCGAAAGATGACTTATTTCGCGCCAATCTCGGCCGTTTCGTGTGCAGCTCTATTGTACAGTGTATTGTAGTCGATGGTTGTGTGTGTAGATTTTGTGGAGAATGTGATATTGATAGAAACCATATACTTGTACGCACCGAAATATACACAGTGTCGTTACAGTTAAGATCAGTGTAGATTTCGCACAACATCCAATGTATACTGTTACAAATATTATTGTGATATATAAACAAAATAGTGAAGTGCGTTAAAAAATAGACAATAAATTAATTTATTGCTTTTAGGCGTTGATTTTTGCGGCCGTACGCTTTTTGAAATAAATGGAAAATGCTTAATCACGGTTATTGGTCGTATACATACATAAATAAATCGCAACGTCTACGGGCCGTTCACACAAAGCGAAGAGCATTCCATTCTTAAAAAAGTATTAGTCTTTTTGGTACTCACGCCTCGAATAAGGGCATAACCATCTGGCGAAAAGCAGCTAGGACCTCACCGGTCCTTCGCATTTTCACCTCGCGCGGAACAAGGTCCTCGAGTCGGCGATGAGCTTTTGTCTT
This sequence comes from Dermanyssus gallinae, assembly GCA_003439945.1. Lineage (NCBI taxonomy): Eukaryota > Metazoa > Arthropoda > Arachnida > Mesostigmata > Dermanyssidae > Dermanyssus > Dermanyssus gallinae. The sequence continues at coordinate 407,219 of QVRM01005752.1, read as the reverse complement.
CTCACGCATGCTGTACGCAAACACATAGCAAAATGTATACCCAACCTGCAAAAAACGTCGTTGAAGCAATCTTGGTTATTAACTTTAAGAACGACAAATCTATAATTGGTCTATCACAACAAAGGAGATGAAGTACGTAGACTATAATTAGTAAAGCATTTAAGTCTTTCTCGACAGGCTAAATTGAGATACACAATTGGAGAGACTATAACTATAACTGCTAATGACCAGTAAGACATGGATAGTTTCTTCTGGAATTCAGAAGGAACCGAAAACAACAAATGCTAATTCGGTAACCTCAGCTCGGGCTCGCTTTTAATGCGAACAAAACAAACTTACCAGTATTTCGACTCTCTTAGAGACCTACACAGGTGGTCCATTGGATGCAATTTCGTTGAGCTCAGATACCAATCTGCCAAATGCTATACTATCCATGCCGACGCCAGGGGAGTCCCACTACAGAATTTTGCTTTTCCGAAGGAACTTTGTACGAGATATGCCCCATAATTTCGGTCTCTTTTCTCTCATCAAGACCTACACAGTGCAATTTGCTCAGTTAGCCCTTAAAATAATTAGAGGAATTGTCCCAAGTGACGTTTTGCCCTATCACTGCTAGCGTTAGACTTACAACTTGTGGTAGAACTAAGTTCATAAAGCCAATCGCCAATAAGAGAACGAATGGCTTACACTTTACCAAACATTAGGGCTCCCACCATAAGATAAGCCATTCAGCGCGGAGAAAAATTATGTAAATATTAATTCGCTGTAAACGAAGACTAATACTGTGTGACTGTGTATATTGCCTGACGTACCGCTCATTTCGTGTCCATGCTCATAACAAAAGCCCGATAAAAAACGTCGTGGGAGCTATTGAATATCTAACGGTAATTCGGTGATTTTATAAAGCCAGTCAATGTTTCGACGTTTCACTGTAATTACCTTTGCAATGCCTAAGTTCTTACAAAAAAGATATAGATGAACGAGTACACATATAAATGAGCATTATATATATATATATAAAGGCTTAAGGTGTTGACCTTAAACTTTATGAAATTACAGTTCTGTTAATACGGCTCAATTGTGATGAATTAAGAGGTTGGATCATAGCAGCAAAAACAACGGGCAGAACACGAACATCAATACAACAGAAACGCTGAAACTAACCCGGCGAACCAGGTCGACTGTCATTTCGTGATCCTCCTCGGTTTCGCCGCAGAAGCCGCAGATGAAGTCACTTGTGAGCGAGACCCCCGGCAGGATGCCTCGTATCGTTTCGACGAGTTCGAGATAGTCCTCACGCGAATAGCCCCGCGCCATCCGCTCAAGCACCGTCGTGCTGCCGCTCTGCGCTGGCAAATGGAGATGGTTGCAGATGTTGTGATGGGACGCGATTACCTGCAGGACCTCGTTCGGGAAGTCCTTTGGGTGAGGCGACGTGAAGCGCACCCGTATCTCGGGATCAACCTGCGCCACCTGGTGAAGTAGATCCGCGAAGCCCAGCCCGCCAGTTGGCAGTTTGCATCGCGCGGTGAAGCCCTTCGCCAGTCCCGCGCCTTCACGACCAAATTGTCCCAATAATAAGCGCAAATAAATAGGGTCTTTTTAATTAATTGTTTTCTATAAACAATCCGTAGCGCACTGAGGATATCCCTTTTCTGCGATTGCGTAACACCAAGAATGATACCGCAGTGATTAGAAAAGGCTTACCTGTGAAGTGAATAAAAGGATGAGACTCCTCAGACATGTCACGGTAACTGTTGACGTTCTGCCCGAGCAGAGTGACTTCCTTTACTCCGCTATCAGAAAGGTGACGGACCTCATCCAGGATGGACGCTAAAGGACGCGAACGCTCCCTGCCTGGCGTTACAAACAACCGCAGACGAATTCGAGACAAACAAGACATTAATATTTAATTCGAATAGACTCTTTAGTAACCAACAAAATTAATTGTGTAGGCGTGTATGTGTTTGTTTTAGAGGGGATATGCAATTCTTAAATTCAACTGGATATATATATATATATATATACTTATCTTACCACCATTTTTATTAAGGCGAGCACTGCCGAGTGTGCAAACGTATTGTAAATGATTAATAAATTATCACAATATTTTCTATATATATTTATATATATATATATATATATATATCTTTCGTGTATGTTTTTAATCGATTGTCAGCAATCACAGCAACACACTTGTTGCTGTGTGCGCCATAGGACTTCATTTTTTTTCATTTATAATGGTTCATGTAGTACATTAGCCCAATGTTTTTCGTGTAGAAGCCTCAACTGAACATCTGGAGCGCTTTATCTTTGGTTGATGTTCTACCGTATTTGAATTCAGTTATCCAAAATTGAAGAGTCGGCTTTGATTTTCGCCAACCACTTTTTGAAATGAAAATGCTCACTCGTGGTACGAAACTCGTGTTTTTCCATGGCCACGACAAGTGCTGACATGCTCGGTTCAAATGTCTGCCGCACGTTATTTCAACGTCTCTTTTACCTCAAGCTTGGTATGTACTAGTGTAAAAAGTGTTACCTCCCCGCCATATACTAGAAAGATCATTGTATTTATATACATATATGTATATATATATATATATATATATATATATATATATATATATATATATAGTACTTTTCTTAGGCTATATACATATATGTAACGTACTACCGCTAAACAGCTTTAGTTTTTGTTTGTTTTCGTTTCCGTTTTACCGCGGGTGAAGGGAACGATGCAGTAGGTGCAGAGATTGTTGCATCCGCGCATGATCGAGACGAACGCCGTCTTCTTGGCGGCATCGAGGCGAACCGGCGTCACATCGGCGTAGGTCTCGTCGAGAGACAGTTGTACGTTGATGCCCGACTGACCTCCGCGGGCCGTCTCGAGTAGGCGCGGCAAGTCCCGATAGCTGTCGGGCCCCGCGACAACGTCAACCGACTTCTCGCGTTCGAGAAGCGCCGTTTTCAGCCGCTCAGCCATACAGCCGAGAACGGCAATCTAACCGAAATGAAAAAAAGTCATCCATTGCATGCAGCCGAAAGCAAAAACAAGAATAAAAAAGAGGCACATACTTAATGCGTATATATGCATACGGATGACGACGACGCACGACTACGGGGATAATTATTATTATAGCAAATTGTGTTCAGTACATGGACGGAGCTGACACATTACCTCTACTATATATATATATATATATATATGTATATATATATATATATATGCCTCCATTATAGGTAAACGAGTAATTAACTTAACTACTGGTTGAAAATATTTAAGAGATTATACATTGTTGCTCAGCACCACGGACGAGACGTGGCTCTCCAATGGCTTTGTTTCGTCGCCTGGACATATGGGCGCAGCGAGCACGTATAAAGACAGATAAATCGATGTACCTGTAGGTTATGCTTAGGCTTCAGATATCGAAGGCTGTTCAGTCGTTGCCAGATCTTTTCTTCGGCGCCCTCCCGAATCGAACAGGTCATAATGAGGACGACGTCCGCCTCGAGCTGTTCGAGCACGCGCTCGTAGCCATTCTTGCTCAGGATCGACCAGACAATCTCAGTGTCGTTGGTGTTCATCTGGCATCCGTACACCTAACCCACAGTGAACATTCCTTTACGTTATATATCAATCAATGTATGCTTCATACCACCCATAACCCTAGGATATGAATGTACTTGAAAAATCGTAGTTTGAACAAAATGCATTCATGCGTCAGAAGCAAAAGTAGGCTATACCTGCGCTCTTGACACTTGAATTATGTTTACAACAATAAAAAATTATGTCCGGAAAAAAATATATATACAGGGTGTCAAAAAACTCGTAATGGATAATTGAGGGGGTCATAATAAAAAAATAAGTATAAAAACAAATATGTATATATATATATATATATATATATATATATATATATATATATGCAGGGTGTCAAAAAGCTCATAATGGATAATTGAGGGATCGTAAACCTCGCTAAAATAAGCTTTTTTTCTAAATCGAATTTCGAGCGCGGAAATATCTTGTCTCCTAAAAGTGATACTGAAATTGCAAATGTTTGTTATACTAATGTTGCAAACTATTCTATACGACTATTCTTCCTGCGCTAGCCAGCGCAACCTCGTTGCTTCAAATGCAGACGGCAGTACAGAGGGGTCGAAAATGCATGGGTTATGCAGTCACAGCCGCGGTACCTCGGGGATCCGTACCGGAATCAACCATAAAGAAAATAACCTACGATAGAATTCTTAGACTCCCACAGGAGACCAATCCGTCGCCTACGTGAACGATCTGGCAATGATCGTCACCGCCCGCGATGAGGATATGCTCGAAGAAACAGCCAGTGGAGCCTCTGTGGATATCCGGCAATACCTCCATACGTTAGACCTCGAATTGACTCCACAAATAACGAAAGAATGATTTTAAATGGCCGGAAGCACCCTTCCCAGACTCTAAACCTATGCCCGGAAGGGCACGCACGGTTAAGTACCTGGGCGTAATCTTGGAGCAGGCTCAGGCAGGAACAGCTCATGTTTGCTTGCAGCAAAAAGCTGCCAAAACCTCTGCAGAACTCCCAACAGTTCTTTGTCGGGCTACAGAAGCAATCGACTCACAGCGCCGATAGCATTATGCTATATGCTGCACCCCTATTACACGCACTACTAGCATAGCTATAACGCGCCGTTTCCTCAACGTGACACAAAGACCAGTGACGCTCGACATTGTCCCGACAAGTAGCATGGCATCCACAGAAAACAGACAAGTCCTCTCAACATAAAATTCCCTAGGAAATCAGAGAAGAATCAAAGACTAACTTCAAAACGACGCTTAGTCAACCTCAGGTAAACGAAAAAAAAAACAGATTGTTTAATCTGACCTACTAATCAGACGAATAGAAATTTTTTAATTCTAGACTATCTTCCGTCCCCCACGGGCTTAGAATGGCACCGTGAAGCAGACCACTTTTATTCTATTTTTATCAGATTTCTACTAGCTTGGAGTCCAGAGAAATCGTAAGGACCATGAGTCCTGATCTATGGAAAGAAAATTCACAGAATTATCTCGCATCAGCCCTAATAGCAAGTTAAAGAGGTGAAGTACTCTCTGGAAGAAAGTTCTGCGACCACTCCGATATATATATGTATATATATATATCGTCATCATTCGGGGTACTTTCTTCTAGAGACTACTTCTCCTCTTTAACTTGCCAATATAGCTGATACGAGATAGATCAGGACTCATGGTCAATATATATATATATATATATATATATATAATATTCTACTTTCTAACGCCAACAGTTCTCCCTAGATCGCTTCGTACCTCAAAGAAGACTTTCTTTTTCTGGTCAACGTTGACATGGTGCTGGCTGAGGTAGGGAACATCGCTGGACTGATCAACGTCGTCTAGTCGCGAGTGGTCGTTGGCGAGGTGTTTCGGCGCCACCGCCGCCGCTCCAGCTGTTGCGTTGGCGATGAAGCTTTCGAGTGGAGGTCCCTCAGCCAGCTTCCGGGACCACGAAGAACAGCTTCGTCGAAGAGTGCATGAGAACCGATGCGCCCATCTCAACGGGAGCATTGTTTTCAAACTTCAGATTTACACTCCTATTTATTCCCAAATTGCGTTCTCGATCTCTCTTTCTCTCGCGCTCCTCCTCTGTGTCTCGTGTGTGCGCGCGCACTCTCTCTTCCTCCTCAAAGTATGTTTTTCTCGTTGTGTTTTAAAGTCCAGTCAGAGTCTTTTCAAGCAAGTACGAACACAGCACTATACCGGTCAGGGCCTGTAGGCGCTGTCCCAGGTTTGTCCCAGGTTACATTGACAGGTCACGTGTACCGGGTGAGGTCAAATAGATAGCCAAACCTGCAATATGCGGCCTGCGACACACGTCAAGTCAGAACCGAAGCTTTTATTTAACACCCGTGTATACTGTATTGTCGACGTTATTAAAATATGATCATGCTAGATTGCTAGATAGCAATATCAGCAATGGCGAAACACAAAGCTCCTACTAGAAAACAGGCAAACAACCAAACAAGCATTGATGGACTAAAAACTTCTTCAGCATCTGAGAACTTTTTCAAACACCATTTAAACGATTCGGACCCACCAACACTATCACCATTCACTACTACTTCTTCTTGTAGAAGAATTCTTCTTCCCCCGGACTAGATGGGCAGTCGGCTCACAGCGCCGCCTCCTAGCGATTAGGTGTTGTAGTCGGTAGCATCATGCTATAAGCCGTATGGCTTGATCATCGAAGTAAAGTTACAATAAAGTTAGAAAATCGAACAGTGCCGAACTGTCGACATAACGTAAGCACATTGACACTGTCTGATTTTTTGTGAAAGAGCCGTGCGGACGCGAGAGAAACATCGCGCACTAGGGGGCAGTTCCAAACTACAACCCCACACATGGACACAACCGCGCGCATGTGTATGCCATACACACGAGAGAGAGAGAACAAAGAGTCGGTAAGAAACAGAAAAACATCAGCAATACAAATGCAATATATATATATATATATATATATATATATATATATATATATATATATATATATATATATATATATATATATAGTCAATAAGAAGAAACCTACAGGCGAAACGCTGTGTCTATCGTTACGACCCTGGACATCCTCTCCTCTCGCTCGCGCACGATTTGTCTCTCTCACGTTGAGCGCGCCTTTGTTCGAAATTCGAAGTGGCGCGGAGCTGAGTATCCCGTACGCTGTGACGTATTCGACATTTAACAACAGAGCAACATATCTATTATTCATCTCATTCTCATTATGGTTTGACTGAAACCTCTCAGCTGGTGATCAGAAATCGCAACCAGATGTCTCATTGGCCAGCTCCCCGTATTCTTTATTCGAATAGTGAACAACCTACTGTTACCGACAAGAAGTGACTGGCTAGTCAAAGCTAAGCAAAAAAAAAAGATTGACAAGGGAAACAAATCTACCAATCAAGCTTCGGATCTCTTATCGATCGACCACACCGCCCCACTGGCAATGATTACCTACCTATTTGCGCACTGATTGGTCTATTCGCTTAGATGCTTCGTGTGGTGCTCGTAGCATAATAGCAAAATGAGAAAAGAACAATGCGCAAAATTTGAGCGCCTCTCTCATTGCAAGTACGGCACTTCTTTTTCGGAACTGGAAAATGCGGGTAAACATTTGTCTCCCCACTCTTTTAAAATCTCTCGGGTCTCTAATTATGAATTGTAAATACAACGAATTGCAATATATTTTAAATAATGTAAGGTAGACAAAATCGATATAATTAAATTGTAACAAAGAGTGAGCTTCGTGTGTGCCAACGGGCTCTCCAAAGCTTACTTGTAAACGTAAGATTGGAAACTTGGTCTCCTAAATTGTCCTAATTTGCCATACTACAATGGTTCTCTCTTTATGTACGTGCTCAAAGAAATGCAGCTTCTTAGAATCGTAAATGCATTTATTCGGCTCTACCATAAACGCAGAAGCATTAGACACACGGAGTACCAACTCCTTCAGACTTTTACCGCGTCAGCTGGATGATGCACTCCAGATAGCAGCCTCTGCCATACTATGTGGGCGTGCTTCAATACACGTATTCATTTGTGGAACTCAATATGTGCCCTCAATTGATGTAGATCTCGTACGGAGAGTTTCCTTTTCCTGTTTCCTTGCTTTCCTAGCTGCTAGACGGATACTGAACTATAGGGTCATCGGGTCATCCACCTGCTGTTTCTTTGATAACGCTTTCGCCGTATTGAGCACCTCCGCTAAAGAATAACACTCTTCAGGTGGTGCAATATACAGCGGGCGATGGGAGTAATAAATGGAAGTTACTGTGTCAACTAAAAGCTATCACGAGAAACTTTACAAAGTCGATTTGCATTTCCCGTCGATGACAACTTTATTTGACGAAAATACTAGACCAATAAATTAACAGCACCGATTTTGCTCCTACACAACCTACAATCTTATACTTCAGATTGATCGACAGGTATGTGGAATATGATAAACATAGTAGAAGACATGATACGCGTAAATAATTGGCGAGCTAATTGAAAACCGACATGCGTACATGTAGCCTGTCTCTATAATGTTACTAGAACGTTTTCATTCTGGCAGCAATTTTTATATTCGGCTGAAGTACACAGGTCATATTCAACATAACTGCGATTTTACCAAGAAGATATGTGCTGCATAATGTAAACCCGTACTGCACAAAGACACCAACTGCACCATAATGGGACGAGAACCAGCTTCTCAGCGGGCGAGCGCGGTCAGAAGAGACAGCACCCATTGAAGCGTGATGCCTTGCCGTATAGACGCTCATACTTATATACACATAGTGTAAGAGACAAAGGTGCGAGGAACACCAACTGATTGTTGCGAGTAGCAAGACTAGAAACAAAATTAGTAGTGGCTAGCTCATACTGGCCAGTCAACAACTGGCGGCAGCCTCAGCGTGGCCTGGCTATTTACTTAGGAGCAATGTTTCTCTGGTTTTTGGTGTGTACTCGATCGAGCGGGTTCGATACCGGGTGAATGTATGGGAATTATATATATATATATATATATTTTTTTTTTAGATTTTTTGTAAGGCTAATGCCCGTGTACGGTTTTTCCATGTCATGGCTAATTTTTACCTTGTCTAAATTGGAAACCATGCAAACCAATTTAAGAGTGGCCGGTCTGGGTCTCGAACCCAGTCCTGCCGAATGCAAGGCAAAGGCTTTGCCACTAAGCCATTTTGCTCGTTTATATATTATATATATATATATATATATATATATATATATATATATATATATATATATATATATATATATATATATATATATATGTTTTTAGACAGCCTGTGTGATTGTTACAACCGCTCGTCCATATCCGAGGGCAACGAGCAGGTCAATGACTTCTCGTCTCTCCGCGCTTACAACATTAGCGACAATAGCAACAACAACAATGATACCGAAGACAACTGCAGTCAAAGCAATGATCTCTCTCGATTTCTGTTCAATTCGTAGACGCTATGGAGCGAGCCGGCATGTGTATGTCACGATCGTAAGCTGTTCGATCGACTCAACAACCCTACGAAAAACATCTCAAAGGTGTAAACTCAAAGTCAATTCAAGTTTCGGTGAATAATTTGTGCTGCTTGTCAGAAATATACAGAGAGAGAGAGACGTTGGACGAAGGGTTGACTCTCTACATGTTTCATCAGGCGCGACAAATCTTGTTCCGTGCCGTAAAATATCTTCATAAACATAAGAGCGTAAAAATCAAATAGAAATAGCTGCACAAACTCTGCGCGAGGGTGGCTCGTCGAATTTTCCAAAACAGTGAGTTTTGGAAAAAAGTTGTGCTAATTCTCAGTTGAAAAATCAGCATATTCGGGCTTTGGGGCTAGCACTGTCTGATATTTAATTTGACACTCACCCGTAATCACTGGAACACGTGAGAACATCGCTTTCAAAAGGCGTGTCCGCAGAATAAACTATAGCACTGATCGGAAATTCGAAACATCTGATAGAGGTTCAAATTTACGGTACTAAGGTGGGCGTCCTGGCAGTCGAGATCGGTGACCGGGAGACTTACTAATAAAGCCCACCAAACCGTTGGAAACCGTATTTTACCCGATAAACTCACATAGAAGTGAAACACGTGAATCACGTAGTTAGGCGTTTAGAGTTTGTTTGACTTAATTCGACGAGTTTTGTCTGTCTTTCAGTTTCGTCAATCTTCTCGTATTACCTGCTGGGCTAGCAACTTTCGCAAATGCTTAGGTTAATTTTTAGGATCTGATTGAACGTTGTCCTGCCGCTACATTCCCCTGTCCGAGAAGTCCAGTATGCGAATATATAGATCTAAATTGGTCGCGCAATTTAGTCTCTAACCAGCCAAAAATCTAAAAAGACGTGGGTTTGATTACGTTTTTATGCGTAAAAGAATATTGCTATTGGCCTCCTTTCAACTTTATGTTGCAGCACACACACGGGGGGGGGGGGGAGCGACACTCCTCTGAAATCACGTTTTCACGGAAGTTACGTCGGTAATCGTTTCGACGATTAAGGACATTGGGGTTTTGGCGCCAAAGGCCAGGTTGTCGCTGTAATGCCGTAGCCATTGGACGTATTTGGTTAAAATGTATTTAAATCGCGTCATCATTCGTAGACAGTATAGTGTGCAGTTGAACTACTCTGTTCGTCGCACTGCCCCCTCCTCTTTTCTCATCTGGACTACAATTTTGCGAGCCGACGTTCAGCCAAAACTTAACCTTTACGGTACCACTCTCGAATTGCTTCATAAAACGGACCCCAATAAATACAAATGTGCAACGGTGGAAATCAAACGCGTGTACCCATGTGTCTCCTCCGATCGCAAGGCGCACGTGAATGCACTACGCCACCGGGCTCGACTTCTCATTTGGACTGGCCCATCGCCGCGAACCAGCCGTGAAGGTGCGGCGTCGTGGGTCAGTCGGTATACGAAATATTTCTGTCCATCGCGGGAGTCGACGAAAGCGGCAAAAGAAACTCGCTTTGCTGGGACTCGAGCAACTAGTTTGTCGAGAGGTCGTTGTATTGAGGTGCACACGGAGTCCTTGCAGACTTAGTATCTCGCTGCGGTTGGTTGATTAGAGTTGTAGAGTCGTGAATGACGGGGTTGACTCTGACTACGGTGACACTGTTGTCGGTGATTGCAGGTCGTCGGTGGTTTTCACTTTATACATCGCTTGGCTGGCTAGTGTGGTGGTCTGAAATGAAGGGCTTGCCGGGTGAAGACTTGCCGCCTGCTCGTCGGGGTCAGAGGGTACCTACTGGTTGTATTGGTTAGTTTAACTGTGATTGTGGTTGGACTGGCCACTTCCACGACCACGTATCGTGGTCCTCCAAAGTATCGGCGCTGCAGTTTGTCGGACTCGCCCACTCGGCGTACCAAGGGCTGCATACGAATGAGTACTAAGTCATTCGAAGGAAACGTCGGTGCACGTCGTATCTGTTCGTGGCAGTTCCCGTTCGCTGACTTCGCATGGTCGGCTACGACTTGCGCGAAGTCTCTTGCTTCTTCACTGTCACCGGATGAGGCGGCCGACGTAGTCGTGCAGACTCGAGGGGATAATGGCTGGTTGTGCTGAGCTGAGTGGGCAAGTGTGCGACGAGTGTGGAGAGGGCTTCTCGACACATCATACACTAGGTGGTAGAACAGGTTGAATGAACTTCGTTGATTTGTTTGGTCGTGTGTGATAGGCGTGGATGGAAAAATGGCAGGTGATTGTCCCAATTGCGCGGCCTATCGCCTACTATGCCTACTATTTGCTGATTATGTCGAGGAGCGCGTGAAATGAGATCGTTTGACGAGGGGATGGTACGATGAGGTAATACGGTGGTCGGTACTAAAAAAAATAAACCTTTCGGGCTAACACTCAGCCAAGATTTAACGTTCAAGGGACTGCTTTTCGCATTTCTTCCTAGACGGACCCAAATAAATACAAATGTGCAACTGTGGGCTTTGAACACCTATGTGTATCCTCCGGTCGCGAGGCGCAGGCAAATGCACCACGCCACCGGGCTCGACACGGTGGTAGGTACTGCACAAATTCGATTGATTTACCTCACTGCTTTTCCGCGGTCACTAATGAGTAAACACTCTTGGGGCATCATACACCGGGAAGATCATGGTAATAGGCCAGCAGTACTCTTGTGTGAGACAGTCATATGTTTTGGCGAGGTCTAGGTGGCCGGCCATTGGTTAGTGTTTGGTAGCACTAGCAGCAATTCGAAGCCGCGGTCGGTAAAGCTGTACTTGTAGAGAACTTCGTCAAAGTTCTGGAAGGCAGTGGAAGTAGAGGATCGTGCGAGAAGCTATTCCAGCGTTGACTATGCGTGTTACTCGGTTGAGTTGAGAGACGAGAATCTTTGAAGCGGTCTCTGGTCGAAGTCGGGATCGGTGTCCTGGGGGTGGGGTAACGCGACAGACTATCGACGGCGCGGTGTTTACGCTTATATGCGATTGTGATGAACGTGGCCCTTCGAGCCCGGCTTGTTGGCGGCTCGTTATGAGCCAACATAGGGCATGACGGTCTGCGTTCACCGTCGTTACCGGCGACCATAAATATTCTGGCAAAAGTTCTTAAAAGCACTTGAATTGGTAGACATTTTTGTTTGGCCGTTGAGTAGTTGGGCTCATCTTGTGATAGGGTTCGACCACCGAACGCGATGAAGCGTTCACTATTGCGATCGGTGGTTTGGCTGAGGACGATGTCGAGGCCATGCAAGGCCGGATGCGTCTGTCCGAACAGTGGCAGGTTTGTCGGGATTAAAGTGTCCAAGAACCGGAGATTGTTTTTCGGAAGATTAGCTTGTTCTTAAGGTCGCTAAATGCAGTTTGCTGGTCGTCAGTCCAAGTGGTGAAGCTGTGGAAGGCGTTAACGGTTTGGCTGACGCGCCTGAGCTGCACCAAGGCAGACAGGAGGCGCCGGATGATGCAGGATTGGAGTAGAATGTAGGAGTTGGTGCAGGACCCGCTCCCAAGGATTTGAAGCAATACGCAGTTACCGATCTCTTGAAGGTGGGGGGGACGCGGGCTCACTGGATTTGCGAGTCCCAGAGGGGTTACCATGGCTGGGGTACTGCATGTCCATCAGGATTAAGTCCCGTAATTTCTCACAGTAATGCTAAGAGGTTTCAGCGGGGAAAAAACAAGACATAGTAGACAGGCTTTGCTATGTGGCTTGACGACTGTAGGGTTGTCACTGGCGAAGTACTGGTCGTTGCTGGTCTTTGCTGAGGCCGTAGACGAGGGTTAAACGGTATACGTATGCGGGCGGATGGATCATTCGAGGTGGTCCTCTGCGACTGTGCCATCGCTCCGCTGTCGCCGAATTTGACTTGGAATAATTGTCTCCGAATCTGTATAGGAGTTCACTAGAAATTCAGCCCAGGTGGCTTGACCCTCAGTGAAATGCCGTCGTACCAGTCGGCGGTGGTGGCTTTCTCGAGCGATAGGGTCGCCGTGCGCCATCATAGATAATCGGTACAGTTGTTTAGGTTGGCGATTCTTTCAAATTCTCGGTGCCATTCCCTAGCTCGTGCTACAGGAGGTTCTGCAGGAACAGAAATAACGTTGGGAGTTGCGAGAAGATGAGGGGGCTGGTTCGAGAAGATGAAAGACTGTGGCTAGTGTTACGGACGTTGTGAGAGATCGCACCCATAATAATCTATCCATAAAGCGAGGTTTTTTTAGCTCCACTGGTTGCTGCCCCCAAGAACTGGATAGTTCTAAGGTAAATACTACAATGTAGAAATTGTGATTGTCATCATTGGCATAAATGTAGATGAAATTAAGCTGCACGACTTTTTTTATCGTTACTCAAGGAGCCGCCAAGTTGTCTAATTGTTAGCTGCGCTTGATGCAACGTACTGAAGAGCAGCAGCATTTTCGCACCGACCGCCCGCCGTCTTTCGCTGCTAAAGACCACCCGGTGATGATGGCCCGGACAATAAATAGCCAGCCCCCTCCAAACAACATATGGAAACCGCCGCTGCCGCCACTGCTAAACTGTCTGCCGTCAGTTTCTGGCGCCAGCGGTTGTTGGCCGTTGCCGCTGCGCCGGCTGCGGCCGTCGTCAATTGGGTTTGGGGGGGGGGGCGGAGAGAAAACAGTCGAGCGGCGCTGACTGCATCTGCCTGGGTAATCGTGTTGGCGGCTGCGCGCCGGAAGTAGTATGGTGATGATGAGTGTATTTTCTCCTCCCCCTCCCCCCCCCGTTCGCTGCTCGCCGCTTAGCGAGGAGAGCTGTGCTGCCTGCAAGAAGGGGTGAGGAGGGAGTGCGCCTACGGCCGAACCGGTAGGTATTATGAAGTAGTTGTTTCTCGGTTGTTAGCTACTACTACTACTACTGCTGCTGCTGCGGCTGTTGTTGGCGGAGCAGTGTCCGCCAATAGCAGCGGTCAGCGGACACCGCCGTCGACCGCTGTTGATGTTGTTGGGGTGGTCGGCGTCGTCGGCCGCTGTTGCTGTTGTCGTCGTCAGCGATTATTGTTGTTGTTGTTGTTGTTATTATTGGTAAGCGTCGTCGTAGGTCGTTGTCTCGTAATTGTTCAACATATTTGTTAGCGGCTGTTGTTGTTGTGGCTGTTAGTGTAGTAGCAGCAGCAGCAGCAGCAGTTGATATTCGTCCTCTTTGTCAGCGGTTGTTACGGTGTGGTGTTTTTGTGGTGCTATCGTTGATGTGTGACGGCAGGCGGCGAACGAAATAGCAGCCGGTTGCTCAGCAACATTACCAACAACAACAACAGCAGTAGCTGGCGGGCGGGCGGTTGTTATGGCGGCGGTTGTTGTTTTTGAGGGACAGTAGCAGTCGCCCCCGTAGTAGTAAATGTTGTCGCCGTTATGATCATGTTTGTTGTCATGGTAGTGTTATTAGTACCACAATTGTGTTACCATGGTTAGATAGAGCATCAATGATGCTGCTGGTACCAATGCCTGTGGATTGTGAGTTGTGCTGATCTAGCTGCTGCTGCTGCTGTTGTTGTCGTTACTTCTGCTAGTTCGTCGGGGGGGCTAGTTTGTTGTCGTTGTTGTTATCGTCGTCGTCGTCGTCGTTACGAAGAAATTGTTTATTGCGAGCTGCTGTTCCGTGCTGACCGTTGCTGGTGCTGCTGCTGTTGCTACTATTGATTTATGGCTGGTATGAAGCATGAATAATAAGTAAATCAAGTTGTTTTGTCGTCGTCTGCCTGTCCGCCGTTCTTTTGGCCGCTGTTTTGCCGCCACCACCGCTGTTATCGTCTGCTGCTCTGTTCTGATGATGATGATGCGGCTGCTGCTGCTGATGTACGTTGTCCTGTTGTTGATGGTACTGCTTGGGGCTGCTGCTGCCGCCGCCGCCGCCGCCGCTGCTGTTGTGTGTTGGTGGTGATGATCATCATTGTCGTCGTCGTCGGCCCCGACTGCTGCTGCTGCTGCTGCCGCCGCTGCTGAAGAAGCCACGGCCGCCGCTACTGCCGACGAGTGAAGAGCTACTGGACGAGACAGACTGGCCGTGTATCCGTCCGTCTGGCTGGCTGTCTGTCTGTCTATCTGTGTGTATGTGATACTGACGGTAGTTTTGGTGGTGGTGGTGGTGGTTCTGCTACTACTACTACGTACGGCCAATGGTCCTGCTTGGTGCAGCTGCTGCTGCTGCTGCCACCGTTGGTGCCGCCAATCGTTGTCGTCCGTCTTCGTCCCTGTAGTAGCGTAGCTGTAGTAGCCGTAGTAACCATAGCTGTAGTAGTAATGTGGTGGTGGTGGTGGTGGTAGTAGAAACCGTCGTTGTCGTCTTGTTGCCGCTGCTGTTACGGCTTGAGGATGGTGGTGTTGTTTTTTGGTGGTCGTCGTGATCGTCGTCGTTGTTGTGTTGTTGTTGCTGGTGGTAGTGGTGGTGCTGGTGGTGCTGGTGGTAATGCTGCTGCTGCTGTAGGTGACGGTGCCTGCTGGTGGTAGCAGTAGGGTGGATACTCGTTGTCGTCATCGCCGTTGTTGTTGTTGTGATTGTTGCAGTCGTCGTTGTCGTCGTCGTCGGTGTTGTTGTGATGGTTGTGATTGATGGATGAATGAATGGACGGACGACGACGACGTTGTTCTTTCGTAGTAGTGGTGTTGATGGTGGTACATGGTAGCTGCTTGCCTTACGAGGCTCCTACCACTGCCGCAGCCGATGTTAATTGGTGATTGCCTGATGAGGTGGTGGTGTAGGTGATATTGAATCATCATCATCAAAGTCTAAGTGACAAACATAGAGACTAGCAGGCGGGCGGGCAGGCAGATAGACAGACAAACAAATATACTTACCACCACCAACGACGAACGAAACAACGGACGGGTGGACCATCAGAAGGATAGCCACCGTTTCCAACAGAACAGCAATAACAACACACAATAGCAAACAAGTGCAAGAAGAACAGTTGTTGCTTGATCTGAGTAGTGTTGTGCTCTGTTGGTACTGCGAGGTACTACCACCAACCTCAACCTCTCGATTGAACTCTCGATTGATCTACCCCCCTTCCTTGCAGTGGTGGGGTGGTGGAAGGTGTTGATGGTGGTGATAGGATAGGACAACCGGCGGATATCGGCGGTCGCCGATATTTCACGGCACGGCAACGTTAAAAACTCGAGCTGCTTCTGCGGCTGCCGCTGAAGCTGTTGCAAGTAGTAAATCGGTTGTAATTAATGTTGTTGTTGTTGTTGTCGTTGTTGTTCTAATCGTGACTCTATCGTCGTTGTGGGTTCATCATTGTTGGGGTCGTTCCCAACCCGCCGCTCAGTCCCGACACCGCCAGTGCCGTCGCGCTGTCTCTCGCCGCTCGAAGATTAAGCTCGATGCTCGTTCGCTGACTGTTGCAACTGTTATTACGGCTCAGTGAGGACTGATTGAGTTCTGTCCTGTCGTGTCGGGATCATGGGTTGTTCCCGCCTCCTTGTTTTCCTCCTCGCCCGACGTCATCAGCAGCATCATCCTCACCAGCAGCATCATCACCATTGTCATCAACATTGTGGTAGTACTACGAATTGTGCTGTTGTCTGTTGATCGTTGGGTTGGTTTGACGACGACGACGGCGGTTCGGGTCTACCCATCTCCGAGCCTACCCTATTCCTCTATCTCATCTCATCTCCTGTCCGTTAGCACACAGGATTTTCTGGTTCTGGTTCTGCTAGTCGAGTGTACAACAGTTCGCTGTAGCTGTTGTTTCTACTTCTTGTTCTTCTTCTTCTTGTGCTGTTCTTACTGCAATTGCGGCTGCTACAGCCAGAACAACATCAACATCGATATCATCAACAACAACCAACAACAACAACAACAACAGAATCAACAACAACAACAAGAACATCAACTTGAAGAACTACAGCAACACCAACTAGCTCTCTACAAATTCGGCAAACGATTTCCCATTGCCCGCAGCAGGGACAGCGATTGGCGGTCGACGCTGGGCTTGTCCATTGTTTATCAACTCTGCTGTTGTGGTTGTTGCTATTGCTGGTGTGGCGATTGACTACAGCTTGCCAGCTACCATTACAACTCGTAGTAATGTTTGTACTACGATTGTTACAATCGACGACAAGGATACTTACGACAACAACAACAACAACAGCTGCATCAGCAGTAATCAAACCGCCGAAAACAGCAACAATAATCACAACAACAACAACAACAAGACCAGCAGCAACAACAACAACAACAACAGCAACAAAAACACGATCATTACCACAGGCAGTAGCAGCAGCAGCAACAGCCACGAACACAACAACCGCGGCGGTCAGAGCTACGAAACGGCGATGAAGACCACCAATCCTAATTGTGGCGGTAGTTGTTGTTGTTGTGGATGTTGTCATCATAGTTGTCATTGTTTGTGTTGTTGTTGTTCTTCTACTTCTACTTCTTCTGATTGCTGCAATTGTGTATCTTCTTCTAGTTGTTGTAGCAGCAGCAGCAGCGGCAGCAGCAGCAGAAACAGTATCAGCAATCGTGGTAGTACAAATTGTCCACTATCACCATTTCTACAACTTTCGCTTTTGGCACCGTTGCTGTTGTTGCCGGGACGGCTGACCTGATCTGACAACCGCCATTCTCGTGTGTCGATCTAGCCTGGCTATCTGGCCGGCCACGGGCTATAGTTATTAGCTGGTTCATCATTCTAGATCGGCTACAAAATACGGACATCCCGTAATTAATTCATTCGATCGCCGCTGCCGTGGCGGGGTGACGGGCTGGTGGTGGTGGCGGTGATGATGGTGATGGTGTTGTTGTGCGAAAACGAATACGAGTAAAACATGATGAAAACAAGAGTAAAACACCGTTGTGTTGTGTAAACGTGCAGAGACGCGACAGTCCGACAGGGCCACAGCAGCTGGACACAGAGGACGACAACGTCAACAATAAGAACAACGTCAACAATAACAACAACAACCACAAAGACAAAGACAACGTCAACAACAACAACAACAACAACAACAACAACAACAACGACATACTTCAGACTTCCGACAAAACAGGAAGTCACCTTCTCCCCAATCATCGACAACCGACGACAGATGACGAGATCACAAGGCGAAGACGAACAACAAGTCTATTAAGAGTAGCAAGGCGAACAAAAATCGCCTACTGAAGAAGATACCACCTACCCCAATCGCCTACCCACCGGACAGACAGACAGAGGAGAGCCGGCCAATTAACCCCCATTAACGGTAGACACTCGACTCTGGACGACGAGATCAGCAGAAGAACAGAGAGACGTGAGAGACGACGACAACGACGACGAAACTCTCTCCTCAATTCGACGCCCCGACATCATCTCAACACAATCGTGTGATCGCCGAGAATACTATCGGTCTGACGATCTGACGATTTAACCAGCTAATTGGCTATCAAGAGAGGGGTTTCTATTGATTTTGCCATTCGCTATCGTTCACATTGTGTTGTTTGTGTGTGTGAAATTTTCGCGACTATCCGTCCGTCCGTTCGTGCGTGCGTCCAGCCGTGAATTCCTCTTCTAGACGTGAGGCTCAGGCGTCTCGCGTATTCGGTCCCCCGGTCCCGCGCCCCAGGCCACCCCAGCTGGCCGCTGCCGTCACAGGCGCGACCGACCGCGGGTTGGTGGACCTGGGGGTGGAGGTGATCCGGCCCGGCCCGGCGGGGACCGGTGGACCAGTGGCGAAGGCTGACCGAACGCTGAACAATACGCTGGCTTCTCCAACTCCACTCGACGAAGACACAACATAGAGAACGACGAAGAAGAAGAAGAGGAAAAGAAGGAAATCAGTCAGGGAGTTGAGTCGTCGTTGAGTGAGAGAAATTCGTTGAGTGGTCTGGTGTGTGGTGAGATGATGACATGATGATCATGATCATGACTAAGAAGAAAAAGAACAAGTGAGTGCTGCGTTCAGCCGTAACTCCTTATCGTGACAACAACGGCCTCGGGCCGGTTCAGGCCCCCCGACGTCTTCAGCAGCAACAGCAGACGCATAATCGTATCATAAAGTGAATCAGCATCGTCAGCTGCGTCAATATAATCCACATCAATAGCTATAGCGTTATCATTGACAGCAACATCATCGACAACAACAGCAGCAACAACAACGACAACACAATGGACAAACTTCATCCCGAGGCCACCGAGGCCTCGCAGTTCGTTCAGACGCTGCACGATTTCCATCGAGGTCGAGGGTGAGTGTCCTCGCCTCACATACGTTCTTTTTTTTGTTTATTTGTTTGTTCACTTGATTGACTTAAGTAAGAGTAAGAGAGGTTGGACGAAGTTCGTGTCCTTAACCTCATTCGGTCAGTTGCCCCGTCTCAGAGAGGAGGGCGGAGAGTGGGGTCGTGAGGCCGATGATCGTTGATGGTCGCGTCAGCGTTTAGACATCGTTCGGGCAACTTGACGTAGCCGCTGACCCCGCCGGACATCTCGTCGTATCATAATTATGATGTTTATGTTCTTTGCCTGTTTGAATAGTATTTGCATAGACGAGTGCCCGCCTCTGAACGTATGTCTATGTGGCAGGAAAGAATAGAGGGGTGGTATGAAAGGAAAGACCCCCACGTCTGTCTGGGGTGTATGAATGAGTACTTCGTTTTTGTTCACCTTTGTGCATCATCTCAACTCGGGTCGTTTCGTCAAACGATTTGATAGGCCGACAGATGATTTGAAGAGAAGTCGACAGATTTTCTTCTCACACGAACCGTGTTCTCTAGCTGCTTATCTCGAAGCCAGTACTTAATCTGAGTGTGTATAAATATGTGTGTGTGTTTGTCTGTATGCAGTGTAGGGTGACTAGAAAGCGGGCAAATACTTCGACAAATAGAAACTTTTTCCAAGAAGAAAGTTTTGTTTTTTTCCTCTAGCATACCAAGCCATATATCTATCCACTTACTGTTGGGATAAGATCTGCTTCGTCATCACAATTATCACCATAATCATCACGATCGTCTTTTCTAGTTGGGTTCGCTTGAATTAGACGGGAGTGAATTAAGCTGCTATTTCAGGACGCAGCTCCATTCATGAGCTGCGATGACCGACGACGACGACGACTTCACGCTAACCTATGTATCTGCATTTTGTGTATGTGTGATCTTCTTGAATGTTTGTGTATTTCCTATTTTCCGATGTACTGCCTGCTGCTCCTGCATTCTGCGCTGTCTTCTGTTGTGGTTTTCGTCACTGGTGTCGTCGACATCATCATTGGAACATCGTCCGGTCCTGTGTGACGGTTCTCGTCTCTTCGCGCGACGGTACGGGCTGCCCTGCAACCTGTGACAATCATGTATCAATTAACGACTCGTCGACGCTGTGATACGGCATATATCTATTTCGTGGTGATGGTGGGGGTGGTGCTGTTGCCGTGTTTTGTGCTGTGTTGTGCTCCGTTTGCGCCGTTTGCCATTGATGCCTCATCAACAACAACAACAACAATAACAACAACAACGTGCTCACCGCGACAACAGAACGGACTTCAAGTTCGCGCCGAAAATCTGCGGCCAGGAGATCGACTTGCATGCGCTCTACAAGACCGTGACGGCTGCCGGCGGCTCGGGCAAGGTGAGCGGCAAACAGACTATCGAGACAATGATGACAACGGCGACGTCAACACGCGCGCCTCTCCTCACGCACAGACAGAGAGACTGACTGACTGAGGAGGCCAGACAAAGAGGCAGACTCCTAGTCCGACCGTCGCCCCCCCCCCCTCTTCCTCCAGACATGAGACAAACACCCCACACACTCCTACGGGGGACACGCGGTTCCCGCCACTCGCCAAAAAGCCGGTCAGCTGAGTTCGGCTGGGCTGAGCTAAGCTGTACTGAACTGAACTGAGCTGGCCACGTCGGCAACGGGTTCACTGAATAGTAGTAAACATTCTTATCAGTGTTCTAGATTTACACATTCACTTACATACATACAAACTGGCGCGGCTAAATTACTGTCGTTGAAAGATGCCACAGTTTGCAACTCGATCAATACCGTTGTTATTGGCAGTTTAATGTGTTTTGCTATTGGAACTCACTGAGAGCCTCTCACCTACCTTTGAAGACCTCCTATGACGACGGATGCACGAACAAGCTGGTACCGTTCCTTAATAGTACTTTAGCTTTGCTACAATTTCTGTTACCCCGACTATTATGACTAACGACAACTTGAGTTCGATGCACACCTGTTTCTTCTCTATCCTCTGTCTATCCTCGAGTTGAGTTGGTTTTCTCCACAGCGCGTTTCGCGTGTGTATTTGTCGGCGTCTACTGTCGGATTAGGTGGAGATTAAGTGGTTTGATTGATCGATGAGTAAGTGGGCCTGTTGGTCATTTGTCAGTTAGTGCTGGTAGCAGTAGCGGGTATCAATCAGGCTCTTCTCTGAAACTACACATTTGTCTCTGTTAGTTATACTACCAATGCCATTATTATTATTATTATTATTATTATTATTATTTATTATTATTATTATGATAATCAAATAGTTCAAGATAACGGTGATTTCTGCGGCCGGTGCTTCCTTTTTCGTGTCGTATGTATGTGATAACAGTGCCTATAGGTGACCAACGGTATATTCGACAACGATTCTATTCTATTCTTGTTGTGGTCGAACAATTTTTTTTGAATCACAGTTGGTGGCTGTTACTTAATCCTACAAACCAACTAATCGAACGCCTAAGCACATATATGGGAAATTATGACATATTGAAACAAACGGGGAGATTTAATTTAAACTAATCTGAGGGTCGGGCGGGCGGTTAGGAGAAGACAAGAAGAACCCATCACAACTGTGACGTCTAAACAATTAAAAAGAAAAAAATATATATACATATATATATATATATATATATATATATATATATAGAACAACAAGAATTACAACAGCGAGAAAACAGCCAAACAATAGCAACACTATGCCGGCGCGAGGATTCGTTCGACCCGCGCTTTCCCCAACAGCGTGGACAGTTCCGGACAGCCTCAGGCCCCAGTCTCCATCTGTTGCTGCTACCGCTGCCGCCGCCGCCGGTGTCGTTGGGTCTCCACGAACAAATAACGACTCTGTCTTGGGGAAATTGTGTGTTTGTTTGTTTCGTAGGTAGGTAGGCAGGTAGGTAGTGAGGGCGGACGGATTGGTGTGCACTGCCTACGACGACCGGTAGTAGTCTGTACCGGCCGACGTTCGTTCGCCTACTCAGCTAGGCCTAACAGCCGCCAGCAGCAACACAGAGCTACCTAGATAGCTGTACAAACAGACAGACCGACTGGCAGAAAGACAGACCCATAGAGAGACACAGCGCGCCTAGCAGAAATATGCGCACACCTATACGGGTTTAATATATATATATATATATATATATATATATATATATATATCAGAAATGCATCAATCGTAATACACATAGGATTTGATTGAACAGGTGTGGTGCGCCTTGAGACCACGAACAGGGCGCACAATGTAGCAGGCACAGCAACAATAAATAACCACATATGAGCAAATGATGAATGTCGTTCATTGCATCGGTTTAGTATAAATGCATGTAGATATATATATATATATATACATATGTATATATATATATATATATATATATATATATATATAAACTGTTATAAAAAATGCTTGTATGACACCACATATGTGCTTATTTATTGTTGCTGTGCCCGCTGCATTGTGAACCCTGTCCGTGGTGTCAAGGCGCTGCCTGTTCAATCAAACGTGAGCAATGTGCTACTAGCATTCGTATGTGATACTACGTTGGTGACTTTTGTTTGTGTGCTTGACAATCAATAATGTGAGTTTGGTGAAGGTGTATTGTGACATCGCACATGTTGTAGCAGGTAATCGAAATCGTAGCTCGGTAGTCGTTACGACGTTGTGGCCGTATAAATGACTACAGTGGTGGTGGTGGAAAGTTATGCCACGTGAATTCAGTGCGATTCTCTTTCGTCTTCTTTCTTTACATGATGGCTAATTATCACGAATCGTATCGATTCGCATATGGCCATCGATAAAAAAAAACTGACTCAGGCAGTGTCGACTTGAAAATAGCTTGAATACATCAAACACATTTGTTATTTCTATTGCGAAATATCATACCGTGCTAAGCTGGCGAACATGCTGCACAGTTCACGCACGTTCCCAGATGATTTAAGACTGGAACGCTACGCAAATCAACTCTATAATCCTATGTCAAACAGTATCAGCAGCAGTGTGCTATTCTACTTACAACTTAACATAGATGGGCTGAACTTGAGACTATTAGCCACATAAAGTATTAAATATGCTGCCGTTGTGAATATTTACTGTTCTTAGTAGTAGTAATAGTATTGTTCCGGGAGGGCTACGCGTGGGTGAATACGATCGGTCGAAACCAATTTCAGCTCAGGTTTCTGTATAATACCAACATTTTCTCTAGTTAGATTACATCGGTGTAGGAATGGGAATCGGCTAACTCGGGCATACGCGTCCCGCTACGTCGTGTTACGTGTGAATTAAGTTTACCTACGTCGTGTTGTCGTGCAATTAATTTCAACGAATGTCAACCATTTCAATGAATGGTACGTTTTCCCCTCGGAAAGTGACTTCTTCAGTCACGTTCAGTTTGGACACTGTCGAGAGACTGTGAAAATTCGAGGGTGGGCGAAAGGAAGCGTTGAAAAGCCATTACCACCGCGTCCACTACCTTACCACGAATTGCATATTTTACTAGCTGCCATCTATTGCTGTGTCTTACGCGAACGCAATCCTAAGAGTTGTATCGTGGTCACATATCGTTAGCACTAAAAATAATAATAGTAATAATAATAGTAATAATAATAATAATAAAGAAAAAGATCGTGCCACCTCGAATAGCAATAGGACGAAGCCCTATGTCTCGCGTGAGGTGTCCGTTCGCTGTGCCGCAAGCCGCCAACCTCCACACCGCGTATTCTCGCGCATGCGGTGGGTGTCACGAGGAGGAGTCAGAGCCCAACCGCTAACTGTGTTGTTGTTGTTGTTGTTGTTGTTGTTGTTGTTGTTAACTGCTGGTTAGCGCCGTTTAGGCGAGGCAAACGATTGCCCGCGCGCCAACTTTTTGTTGTTTGTCTCTCTCTCTCTCGCTGTCTCTTAACTCCTGCGCGGCTCGGCGCGGCTCCCCTCGGCTAACTCACTCACTGGATGGCAGGCAACAACAACAACAACAACAACAACAGCAACCACGCACGTGCCGCGACCAGTCAGAGCAGTGCCGCTCGTTCGCGTTCGAATGTTCGAAGGCAAGCACAGTGGCTCGCCGGTGTGGCTGTCAGCTGGCCGCCAGTCTTTTAGCTGTCTTCACAGCCAGCAGCAGAGCCGCCGGTGCCGTCTGCCACAACGGAGAACGAGGCATGTGGTTCACGCCTGAAAATCGCCTGAAAGTCCGTTCGAAACCGGGCGCTGCTACACCAGTCAAACAGAGAGTAGCTCGCGCATCAGGACAGCCCGGTCGGTCTCGTGTGCAGACAGAGACTGTGCGCGAAAACGGAGGCGTGCGTGTGAATTGTGTTTGTTTGTGTACAAGTTTGTGTAGTTGTGGGTGGGCAAGGTAGAAAGAAGTTCGGAGCCAGTACCGGTGACTGAGTTCGGGGGGGGGTTGAGGGACCTTTGTTGAGACCGCTCTTACTGCTCGTTGTCCGCTCGAGAGGCAGGGGGGAGGGGGGGGGGGGTATGCAGTT
Organism: Dermanyssus gallinae; assembly: GCA_003439945.1. Classification (NCBI taxonomy): domain Eukaryota; kingdom Metazoa; phylum Arthropoda; class Arachnida; order Mesostigmata; family Dermanyssidae; genus Dermanyssus; species Dermanyssus gallinae. Next base: position 382,522 of record QVRM01005752.1, on the reverse strand, counting down.
ACTACATTGTCTAGGTGCCCCACAGGCCACCGCTGCCGCCGCCGCCGCCGGGCCTAGAGACGTTACCTTGTGTATCGTCACATATACGTAAACGTGTATGGCTGTGCTCCCGGTGAAAGCTGGAGAAGGGGGGGGGGGAGGCGTCATCATAGACTGCGTGAGGTTGTTCACTTCTTCGCACGCAAGCAGTTCAAAGCCTCAATACATGGTTAGATAAATCATCTATATAGCCATGTATTGTGCGTCCACGTGTATGCTGGCCACGAGTTTGTTTAACAACGTCGCTTGCTCCACTCTCGGTGTCGTTTACTTTTATTGACATAATTTAACTGCCTGGTTTAACTACCTGGCTAGTTCTCCTTCGTGTTTGGAAGTCCTTGTTTTCGTTTGACTACTACCCATATGCCGTTTAGCTTTGTCATAAGTGCACTCATCTCACTCTCTCTCCCGATGTATATTCGCGCTTTATATCGAAGAAAGTTGGCACCCTTTGGTGACACGCGATGAGTAATGTTCTGAACGACTTATTGCTTTTAGCGGCCCTTTCAGTTTGTGTGGTAATCGTCGTTCCGTCTTTAACCTACTATTACGATTTAATACTTAAATATAAAAATAAAAGCACACCTGCTGTGGCTGAAAATCATATGCAACGGACACTTTTTGTCTTATCCACTTACCAAAGTGTTTCTGCGATCTGATTCGACGTTACATGTTTTGATTTCATTCCAGTGTTATGTAGATATATACATATATACTTCCTGGTATAATCCTACAGCCTTTAGGAAATGTAAATTGATTTAGTCTATTTTCTAGATTTACTTTCCAGATCTCTTTCAGCATCTGTTATTTATGTAAAGCAGTTATTGTAAGAGATAAGGACTCGTATTAATAGATGATTCCTTACATAATTAGGCTTACTGGGTCATCAACAACAGTCATGTGTTTGTCTCCAAATCATCATCGCAGCAGCATATATGTTATCTTCGTCGCCTTACCCAGAGACTTGTCAGGGTCGAATTCGATCGAATTCGACATCGGCGTTGCCTGTAGACTCGGCGCGCACCGTGTCCCTGGGTGCTCTCAGTTTAACGGGCGGCGGGGGACCCGCGGACATAAGAGAATTACAGTCCGTAATTGTGCTTGCTGTCCGATTACGAATGTTTCCAATAAATATATATATATATATATATATATATATATATATATATATATATATCGATTTACTGGTTTGTGTGCCCTCCGACTTCCTACGCTCTGTTACGAGGCTTGGGGGTAAGATATTACCGAAGGTATGCACCCTAAAATTGATGAGCTCGGGGCTTGTGCATGGCACATATGCGCTCATATTCCTCTAAGCTCACACAGCCAGCACATGGTTCCCACACTGCAGGACTCGATTCCACTAGGTCATAGACCTGAGCTGGGCATAAAAGCATCCCTTGTGCATAGAGTGCATCACGTAGTCGCGCGAACCAACACCTCAAAGACGAGATAGAGAAACTTTGTTAAACAAACGTGTTTGTGAAGAGGTTTAAGGTGTTTCTGTTGTCTCGCATCAGTGGCATGGTGAAAACTTTCTATAGAGGTATGTCTAGACCGACAGGGGGCAGCGATAAATGTATTTTCATTATGTGTGGATTATACTAGAACATGATGTGTGGTGACAATTGTTGCTTATTAGAACGAAAAGTGTATTAAAGTTTTGGAGTGCAAATTTCCTTGGCAGAAAATTATAAGAGTCCGGGGCTCAGGTTTGATATTTAGTGTGGAATAAATGAGGGGCAGCGAATGTATAGAATTCCTGCGCGGTAATTATACATCCTATGGAACGGAATATATATATATATATATATATATATGTATATATAATATATATATATATATATATATATGTATATATATATATAATATATTATATATATATATATATATATATATATATACTATATATATATATCATATCTATCTCTATATATATATATCTATATATATATGTATATATATATATATATATGTATATATATATATATATATATATATAATCTCAACCGTTTTGCATAGAAACGCTTTTTTCGCTCACAAGCTACACACAGGCCAAATTTTGCGTATATCGGCGACAGCGTTTATTTTTTAAATTTGGTTCTGAAAAGTAAAGAGTACGAGGTTTGGCGAGTTTTATGCAGCCGAAAATGGAGTGTGTGCTAAAATCCAAACCAGATGTTCCAAGGTGGTCGAGATGTGACGAACAGCTTATGGTGATCAAGCAGTGTCACGAAACACTGTGTTGATATGGTACCGCTGATTTTGCGACGAATGTGAGAGGACAGAAGATGACCGCCGCTCGGGAAGGCCAATAACGAAAGAAAACGTTGAAAAGTTCGTATCGATCGTTGATATCGTACTCAACAATCACGGAGCTACTATCAGAGAGACAGCCGAGGAAATTGAGATATCCTATGGATCAGTTGTAATAGCCTTGGCCGACAAAAAGGGGAGTCCCTTGCCCGTAGGTAATGAACCAATTATCGATGCAGCGTTTCCGCGTTGGATTTCAACCGATATTCTTTGTAGCAAGAACTGCCATGCCGGTTGACGCAGCGACTCTGGATCCCAGCTCCGTCAGAAAGCTCCTTGTGATTATTCCCATTGGGCCTAATGTCTCCAAGGCGATTGGTTGAACGATGAAGTTTTGCTCCAGTTCACGATACTTTGGCAATCTTCAGCGAGGCGAGCGGCTGCTCTTGGCCGATATTTTATGCGTCAGAGAACTGGCTGCGAAGTTCGTTCGAAAAAGATTGAATTTCCAGCAAATGTGTGCCCGTCGGGAAATGTTCGAATTTGACCTCCAGACGGTAGCAGCCCTGCTGATTGCTTCAGAAAGTGATTACAATAGACGAGTCATGGGTATAAGGCCACGATATCGAGGCTAAAGCCCAACCTTCTCAGTAGTGCTTCTAAGTAGAGAATCGTTCGAGGCAATTCAGAAGAGCAGATCTAACACATTTTGACTGTTTTTCGACTACAAGGGAGTCAACTTGCACACATTTTAAGAAGATTGCGCGAGAGCGTCCGACGTAAGAGAATAGAACTCTGGAAAAGCAACAATTAAATCCTCGTTACTGATTTTTGAAAATTTGACAAAAAAACGATTTCTGTATTTCCGCAACCTCCCTATTTGCCGGGCCTGGCTTCGTGCAAGTTTTTTTATGTTTCCACGGACAAACACAATTTTGAAGGGACAACGTTTCGAGACCATAGAGGAAAAATTACCAGAAGGAAGTCATCTCGATTCTAAAAGACGCGTTTAAAAACGTTTCAAAGAGTGAAAAAAAAGTGGCACAAGCGCATTGCGGCGAGGGGGGGAAACAATAATACCTTGGAAGACTAAAAATATATATTTTTTTCCAAATATGGATTTGGTCTGTTTTGATGTGCTTTTGTATATATGCATATATATATATATATATATATATATATATATATACGAAAACAGAATAATTTTTTTTTATAAATATGAATTGGTCTTTTGTATCAGCTTTCGTTTATATGCATATATATATATATATATATATATTTATATAGCAACGACGGCCACCACTGTCACCAATTCGACTACAAAGCTTAACGCTATTCGACTTCAGCGACGTTGAACGTCATTATTGTTCAACCAATTTGTTGGGGTCCGCTAGATTTAGTGATCTGCCTCCCCATACCATTTCTCCCCTTTTAATTTTCCCTTCTGCTGTTATTTCTACATCGTTGTGTTTTTTCGTCGCTATCTGGCCTTTTTTTTTCTTCTCACCTCTTACGCTCCTAGGCTCATCTAGAAATGGAGTTTCTCATCGCATTAAGCGCAGTCTGCCCGCGCAGGGGGGTGCAAGCATAGCTTAGCTAGAGCATGACCTGCGTTGTCTTGCCTGTTGTTTAGCTTAACTCGACGACATCATGACTGTTAGTGCGTTCTCGATTGCGGCCGACAATCAGCGTAGTAACGAATCAATTGTGTTTTGAATGAATGAATTTGTCTACTTTGCGCTTACTGCCCGACCTGCCGATTTAGATTGCAATAATCGACGTCCTTACCACTGTCGAGTCATTATGGCAGTTACTGCTTGTTGTTGTCGTTGTTGTTGTTGTTTCGTTTGCCAGTTTGGCTCGCGCTTGGCTATGTCAAGCTAGATCATAGTAAGATTTGCCTTCACCTGCCGAGGTCACCGTTGTTACTCGACAGCTGTGTGCCAAGAGCGAGTCTCGTCTTTGCACGAAGCTTCGTGGCTAGCAGCTGATTTTCAGTGCATTCACCTTAGGCAGCCAAGTTGCGTTTCTAAACAATGCATATATGGCGTTTTTGTATGCTGTCATCATTGTCTTATAGTCCATATACAAACTTACCTTCATGTGCTCTGTATGCATACAAAATATAAAGATATATATATATATATATATATATATTTTTTTTTTAAGTTATTTAGGAGCCACATGGCTTATCAAAGCAATATAGGCGTAATAGCAGACAGCTTTACACAACTGGACCGCAATTGGGGCCAGATAATTCAGTGTGACAATCCGTGTGTATGAGTATTTGCGTGTGGTGCATTTGTCTGCCCAGACCGGACCTGTTTTGTGTTCGGGTTTCGCCGCTGATTCGTCAGGTGACGACAAGCAGCCCCCTATGACGAGTAGCCTCGAAGACCTATCAACTAAAACTACACGCATTTGTGTAATTCGAACATCGTCCGTTAGTTGAGTCGTTTGTCTACGACAGAATTCGATTACCCCCCCCCCCTCCCAAACAGCAGTTGTCGCGGTAATGGGGCCGATCATGTAGCTACTTAGTTGTTTCGAGCTTGTTTGTATTTTGAGAGTTTACTTGTGAATAAACGACGTGTGCGGTCGTCGTCGTCGTCGTTAGTATTTATTAGCCGTCTATACTAGATCATTTGTATCATCAATATATGTATCATCATATGTATACATATATGAGGCAATAATAGATCTGGATTTAACGCGTAAACGAACATAGAGAACCCTCTACATCTAAACTTCTACATCTTGCTTCTGCAAGAATACAATACTATATATATATATATATATATATATATATATATTATATATATATATATATTATATATATATATATATATATATATATATATATATATATATATTATTTATATATATTATTTTATATATATATATATATATATATATATATATATGCACCGCCCTATATATATACGCATACGTAATGAGAGTAACTGTAATGTTGATGTTGTTACGGTTTCTAGCTCAACGAACGCCCGGAACGATGGTACGAGATAACCCACGCACTGCGGTTCCCCGACAAGTGCCCAAATGGCACGCTCGTGCTGCGCCAAATCTATCAGCGCTATTTGGGCACGTACGAAAAGGTGACGTTCCTCGGCGAAGACCCCGACCTCGAAGTCGAGGATTCGGGCGAAATCACCTCCTCGTCGTTCCGAACAGGTCGGACCTCGTCGAGAGCGGGCGGCTCAAATGCAAGCGCATTTGTCATTCAAGTGCCTATGTCGTACAACCGGTACGTTTATATATATACATATATGTCGATATTTGTGAAGCCTAATAAAAAAGAAGTCTTTATATATATATATATATATATCTATATATGTATATATATATATATATATATATATATATATATATATATATATATATATATATATATATATATATATCTATATATGTATATATATATATATATATATATATTAATTCAGCGTAAAGGTAGTTATTTGATAGGCTCGGTGTCGTATGTCAGCATCTATTTTTTTGTTAGACTTATTTTGGCTTGCTATTCGACGCCCGCAGCTGTCTCATATATCTAACGCTGCACGCGTTCCTGTTTTGTACGACAGAATCTCCTATAGAAAATGTGGCTTTAATCGATCGTCATATATTTGTTCAATTTTTCCATTATATATGTGTATATAGAGCATGGAAACATGGTTGAATATTTCGCACTATGTCTTTTGTAACTGTTGGCATCACAGCATGTTCTCAATAAATCATTTAATAGTCCGAAATATTATTGATATCCATATTTTTTTCTATGATACGTTATTGTAGGTTGTGGAGGCCTCACTGCGCCTTCTAATACCATAGTCCGCTGCTTCATTCTAACGACTCCTCATGTGTACATTTGCCATTATAGATATACTGTTATTTCCAAGCTTACGTATTGCTCTCCTGCCCCATCTGACCAACATCTATACAAAAAATTGGTGGAAGGTGCCCAAGACATGTTCCTGAGGCGCCTGCGGTCGGGGTGCCCTCTAAGCGTGTCGGCTGATGTTGTTTCTAATATAGACTCACTTTTCGAGAGAGGCAATATATCTGCCCTACGTCATCTAACAAAATATGATTTGCAAGGCCTTTTTATGTACGCTCCAATAACCTAAGGCAGCGGCTGTGCATCGCTCAAGAGATTTGGAGTGATGGATTGCTCGCTAACGTGCTGAGTCAAATAGCTTATTCAGCGATTAGTTATGTTCTTCTTCCAGGAGTACGCATACTGGAGCACAGTACTTGCCAATACGACCACGATAATTTGTAGCACAACTCTGTTTTGTTTGATAATTAAGGCCTTGTTGTTGCCGATTATTATCGTATTGACGTGACAACACCTCATTAGAATGTCTCACTTTTCCTAGAAAGCTGAACAAACCAAACAATGTGCTTCTTTCGTTTTCGATCTTGTCGCAGGCAACAACATGAGGTCACCGACGGGCAGCGCGCCAACTACGGCCTGTCGACTCAGCTCGCGCCACCGGCGTCGCCGTTCGAGCGGCTCTGCTTCTCGCTGCAGAGCGGGCTGCCGAACGAGGAGACGTTTGCGTTGAACGTCTGCACGCTGCTGGCGAACGGCGGCCGACACACGATGCAGCTGAGCAAGGCGCCACCGCGACTCGTCGATCTGCTCGTGTCCCAGGCGGGCCTCGTCGCCGATGACCCGACGCTCCGCGAAACCCTCGACGAGCCTTGGCGGACGTGCGAGGCACGCCGCATGACACGTTTCTGGCAGGAGCACGTCGATCCCGCCGTTGGCCTGTGTCTGGGCCTTCCTCCGCTCGACCGCTTTGCAGAGGCGGCTGCCGAGAGAGTCGGCGGCCGAAAAGGCAACAACAACAACAACAAGAAAAACAATGATGACGTGGACGACGATGAAGACGACGACAACAACAACAACGGCCGCAACACCGATGGATGCGTCGAGCTGCTGGCACAGGGCGGCTTCATGGCGACTCGCGAGGCGCTCGAGGACGAAGACGATCTGTTCAACCTCGACAACGAGGTGAGCCCGAGGGACGCCGAAGCGCAGCGGGTGCTCCGCATCGCGCTCATTCTGCACAACCTCAGCTTCGAGGAGGCGAATGCGCAGATTCTGGCGCAGAACCAGTCGTTCTTGCGCATGATGATGCTGGCCTCCGTGAGTCGCTGGGCCAGTCTTCGACACGTCGGCCTTGACTGTCTCTCGAACGTCGCGCTTCACCTGCAGCTCAACGTGCACGACGACGTGGTCTGCCGGAGCCTGCTCAAGCTCACAATCGACGGTACGTACCTTTCGTCCGACCACCAGCGGTCGGTCGAGGCGTTGTCCGGAGTTCGGATTGAGATGATGAGTGGGCCATTCGGCTCGTCTCATATGGTGGGATTATCACTGGGAACTGCTGGTTGCCGCTTCTGCTGCGCGCACTTGATGGAGTCGGTGTCACCGTTGTGCTGTCGTTGTGCGTCGTCCGTTCAGGCAGCGTTGTTTTGCTCATGGCGGTATTATTGCCAAGTTCGTTTTCGCGATGGGATTTTTGTCTCGATTTGATGGGATGGAGTAGAGGTGATGACCGGACACCAACCACCCGAAGGCGTTGCGGGGGTTTGATCTTAACACGGGGCTTGTGTTCATGCCTGATGCGTGTTTTTAAAGATTTTTCGATGTGGGCTGAAATCGAACATATGCAGTCCACCTAGGAGTACCTGCCAATTTTAAACAATTTAAAAGGTTTTTTAAGAAGTACTGTGTTGTTCTATTATTAAGTATTAAGAACTACCTAGGGCCGCGACTAAAACAGACAGCCCTGCTAAATTAGCACTACTGTCTGTTAATATTAGCAGTAGTGGTACATGAATAAATACCTGGATAAGTGCCCGAACTATGTTTATGTTTACGAAACGACGGTGGTACTAATCTTTACATGTTTTAGCATCTTGGGGAAAGAAGGTTTGGTAGAACTCGTCAAGAAAATCATTTGTATAAAAATAAAGCCTTTTAGGTTTTGCACGCGGTCTCTAGTATAGTAGCTTATACACTTGATAGCACTCTTTCTGTCTGCGGCAACGTCCTGTGTACCAGGACAACTAGAACTTTGTTCTAACAACGAATGTTTCGTGCCCTCTGTTCGTTTTTCCGCTGCTGTCCCCGCTCGTCAAAATATACTACAGGTATACTCAAATCGGAGGACCGTGGCTTGGTGACGCGCTGCCTGGACATTCTAACCCACCTGGCACAGTGCGAGAGCAACCAGCAGACGCTTGTGGCCGAGCTGGATAGCTCGCTGCTCGAGCGTCTGCTCGAGCTGTTGACCGTGCACGACGTCCTCCTGATCATCCACAGCCTCGAGGCGCTGTACGCGCTCACCGAGCTGGGCGATGGGGTGTGCGAACGCCTTGTCGCTGTCCGGCACGCCATCGGCATGCTCGTCTCAATGCTGTCGCTCGACCCAATCGCGTACGGGCTCGGCGCGCAGCGCGGCATGAAGATCGTCGAACACTTCGACCCTCTACTGCCGCCCGCCACGGCGCCTCTCATACCGCCCGTGTCGGTGCACGCGCATCACGGTCACCATCATCACGGCCACACGCAGCTGATGCCCGCCGTCGTTCAAGCGGCATCGGCCACGGGGCCAGGCGGCATAGCGACGGCGGCAGCCTCGGGCGCGGCGGGGACGTCGTCGTCGCACATGGCGCCACCAGCGACGCCCGTACAGCCGCACGTGGTGCGACCGATGCAGCCCAACGCCGAACGACTGGTGGCCGGGCTGACTCAGCCGCCAGTGGGCGCCACGCCACCGGCTCACCCGGCGACTCCGGGCGGCTCCGCCGACGCCGGAGCGTCGTCCGTCAGCGAGACGGAGGCGCTTGCCACCGCCTGGATTCGGGCGCACATCGAGCTGACGCCGGGCGCTTCGGTCGGCCGCCAGGAGCTGTATGCGGACTACGTCAACTTCTGCTCGAAAGCGGGACGCCGCAGCGTTCTTAGCGGACACCATTTCTCGACGTGCATTCGCACCATTTTCCCACAGTCTACCCTTAAGGTAAGCCGGTGTTGTTGTTGTCACTATCGTTGTCGTTATCGTTTTACGTGAATTGCACTAATACACGTCTGCTAGCATCGAGGACGACAAAGGCCGTACACAGACCGTTGGGGAGCGGGCCAGAGTCACTGATTACGTTTTACTCACATCCGCTGCCCTTACGTCTTTATACTAGACTATATAGAGTGCTATACAGCATCTTGGATGATGGGTCTTGCACATTGCTGCTTAGTCGTAACCGATTAGTCCAGTGTGCGTGACAAGTAAGCGGCGAGGAATGTTTTTTTTTGCGTATGCAGTGTAGCGATAATCTTACGACGGCAAATTACCTTGTCACACTTGATAAGCTATAGAGATATATGCGGCCGTCGCCGGTCTACTCTACCCACCGGTGCTTCCATTAAGTGTTTGGTTACCAATTATCTTGTGGACCTCATAATGATGTCTTTGTTATGTCTTGTAATTGCGAAGGTCACACAGGTGGCGAGCCCGAATCAGCATCTCACTCAGGTGTTTCAGTATGAGAACCTGAGGCGTCGGTCTGTACCTCTCACCGTCACCGTGACGCAGACTGTGGCCAGTCATCTACTTCAGCCAGGTGGCACCGGTGTTGTGACCACGAATGTCGCCGGCAGTCACCAGGTACGTGAATACACTACGGAAATAGTATTAATAATTAGCCTCTCGCTTTTTATATACATACATATATATGTTTTACGAATATTTATTTGCCGAATCACATATGTGTGTTTGTCAATGCAGTTCAAAAAGAGTTTCTAACTGCCTAAAGCGAGCATTCATCCTTGCGAGACTCTATTGTTTCGAGACCTCTTATTAGTAGAATTTTACGCCGCCTCGAACCCGTACAGTATGTACACTCCAACTGAGGGAAAACTGCTGCTTCGCGTTTAAACTAATCGTTGTTATTGTATCTGTACATACTAGCACAACCCTTCCGCATCTCTAGCTTGAATTAGCGCTACAGCTACTTACATGCCTTCCTGGTCGATTGCATGTTCGATCTATTCACACCAGCCGACACTGTTAGTGGCCAGTTGTTTGTTGGCATTCAGGTGCTCGATGCTGTCGACCCTTCGCGCCGTACTGATTTTCGACGAAACGCCAAAAAGCACGAAGGAGAGGACAAACTGGGCAGATTTTCAACTACAAATGCCAGAGAATATTCACTAGCTCGTTCTGGCTTACAGCAGTACATCGGCAGACGCACACGCACACACGCACACATGGACTCAGACGAACTTGTTGATAATTATAGTAATGATGATGAGGAAGGCAGGTTTTATGAGCATCGATGGCCCCAGACGAGACCATTAGGGTGAATGCATACCACGGCGCCGCTCCAGTTTTCTTTCCCACGTTTCTTCCTGAGCCCAGATTATATCGCATCGAAACCTATCCCGAACGATAGCGTAACCAAAATGTATGTATATATGACACGCGGTGGCTAAAGGATCCAGATGTGACAGCGATTGGCCGTAGTTGCTCTATCGGCATCCGAATGACAGCTCGCTATATGTATATGTACTATATATTTATATGCATATATATATATATATATATATATATATATGTCGTCACTGTGTCTTGGTATTTCAATTGAGCAAGCAATTGAGTTTGTCTCATAGCGTATATACTGCCGCACATCTCTGCCTGTACACAAGCACCATAGGCGCCCGCCCAGACTAGGCGTATGAGGCAAGTCAACGGCCCCGGAAGCTAGAGCATGTGAGTGCTGCTGTGCGACACTAAGTCCGCCTGAACGGTCATAGCGTGACACCACGACACGATATGATACGAAGGCGAAGATCGCAACAACGCCGAGCAGCCGGGTGCATCGAGTACCCAGCCTGGTTTTTATGAAGTGCAAGAGCTTGTTAAATGAGAGAGAGAGAGAGCGTTTTCGAAAGACAACCGAGCGCATGGCTGTTAGCTTGCTAGGCACAACATCCGTAGCCTTTGCCAAAGCATTAACAGGCATTGTTTTACGCTGATCCTAAAATTACTACTGGCTTGTTGGCAGCTGTCCATGTTAGAGGCGATACAACACGGGCGGAAGAGTAGTACTAGTAGACGTATGTAGTAGTAGTCGAAGTAGTAGTAGTAACAATTGTAGAATTAGATTTGGCTTGTAGTGATTGGATAGATGGCTGGGTGAGGCGAAGATGCATGAAGCACTGTGCTGTCTACCTGTGTTTGTGTCTGTCAAGAGAAGTGCCGACAAGAGGAATGACTGGCTGCTGTGATGCAACGCTCGCTCGTTAACTGTTGGAAGCGTGTTGACGAATGTTTGTGTGTGTGTGTATGTTGCTGTTGCCGATGACCGGAGAAAATTCTCCTCGATCTAACCTGCTTAAGCGGCGACTCTGCTGCGTCCCACGGAGGCCACATGAATACCTCTACCTCTATGGCGTGTTGACCTATGAGCCTTGAACGCCTTGACCCTGAATGGAAAAATCCCGGACACAGTAGTAGGAAAAGAGCGAACTAAAAGAAATTAAGTTAAGAAAAAGGACAACGGTTGGTTGGCCGAAATTGCTTTACGGAGGCACATCAAGTGCACTCTGGTAAGGGCACAGGGGCTCGCTCGGTGAGCTGCGCTGGAGCTGCGCCCAGAGTGGTACTGAAATGAATACGGAGTTTCTGCTCGTTGTGGTATCTCGTATTGATTGCGGCACATGACCGACCCTTTCTGTGTCTGTGTGTTCATTGATTGATCACGTGATTGCTACCGTTGTAGCTATCAGCGACGCCGATGGTGGTGATGCTAGCGGCCAGCGTCAAGAACAGCAGCCCGCAGAATGCTACGCCTGCGACCACGCTAGCGTCGGGCGTGACCAAGCGTGCCGCAACACCTGAATCAACAGCGGTAGCCGTTGGGACAACGGTAGCCGCGCCAGCTCCTGCAGTTATCGGTGGCAACAGCAACATGCCTATGCATCTAGGATCGAGTGAAGCCGGCGAACAGGGACCAGACGGTAGCAGTATCGTCGTCAACAGCAACAGCAATAATAATCAGGCTGGGGGAAGCTCAACGACGGCAGCATCCGCTAGGCCGGCCGACCTAGGGGCTGTCGGGAGTAGCATTCTCAAGGCGCAGTTGAGTGCGCCTAGGCAATGCGTCCAGTTAGCACCCCCCGCCAACGCCGGCGACGACGACGCCGATGGAGACAAGCAGCGATTGCTACTGCTGTTGGCTGAAGGGAACCAAGATTACGAGAACCCCTCAGACGCGACAGCTCAGACAGCGGCTACGGGGACTGTCTCTGCCATAACGACTACTACTACTACTACTACAGCTACGACCTCTGCTTCTAGCACTGCTGCTTCTGCTGGTATTGCTACTAAAAATGCTCCAACCTCTACTGCCTCTGGAGCAGTCCAGGGAGGCAGTTCGAACCTCATTAAGAGCTTACTGGCCAGTAAGGTAGGTTGTCGACCAAATACACGTCAACGCATACTGATGCAGATGTGCAAGGCAGGAGAGAGGGGAGCAGGAAGCGCAGTAGGTCCAACGTAGGTCAGGGAGGAGATTGAGTTGGATGGAGTGGATCCAATTAGTGAATACAGCAGCGGCCGCAAGGGACCTTCCAGACTATGTCCCGATATCACGAGTTGTATTTTCCATTCTCCACCTGGTGTGGTGGGCGTAGCAGGCGCTTGTTAGTAATTAATGGTGTCTCCCGTCAGTTTGTCCGTTCGTACGTGGTGTTTGACTGTTGTCTGTGGCAACGACAATGTGCGATCTTTCCTCTCTCTCTCTCTCTCTCTCTCTTTCTGTTTTCTCTGATAAGTTGGAAACCAGTCAGTGAATGTTGGACGGAAGCTAGATCTCCCTGGAATTAGCCATGAAAACCATTGCAGCGCCGTTTAACGGGATGCGAAAATTCAAAGCTGCTTTTCAATTTGTAATTGCAATTGGTGCGCTTTGTTTTTACTTGGGTGTTCGCTAGTACGATATTATAATACGGCGACATACACCTCGATATCTAGTTGTCCAATCAAACGGAGTGCTGTTAAACACCTTAACGATACACCCAAACTTAGTCATTGTTTTTTGCGCGCTTTACAAGAGCATTGCAATTGTCGTGAAGGCACCAATGGGATGGTTTGATAATTAAGGATTAAGTACTTCGAATTATTTTTCATATTAGCGTGCTGAGAGACTAAACAGCCTTCCTAAACGTCCCAAGTCACTTCAATGCTCATGGACGCTAGCTAGCCGCACGCTTCAAAAATATGTTGTTTGTTTTCTCAGATCCTGTTATAAATGTATTTTATATGATCATATGTAGTAATTTTGATAGTACAGTTCTTTTCACCTAAAATTCGAGCAGGAGTTTGGCGGTTTGCATATACACAGACACGTGCAAAACACGCTTATTAAAAGTGAAATCTGCAGATTTCTACACAACCGCATTATGAACCAGGGGTGCCTGAACAACTGCAGCATGAATTTCAAAGGGAGTTTGGGCTATAAACTCTTCCCTTTCTCACTATATGATTTAGTTGTAGCAAATCATATGTATTACAACAGGAGCCATAGTCATAATCGTTTTCCTCATTTACGTTGTTTTTATCGAAGAGAAGAAGATGAGAACTCATATCAGAGCTTCTTGATTTTTAATTTGCTAGTCTTTGTTTGACCTATGCTTTGGCCATATAGCTGATAGACTCCTATATTCACGGTATCGATGTGGATAAACAGTGGACTTTTCTGAAATGTACATTATATACGGCGCATTGCGTTTTAGTTTTTTTTTTTACAATGCCACCTATTTTCACCCAGAACATGCACTTTTTATTACAAAGATTATACGCTCTTACATATCTGGGTCTGCATTTTCTTCAAGTCACATTATCCAAGCATTGGTCTAAATCTTGAGCGGACGAGGCCTTATGCGGAGCAATTCAACAACTCCACTACTCGATGTGCGTTCGTGAGATTTTCAAAAGCAGTGGCTTTGGAGTAGGGCTGACACGGTGCTATTGCACCTCACCTTCAATCATTGGTATTCCACCTCCTATCGACGGTGACCTTGTCGTTTGAGTCTGATTGCAACTAAGACTATAATTTGCAATTGGTTGCATTGCAGGTTTCACGGAACCTTCAGAAACAGGCGGCACTCGGGAGCGCCAGAGCGGCGTCTTTACCGGAGGGTGCGCAGGCAGTTCAGCCTATTCAGGCGGTCGTGCTGCAAAGTCCAATGCCAGCAGCAACCATAGCAACAATCGCATCAACAGCTACAACGACGACAACGAGCCTAGCCAGTCCTGCTGCTACTACTACCGGTGCCGCGGCTGTCATTGTCGTAGGCGCTGGTGTCCGGCCGGCTCATCAGCAGCAGCAGAACGGCGTCGTAACTGGAAAGGAGATGACGACTGCGACCACCGAAGATCCTGCAGCCAGAGGCGGACCGCGGGGGGTAACCGAAGAAGCGACGCCGACGTCTCGAGTGGGCAGCTGCGGCGTTACCGCGGTCACGATGGCGACTTCAGCGACTTCGACGACATCTCTACTGAGCAAAAGCAATGGAAACCATGAGACGCCAGGAACGCCGCCGACCATCGTAAGCGGGGCCGGCGTCGTGGTGGCGAGCTCGGCCAATACAACAGCAACAACAATTGCAGCAGCAGCAACAACAACAATAACAACGACGACGACGTCAAGTACAAGTAGCAGTTGCAACAAAGTCTATAAATCGTCGCCATTGCTTAACGGCCTTCTCGACCGGGGCACAGCGAATACGCCAATCATACAGCGTACTCCGGGCGTCATTGGTTCCACCCCTGGGGCCGTCCCTGCTTCCTCTGCAGTTGCTGTCGCAGCTGCAGTTGCTACGGCTGCAGTGAACGGCAACGGTACAACGGTAGACTGCGGCACAGGGCTGCCAAGCGCTTGTAGGTAACAATAGCAGCAGTAACAACAACAACGGTAACAATGGGAGTGGCACGCTGGCCGTGACGACGACGACGACAGCGTCGACAGGGAGAAATCGATTGCCACTAACAAATGGAGAGATGTCCATGCACGCACCAAGCAGCACGATAGAGATCCGGAAGCGGAGGTTAACGTTCGGGTCGGATGAGCCGAACAACCAGAATGCCATGCAGGTGAGCTTTCATCTTCTCTTCTTCGTCCTGCTTTTTCTCCCTCCTCTTGACTTGTTGATTGTCTGATTAGTGTATCGCGGTACTTCAGCATCGACGTCATGATGATGATGATGATGATGTTGAAACAAAATCCGGATTTTCTTTAACGAAGTAGTAACCAACAACAGCCGAATATGAATGTACTAGTTACGTTAGTAATAGTGGTGAGTAGTAACAGTAAGTCTCTTATATAGCTAGTACTACTACTATCACTGTAACTACAACTACGACTGCTGCGGCTGCCACGCGAATGTACTATGAATGATAACAACAAGTGTCGACTAACTTTGTGTAACTTACAGGTCGATCAACCTGCTGCTCTATCCTATAATGCAAGCTCAACACTTTCAAAGCTTCTTCATAATGGGACAAGTAACGATTCCAATCCCAGTACTGCTACTCCCACCGATAATACAATATCGACGACGACGACGACGACGACGACAACGTCAGTATCAGCATCAACAACAACAGCAGCGGCGGCGGCGGCAACCACAACGACAGCATGCGCGGAGTCAGTATCAACGGGTACAATATCGTCCGCAACAAGTACAACAGCAGGCACAACGACAACGATACCCATGGAGACAGAAACAGCGGCTGAAATAGCGGCAGCAGCGGCAGCAACAGTCCCACCAGCGACGGTGATAGTTACGACAGCAACAACAACAACAGCAGCAACGCCGGCGGTGTCAGCCATAAGTGGCGCCACTCATCCCGTTAACAACAGCAACAGTAACAGCAGCTGTCCTGACGCCAAGAGGATCAAGCTTATGCAAGGCCAAGGCAAAGATCTTCTACATCCATCCATAAAGGTAAGGATCACTTTCCATCGGCTTACTTTATACTACATTGGCTTGCAGGTAACTACTACCACTACTACAAATTGTTTGGTGTAGTTGTGTCATATGAAATACGATAGGTACTATGCTGTACAGTCAGTGTCTCGCAGTTCGCTCAGTAGCGGAGTTTAAACGGAAATAATCAAAATGTTCGTAAATAATCACATGTCAGCATCGACAACTCCAGTCACACACGGGTGGACGTTTACGTTTCTTCTTCTTCATGACATGCTGCACAATTTGTGTATCATATGTAGCATACCAACGGAGATGTGACAACGACCACAAAAGACACACCGGTCCATGTCGGTGTTGCCACGGAAGGGGATGCCGGTGTAAAGGTGTCCGTCGGCAACATCCCCGGCGCCAGCGGAGGTAGCGCCATTGTTGTTGTCACAAAGCAGTCCGTTGGGAGTCATGCAAAGGAAGTCGCGGGATACCCAAAGGTGGTAACGACGACGACAACAACAGCACCTCAACATCATCCGGCCCAAGGGGAGATCATCGAGGGGGCGAAACAGTCCAATTCAACGATACCGGAGCAGAGAAGGGTGCGTAAGCTCACTCACACATCATTACTACTACGCTCGCAGTTACTACTTACTATTGTTTCAGCCCATTCAGCCCATGGCAACGGTCACTTTCCCAGCCGTTCTGAGTTTGTTTATCCATAACATTATCTATACGGCTAACAGCTTGCTTGCATCGTGTACGGGCTGTGTACGACAACTACAACGCTACACGTGTAACGATCACTAGGGGTTGACCTGTTGTAACGTACAATGCTGGTGGACATGTTGCCGTAATTATATATATATATATATTTATATATATATATATATATATATATATATATGTATTATATATATATATATATATATATATATATATATATAGTTATTCCGTAAGGCTAGTGTCCGCGTATGGTATTATTATTACACACACACACACATATATATATATATATATATGATGCCGTATATGGGCTTTAGTCTTACGAAATAATTAAGTCAAAAAACATATATGATGTCAATAAAAACACGCTTATTAAAAAAAAAGAAATAAGAATGATATATATATATATATATTTATATGCCGTTATGATATGCAGGACGAACGAATGCCAACGCCAGCGCCCGAGAAGCGGGTACTTCGGTACCACTGTGAGTGGAAAGGCTGCGAGCAAACGTTTAGCTGTGCCCGGCACGTGCTTCTGCACGCGCTGTACGTGCACGTCGGTCTTCGGGGTAACGGCAACGCGGTCGCTCAGCAAGCGCAGCTAGCTGGCGGCATCGATCCGGCCCGCGAGAGCCTGTTCTGTCAGTGGGGAGTGTCCGGCGACAAGGACTCGTGCGACGGCATGGCGCGTCGGCGTCTGTCGCTCTGCACCCACGTGCAGGAACGCCACTGTTCCGAGGCGCACCTGCACGTTCAGGCGATTCGGCGGCAGCAAATCAGCCAGTTTGGGGCGGCCAGCCTTCCGGCGCCCGCTCAACCCCCGCCGCACCCCGGCTATGCCGCCGATGCAGCAGCGCACGCTATTCGACGTCACGCCGCCTCGTTCCACGCCTACCGGGACGCCGCCGACGAACGCGAGCACCCGGTCACGCGCAGCGTCCGCCTGACGGCCGCGCTCATTCTGCGCAATCTCGCCCGGCATGTGCCGTCGTGCCGGACGCGGCTCGTGCAGTACGAATCGCGTCTCGCGCAGGTAGCCATGTCGGCGCTGGAGAGCTCGCGAACCGTCTCGCAATGTCTTGCGGATCTGCATGTCCAGCAAGACCCTGCCAGAAAGGTGAGCTGTTGTGCGGAGCTAAATTGTCGTGTGCTTGTTGCGTGCCACTCGAATTGCAATCTGGTTCAATCCATCGTCTGGCTTTTCTCGATTGTTCTAGCTCTTACTCTTCTTCGTTGTCTCTCTTTCTTATATTCTACGTGTGTTTTTATTAGTTATTTTTTGTTGTTATTCTAAGTTTGTATTATTAAATTGTTTTATTCTGTGTGTGCTCACTTACTTGCTTGCTGGCCTTTCTTGTAGACATATCGACTACAACAACATTCGTTGTTTTCGTTGTACAAACTTGTTCATTCGTGCCTTTACAGATGACGCTGTCGATGGAGCACAGCCAGCTCTTTCAAGAGGATACCAGACCGGGACTAAAAGATTCAACGCGACGTCGCTTGTCTCAGTCCTAAAAGCTGGATTGTTTCATACCGAAGCGAGCATGCCGTACTCAGCCAAGTCACTAAATAGAAGACGTGATCTGGTCACGAACGGGCTGTATTGAATCGTCGATCGGCAGCAGCAGCTACTAACGCTAATCATGAGAATGACGACAACTTCTCCTAAAACGACTAAAACAACAAACAAAGCCGACACCGCGATCGACCATACTTCAGAGTCAACCGCGAGTGAGCGAAGTCCCGAGAAAGGGTGTAAGACTTAGCCCTGTTGTTACCTAGCGAACGGAATCGTTTCTACTGACATCGCGATGGTCCCCCAGAGTATGTTTTTATGTGTACATATAAAGAGAAGAACAAGACAGAAACAGAGGAATAGAATAGAGTGGATCCTTTACGATTGCGCCGCGTACTCATAGGCTGTTACGACAATTATTATTATTATTATACAAAGGGAACACACACATTTGAATGTCATATGTCTAAATGTATGTTTGCACCTCTTGCATAGCGTTTGTGTGGATCAAGTAGAGCGATAGGGAGAGAGAGAGAGGTAAAGCTTCGTCTAGCAGCGGGCCTGCGTGCATCATCGGCTGGCTAGCAAAACATTAATGGCCATCCGGGACGTCACTTGAAACTGAAGATAGCCGTCAGCTTGGTTGCAACTTTCAATATCGTCTCGCATCGAGGAAGCTGAATTAAGTAGCGAAATAAGAAACAAGGCTTGCTAATCGATCTACCGATGCGGTACTGTCACAGCACGGCTAGTTGGTTATTTCTTTTGGCTCTGTCGGGCTGAGGGGGGTTGTGTTTGTTGTACATAGCATATACATAATATGAGTATTACCATTATCAAATAGGCAAACCATGAAGCGTACTACGAGTTGTCCTCTAATGCACTTCCTGCTTCCCGTCTTCAGCCAGGGGGGAGGGGGAAGAGGACTTTAGCCGAGTGAGCATTCACGGGCGACTAGAAATCTATTAAAGTGTCGGCATATATATATATATATATACTTAGTCAGGCGGTCAGAAGATGTTATCGAGTAGAGCTAAACACATTTACACCACCCCTTCCTAACCCCCAAACACATAGTATAGTAGACGAACGATTTTAATACTATAGTGACCAAATGCGATAGCGGCAGGTTGAGAAACAAGGTAAATACTGCTTCTACTATTACTGCTACTACTTCTAGTGTATGATCGTTAGTTAGCTAGTTAGTTTAATTATTTGGCGTTTTCTGTGAAGTTCTGACCAGAAAAACTGATGAAGGGGGATATGTTGAGCGGAGCCCTGTGTAAAGATATATAGCTACAATGAGAGAGACAGGGGCGGGGGGCGGAAGGAGAAAATGAACATTGTTGAGATAGAGAAATCTGAATAGAAAATATATGAAGAGGTTTAACGATATAGAGTGGCAGTACGAGATGTGACTTGGCAACCTAGTCACTTAAGGTCGAGGACGTCGACGACGACGGCGACGAACTCGTGTGTGGAGAACGAAACATTTGGAGAATGCCCGCTGCTGTTTGTTGTGATGTGTTTGCGAGGCGATGAATTTGTTGTTTGTATGCTGAACGATGATACTTACGCGTAGCCAGCCAGCAGACAACTTTGAACGCGTTCTTCACAGATTAAGCTGTTGTTACCCCGTGTACACCTCGGTCATCCCTCCTCTCTCTCTCTCTCTGTTGTGATGCCCGCGATTGGGAATGAGGCCTATGAGATAGGGAGAACACAAGCGAAAGACTAGAGTAAATCAGTTCGATCATTTCACTGTACTCATCAGGCCGAGCGGCAGTGGCGCCTGTATATAATTATTACGAGTCCTGTCACTAATATTATTATTATTATTCAATGTATTACTGTCATGCGCCTTCATCACGTGTGGCGGACTTGATCGAAGTAGTGTGTTGACCTCGGAGGTAAAACGACTGCGATGGTAGTAATAGCAGCAGAGCAAAGACAGTAGTAGCATTCGTAATAATAATAGTAATAATAACATTTATATAGAATTCAAACTATCCACACGGCGTGGCTTGCTAAGGTTCATTAATGACCAGAGGTTAATGAGGAGAACGGGCCAGGTAGAAATCGCGATGAAGCAAGAGCCGATTCATAGATGTGACTCTTGCGGAACGACGCGAACTGAGCGTAAGTACGCAGACAGCGAGATTGAACAAGAAAGCAAGAATGCTTCTTATATTATATTCGACTTTTTATTTATATATATATATATATATATATATATATATATATATATAAAATCAGTCGAAAACAAAAACCAATACGTGTGTAAATACAACGCTTGCCGGCCACATAGTGTACAGACCATAGAGACACGGTGTATTATTGTTCGACGATGATGATGATGGTAAAGATGATAGTGCTTATTCATAATAATAATACTATTCTTGCTGTTATTATGATTTTTATCATCGCTGCTGCTTGTCCTAGAGGAATAGCCGTTGGAAGTATGCGCATTTGATGCAAAGAGCAACATTGATGGCTGAAGACAAAACGTCGACATGATGGGCAAGAGAAAGAGAGAGAGAATGAACTAGAGTGAATTAAGATATAACCGTTGTAATAATATGATTAATGATTAATAATAATAATAATGATAGTGCTATTAATACTGTGTGTATGACTGCCATTATTTTAAATGATACAATAATTATTAAACAAAATAACAAGAAAGTAGAGAGAGAGAGAGAGGAATTGTGCCGTGAGTTGGAGGCAGCAGAGGTGGTACCGCCGTGATACTAATTCTGGCTGCCGAGTCTGTTCATGGCCTGGCGAAAACTTGAGGTCGGGGAATGAAATAAGGTTCATTAGACAGCAAACGAGACAGCAACCGTAGTAATAACAGCTAAGCTGTGCGGTCGGCGAACTGCGCCGCTCGATCGGTTACAGCTGATTGCAAAACGAAACTATCTCTCTCTCTCTCTGACACCCCTTGCATCAACACATTGATTTTCCTGTGCCCACCAGGTTCTTTGATTCGTCCATTGCCAAAGTTGCCATTCGATACTGCACACGACGCATGTCATTCCTAATTAGTCACCTTAGTTTGTCGCTCCGGTAGCCGTTTGGTCGTCTGAGCTCCAAAAATGGTCCGTTAACCGCGACGAGCTGCTTGGCATACGCTGTGTTGATAGATTCAACTCAAAGTGTGCTTTGATTCATATGAGCGGCGACGCAGACTTTATCTATTTACTAATATAAATATTTACTACCAAATTGTTTGCCGAAAAAACTTGGATTGACCAATTGGGTTTCCTATCTGCTGCCGTGTACCCACAGTTAAGGGTTATATGGACGTAATAAAGACGGTCTCTCTAATCGGTTCCTCAATCATACAGAACAATTGGGAACGCACTCAAAATTCCCCAACATTATCTACAAGTGAGAAAGGGAAGGAAGCAAAGCAATGCGACGCAGGTAATGCGCTTTCGCTAAGCGAGCGAATCTGTAGATCTCGACGCTGTAAATTGTAGGTGTTGGGCACTTTGGCTACCTTTGTGGTAACATCGGACGGTCGTCATTTCCTTTGAGTGATTACGATTGCTGCCACTGCAACTGCTATTGTTTATATATCCACATAATTGTCATCGATAGTTGAACCTGCGTGGGGTAATATATACAGTAGAAATTAAGCGAAAGTGCGCCAGATTAGTCTCCGCTGGCGATCGTGTCGCCATTGTGAATACGATTAAAAGATATATATATATATATATGGTGTCTGTACGACTGTATGTATTTGAATATGCGTGTGAAAGAGAATCGGTGAGATGCGTGCTGTCTGTTCTGCTACTGGTGTTGATGCTCGTTTTGTACATGCAGTTTTGTTTTTGTTTGTTCACTGTTGTGGTGGTATATCAGCTAGCTATTATTCCTTACAGTGGTGATGATGATGATATTGCGCTTGGAAAGAATCAGAAACACAGAAGCTGGCGCCTTGCGACCTTTGCGGCGGTCGAGTCTGCGCGAACGCGTAAAAACGTTTCAAAAACGTGTACTCGCGAGGCTGAGGCGATGACGACGCTAGGGCGTTGAAGCCGCCAAGTCGCTTCGGTGATAGACCCCCCCGCCCAGTTTTCCGATTTCGAGATCAATTGTAGATTTGTTAAAAACATTAAAGCGAACCGTTCCGGCCGTCGTTCCAGATGTGCTAGCTTGAACATATCGCCGCCGCTGCCGCCGCTATTGTTTTATTTTGTCTGTTTGTTGTGAGCGACCAAAAAGAGCGTGATTTTTGTATAGTACGTACGTAAGAGGCGTTGAGGACCTCACTGAATTGGCGGACAGCGCTATATACTGGACAATATATTAAACAAGACATAGTCTAGTTTACCTACCTACCTATCTAACTGCCCGGTGTTCTGACGAAAGTCGTTGGTTAGCTTTGGACTAAGAACTTTAAACTGGCTGGCCAATTAATGGATTGGACAGATCAACATTCGGAGCGGCTGGATCGATGATCTCTGGCGGTTTTCCTCTCGTGCTCCTTTCTCTCCTTCTTCTTCCTCTTCTTGTTGCTTCTCTACGTGCACATGTATGCATGCAGCACGGACGAAAACGACCCTTCGTCGGCGCGTCGTCGGAGCTCGTAACTGACCACAAGTGATGAATGTAGGTGATGTGCTGGGCTGGCGGGGAAGGAAGGGCGTGTTGGAGCGCCTATGCGCGCCTGTGTCTCTGTTTGTCTGTATGAGCGTATGTATGAAGATGTGTAGATATGTGAATGTGTGACATGTGTGAATAAAAGATCATCTTGTCGCGTCGAGGACGGGCCGACCAACCAACCAACCAACGAACGAACGAACGAACGAATAACGTCAAAGACGACCGACTGACCCCGTTGTTGCTAGCGTTGATAACGTTAGCGTACTTGCTGCTGCTGGTGGTGGTGGTGGTGGTCGTGGTTAAACATTGACATGCTATTCTGCTGCATGCAGAGCGCGAGCATGGCCACCCCTCCTCGTGCACGGTTTCTCTGATGATAAACCGACTTGTTAGCAACAAGTCGTCTATTAACAACGCGAACAACAGTAGCAGTAGCAACGGAAACAGAGGGCAAAGAGAGAAAAAGCGGCAGTAGCAGCGGCGGCGACGGCAAAGGGCCGTCATCAATATCAGCGACACGCACAGCGCCATGTGTAGAGGGAACGCACACACCTCGAAGACAGGACATAAACAACAACAACAACAACAACGCGATCTCAGCTCAATCAGCTCATGTTGTCCCCTCCCGGTCAGCCGTCTGCTTCTCCTCCTCTTCAGGAATTGTTTGTCTTCTTACTTTGTTGAGTAACAGTCAGCAGACTATCATCATCATAGGTAGTCCACGTAGGGCTCGTACCGACAACGACGACGACGACGACGATGATGACAGCGTCACAGAGAGAAAGAGTGGGAGAAAAAGAGGTGTTTGGACAACCTGTTTTGACTAAGTCTTCAGACGGCATCCTTCCGAAGTCGACCCCCCGTCAATCATCAAGTGGCCATCACAAGCACAAACGCTCGAACGGGCCGAACGGTGTCGGCATTCTTTCTGGCATTTCTCGTTGTTTCGTCTCAAGCGCACGCTGATACGCGCCGACCACTGTGTATCTTTCTATACCTTCCAGTATTAGCAGCAAGGATCTGCAGGTGGACGGGCGGACGGCACGAAGTGGCTTCTTGGCGTCCGCATGAGTGCACGCATGTCGCCTAAGTACTGATGTCATTATTATTATTATTATTATTATTATTACTACTAAGATTATTATCATCATCATTATGATTATTATAGACAAAGGGATGAATCGTTGCGAGTGTGGCTGTGTATGTGTGAGCGTGTTTCGTTCGTATAGCATCTTTTTGCGCCTACAATTCTTCATCTATTTCTTCCGCCATCTATTTCTTGTCAGAACTAGCGGGAAGTACAGGTGATTTATGATGATGATGATAACAAAAACAGCAGCAGCAGCAGCAGCAGCGGCAAGCACGCGAACTAACAAATGTAAAAGTAGCACAACAGCAGTGGTTGCGCAGCATCCATCAAGTGCAGGCAAAGCAAACTATCGTTAAAAAAATTGTAGTGATTATAACAATGAGTATCGACTATATTAATTAGTGTATCGCGAAGAGATGATAATGATGATGACGAGAGGGAGACCGAAGAAGAAAACAAGGAGAAATGAAATGATGATGACTGTAAGCGAAACAGCAGCAGCAGCAACAACAACATATTATTTTGTAAAATAAAGTATTTAAAGTATAATTCCTGCTAACCTTTTGTGTGATGTTTTTCTTGTGACTATGAAAATGCATGCTGTAGAAGACCTCACACCTCATGACCTCTAGTCGGCAGCCGCCACCAACTGCCCGGGTTTTCCGCCCTGTGAACTTATCTGTAGAGCATTTATTTGGCACCAAGCAACATACTTCACCTGCTTGTGGATATTGCCGTGACACGCAATAAGGCATGACGCTGCCATCTCCTTACTCGGCCGTAACA
The DNA here is from genome assembly GCA_003439945.1 of Dermanyssus gallinae. Taxonomy (NCBI): domain Eukaryota; kingdom Metazoa; phylum Arthropoda; class Arachnida; order Mesostigmata; family Dermanyssidae; genus Dermanyssus; species Dermanyssus gallinae. The sequence continues at coordinate 357,472 of QVRM01005752.1, read as the reverse complement.
AACCCGATGAGGCCCCGCAAAGAAAGGCTTTCTCCGCTGTAGAAAAAGTTGTGTAAACTTTTTTCTGCCGGGTTTGGGAGGTTTTGGGGAATGTAGGATGCACGTGCATTACTAACATCTAGCAGTGACTAGTATGGGTCGAATCACTAATGTGTAACCTATTGAATCGCATATTACTTCTATTCTTTCCCACCCCCAGGCTCAAAAAATACCAGGCGTATTTTTTTGACCGTGTTAAACCTTATAAATGTTTTATTGGCAGCCAACGTTTGTAGATGGGGCAATTTCTCCTAAAGCTAGCTGAGATCCTCGTAATGGCTGCGTGCGAATTTTCCCTCGTGAAAAAAGCCGTTCTAGTATTAACCAAAACATAAGAATGATGATTAATATATAGTATTAATACTATAACTGCATTTATGTTTATCCGAAAGGTTGCGAAATAGTTAGTACCGCATGTAGTACCAATCACATGCTTGGGCGAAATCAGCTCTACGCTATGGAAACTTCACTTAAAGCCCACTTAAAGCCACAAATGCTGTTTGTTTCATCGAACAGGATGACACAGCGCAAGCTCTTGAATCCTGTGACCTGGGAACTGCGGACCTCGCGACCATCGCTATGGTGCAATAACATCCTGGCTACGGCTACCCTGCGGGGTATATTCCTTAGAGAAGGCCACAGAGGATGAAAAAGATAGAGAGAAGCGACCTGGCGATATTGTATATAAAGTTTATATAAATACTATATAAATGTGTATAAATACTAATCTAAGAGGACTCACAAGACTGGTTAACACTTGTTAAGTAGCTCGTATTATTTGAGCTCAAAACGTCCATTGGTAAAGCCTTGGTCTTGCCCAAAGTGTTCACTGACCGATATTTAGTCCTTCTAACTGTTTCGGCTAGTCTTAATTTGTATGTCCCAATTAATGTATTTGAATGAATTTAGTTTATTTCGAAGGCGGCGTAAGTCCTCTCCTAAAGTGTGCCTATAATTTAAAGGATTTTCGAGATCCCGTGAGAACAGCGTTTTCCATACGCACAATACGTGACCACGATCTAGGTGTAGATAACTCCCGAATAACTTACTACGTTTTCACCTTGAACAAGAACTGGTGTAGGTAAATAATTTTTACATATACTAATGTTCGAGCACATCGCGTTAAAATGTGCGTGTGAGAGAGATATACTAATGTTCGAGCACATCGCGTTAAAATGTGCCTTTTAGCTGACAGACTTTAGATTTCAATTCTATACATTCGACACCGAAATCGTTAGATCAGTCAGAGAGTTGTGTCTTCACTCTACTCAACGGATCCGGATGATGGAAATGAGTGCGTGTTGTCAACAAAGATCATAGGCTACTGTTGTAGTCTACTCTTTAGCAAATTCATCCTCATTAAGGCATCTCCGTGAAGTGTATTTTTGTGAAGAAAAGAAAATGACACTTATCAAAACCCATTTGAACAAAATTACGCTTTTTCGCAACTACAAAGAATTGAGTGCGACTGCCCAGGATTGATGTAAAGCCTTAACGACCCTAAAACAGCATACAATCTTCTCGCAATAACCTAATCGGATCGCTTCTGTGTTTAAGATCTTGACGTCAAAGATCGGAGTAAAGCCCCTTTAACGACGTAACTTGTGCAAAATCATGATTGGAGCGAGGCAACTATACCAAGGCAGCTATACCGTTGCCAACACAGGCCTTCGCGTCAAAAGTACTGTCAGCAACTGGACTGCTCATATTCACCTATAGCTCTGCCCACCCGTATACACTTGTGCTGAGCTGTCCCAAGTTGCTTGTGTTCGCATAGAGTTTATGCAAGAGCGTTAAAGGAACGTTTAGAAAATTGCGTATAGTCGTATATCATTGATTGAAGTTGTGCAGTATTTGTGAAACAAATTTCATCATTTGCCTTGAGCATCCGGCGCGACTCTTCGGACTAGCCCAATAACGTTGGGTATTAAACTCTTAAATTATTACAATATTATTACTAAGCCTTTGATATATTAAATGCATTATACTTATTATTTATTAAAATGTAATACGTGAACACTTTGGAGTGAACAAATGTCTCGTGAACCTGTAGTCGCAGAGTTGCTAACCCAGGATTAGCCCAGTGCAACAATATGCCCTCCAAAGATCCAAATTCATTATTTTTACAACTGACTAAACTTGGCATGAAAACAGCAGATATTGAGGAAATTTTCCGGATGGCGAAATTACGCTGCATATTTACGCTGACAGGAGTAATAGTCTAATTTAAAAATGAGAAAAATTAAGGTTGTTCGATTTGGCCGTAGCAGAAATCTATAACTGCTTGCCTTTTTGCACACAAGCTTTTCTACTAATAAAATTAACGAAAAATCTACATTTTGTTGTCTCTTTGACGTATGTCTGCACTGCTGCGTCTGACTGTGGTCCACTTTTCCTTCATGTCGGTAGCGTATATGTAACGCATTAAAAAAAAATGCCACATTTCGGTAGTGCAGTTGGGCTCTCTGCGTCGCCATTTTACGCTGTATCTCTCTCGTTAAAAAATAGAACTGGAAAAATCTCTTCTCTAGCACTCTGAAATACTTACCAAGATGCAGTTTTGGGGCTACACACAAACACCGGGGAGAATATGACCATAATTTGTTGGAAAATATTTATTTTATAAACATGCTGTAGGAAAAAAATGCGGTAGGATATTAAGTCGGGAAGAAGGGACTTGATTATAACTGCATTACCTCTCAAATATTTATTTAAATGGCTTTTACGGAAAAACGCAAAGGTTTTAAAGAACACTATTAGTAGTACAACTGAGCTTGGCTAACTATTAAGTGATTTATAGACATCGAAATAAGAAGAAATCTTTACGAGGTATTTCGGGTGCGCCAAGTTAGTTTTGCAGAAAGATTTTGAGCCAGAAGATCAGTAGAGACCCCACTTGGAAATGACTCGATCGTTTATACTTGCATACCGAAAAAAGATCGAGAGTCCCTTATGTCAACTAGGATACAACGGTTCGTCGTTGTCGTTATCGCTTTATTCGCCAGCAGAAAAGGGGGTCGGCGTTACATGCGACTGGACCGTTTACGACGAGCCCACAACGAGCGCATCAAACACTTAAGTAGAGCTGCTGCATGCACACCATGCGGAAGCGATAAACTGCCAAAATGTCAGATAGTTGTGAATTGATTGTTGAGGTTCATATTTAACCTCTCCAAGTGACTTTGAAGGTGAGAGTGCGCCGAAAATATGAACAGCAGTTGTGCAGAGACAAATTCTTAAGCGAGTTTGAGACCGTGAAACCAGCACGTGAGACGACTAAATATAAATCACAGCCGCAGTCAGTCTAGCGGTGACTTTCATCATTCAGCCTAGTTCCCACTCACGTAGTTAGTTAATTGATTGATTAATGTCGATCGTTCACCAGGCTGCTATTATTTTTACTATCTACGCTTACCTTCCGCTGGCCATTTGCTTACCTATCTGGTCGTCTGTCTTAACTAAACAACAAGAAACAACCATCAGTATCCGAGTCACATATCTTATATCAAATGTATGTTTTGGATAAAGCCTAGCGCCACAATCTTCGCGCCCAAAATATTCACTGTACTGTGCTGTCGACGACTATTTCCCCGATGCTCCCTGCATTCTTTCTAGCGAAGTGCCCTAAGCAGTACATAGAGTAACGACAAAGAGCGACGCCACGTCAGCTTCACTGTGACATGTAAAAATATATTCAAACGACTGACGATAGATAGGTACACGTGGAGGGCTCAGCTCCGGAGCTCAGTGTTGTTCAGTAGTAGCAGCAGAAGCAACAGCAATGAAGTTGGTTATCGACGACGACGACGGCGACGACGAAAACAGGAACCTAATCGTCGTGGCCTGAGGCCACGTCCTTGTTCATCGCTGCTGAGGCGGGGCCGGACGACTTCTTTTTCTTGTTCTCGATGAGCCACCGAACCCGCGCAACGCAGGCTTTCTTTGACTTCCCATCGACGCGGTCCGCGATCAGGTCCCAGCGGCCCTCCGTCCACTTCGGAAATGCCACCATGGCCATTTCGAGCTGTTTCTGTTGAGCCGACGTCCACGCCGTAGGATCGGACTCGGGTTCCGCATCTTCGTCGTCGTCGTCGCCTTCGTCCCTGTCTCCCCGGCCGTCTTCTTCCTCATCTTCCAAGTCCTTAGTGGAGATCTCGCCCTCGACCCACAGAGACTTGTTGCTGTTCTGGTGTTCGGGTATGACGTTGGCCTTCGTCGAGCGCATCGACTTCACTCGCTCGAGTACGTCGGCCTCCGACCGGTTCAGCGCATCGGCGATCTTCTCCCACCTGTCCACACAGCCGACCGGGAACTTCTTCAGCAGACGGATCAGTGTGGCCACCTCGTTGTCGGACCACGCGCCCTCCTTCACGGGCCGTTTGGGCGCCAGCTTGGCCGCCGCCGCGGCGTCGTCGCCGCCGCCACCACCGCCGCCCGGCGACCGACTGCCGACGACAGGCGGTGGCGCCAGCCCGTTGACCACCTGGGCGGCCTTGACGAGCGGCTCCCTCGAGCTTCGGGGCGTGCGCTTCGGCTTGACGGGCCTCTCGTCGACGTCTTCATCGCTGTCCGCGTCGTCGACGGGCTCTTCTTTCTTCGCCATCTTGTCGGCGATCCAGCCGGGCAGGGCTAGCGTGGCGTGGAACAGCGCCACCGGCAGCCGGATGAACCAGATGTCCGTCCAGGTGGGCGGGTGGATCTGCGCCATGAGCTCCTGCCGAATCTGCTGGATGCCCTCCTCGGCCGCCTTGTTCTTCTTGGCGTTCGTCGAGCGCTGCTTTTTGCGCTTGATCGCCTCGTTGACGTTCGACTCGATCGTGAACTTCTTCTCCCAGTACGACGCCCACATCCAGAGCGTCTGCGCGACCGACACGATGATGGCCATCATGACGCTCATCTCGGTCGAGCCCATCTTGCGCGCCTTCCGATAGTACCGGTAGTACATGCTGCGCGCCCAGTCGGGGATGCCGTACTCGAGCACCTCATGGTACTTGGCGCGCTTCTTCTCGTCGCGGAGCACGTCGGCGACGGCGGCGATCTTTCGGAACACCTCGGCCGCGTCGGGGTCGGCGTTCCGGTCCGGGTGGTACTGCAGCGACAGCTTGCGGTACGCCTTGCGGATGTCGGCCGTCGTCGCATTCTGCGGCACCTCGAGCAGCTCGTAGAAGTTCTGCTTGACGTCCTCGACGACGTCGAACAGGTCGAGATCGTCGCCGGTCAGCTCCGACCGGACAACGACGACGATGCCCAGCTGGCTGGACAGCAACACGATCGTCACCAGGTGGAATAACCGCTTCATGGTCACGGTCAAGTGGTCGGGCACACCTCACCTCGTCGTCGTCGTCGTCGCGAAGCAGAACAGCCGCTGGCTAGCCAGCGTGTAGTGGCATCTAGTGTACACGCATAGAGAGATATCGGGATATCGGCACGCCACGCACATATACTGCGTCTGAACAGCCTTCTTCTCTGACAAGGGCAGCGCGAGAGCAGCGTGACGTGATGAGAAGTTGGTGGTGACGTTGACTGTTTCCCTGTGTCGCGGTCGACGTCGTCGTCGTTTGTTGTTGTTGTTGTTGTAGCTGTTGTTGTTGTTGTTGTTGTAGCTGTTGTTGTTGTAGCTGTTGTTCGCCTCGACTCGTTGTTCCGGCACAGCAAACACTGTACCGCACCGCACTGCACCTCGACTGACAGCGACAGCAGTGACAGCAGCAGCAACAGCAGCAGCGACTATCAATCAGGCCATCCTTGATGTGCGTTCGTTCGTTCGTTCGATGGTTCGTACGCCTGTAGACTACTAGTCAGTATATGGATCTATCTGTGTGCGTGTGGACCTGGGTGTCTTAACAACTCCACTCAACTGTCGGTGTTGTCTCAACAAACACCAACGCCGGCCGACCGACCACCCACCAGGCTTGCTCCAGGCTTCAGGTCCTGCACGATACGTAGACCGTATGTTTGTTCGTTTGTCGTTCAGTAGGGAGCAATCGATCAATCTCCTGAGCTGCCACAGCCGCCGTCAGTCACAGCCGGTGTGTTTCGATGTTCTTTCTCGCGCCTGTTGTTTGTCTTGCCAATCTCACCGCCGCCGGTGAGAGCAGGTGCATGCAGCACGAGCAGCTGGTCAACGATCTACAATGCTGTCGTATCAATCACACTGGCCAGCCGATTGCTGCTAACACAGAAAACACGGACACCCACCGAGGCATCAGCGATCACATCCACAGGCCAGCCATCAACGACCCAGCCACCAGCCTGCCTGCCTGCCAAACGGAGACGTCTAGTTACACTGCTACGATGCCATGTGTTCGAAAAGCTGTTGCTGCTGCTGCTGCCGAAAGATGTGGCACTATCTGTGAGAGCGGCGTGGTTGGTTACGCTTCGGCGGGCGTAGTTGGACACACAGACAGCCTTGTCGTGTTTGTTCGATTTTCTATTGTTGGTGGTGGTGGTGGTGGCGGTGTTGTTGTCGTTGTTTTTGTTGTTGTTGTCGTTGTTGTTGTTGTTGTTGGTCTAGCCGGTATGGCGATTGAGCGGCCATAGAGCTACTAAGACTACTACTACTACTACTAAAAACGCTCGGCCGGGACATGCATAGTATCAATTTGACGACGAGAGATAGAAATAAAAACGAAGCAACATTTTCGGCCTTTTCGTCATCGTCAAAGAAGAAACCAACGACGATCAACGGGGACGTTCAAAGCTGTAAAGATCTAACGTTGACGCAGACGCGTCTCTATGTTTGCGATAGAATAAACGAAACTAAACATGCACCGAACAAAAATGTTGCTGCTTATGCTTTAGACATGATCAAGCGTACCACTCAGTAAGCTAGAATTCACAAAAAGTGATTGCCCGAGGGGAAGTAACTCGAACCTCCTATGTTCTAATTATTAGTTGCGTGCAAAGGCGCTAGCTATTGGACCTTTGGGGTCAAAAAATAACTCAACGTAATTTTTAGTCGAAGCTTTTTGTTAAAGCCCTTGCCAATGGATCGCTTCAAGTCTACAAGCCAACTAAAAATAACTAGTGGAGTGGCCAGTTAGTTTTTTGAAGCCTCAACCTTTGAGCAATTAGGGAGCAAAATCAAGAATAAACAAAGAACCGAGCAACGATCAATTGAATTTATTATGCGTTTGACATGTACACCGAAATCCACATGCCATATGTTTGTACCAGGGGAGCTTAGAGCGGCAGCATAAGCTGACATATTTGAGATAATTGGTTCCCAACTTTCTTCATATATATATATATATATATATATATATATATATATATGTATATATATATATATATATACCTTTCTGACCTTACTAGAATCAGCACAATTCGAATATATCTATGCGACCCCATTCACTTTCAACGGTTTGCTTTATTTGTTTGCGCCAAAAACATACCTAACACGTTGCTACTGTAAAAGTCTAATATTCTAAACAGGTATATATATATATACACTCTCAATCAAATCAATCAATCAATAACAAACTATATAAACGTTTTGTATGTATAGTGGTGTATGACGCATCATTCCAAAAGGTCGGCACCGGTTTTCTTTGCGTTCGCCCATGCGTCGTCCTGGCTGAGTTTTTCCTCCGCAGATGGCTCGAGGGGGTTACCGTCTTCGTCGAGTTTCCCGTCACGAAAATCGTTCTGTATCTTCTCTGAGTAGATGGCCTCGAAAAGATCCTGCAACCGTAGCAGGCGAAATTCATCCGGACCAATCTTAAAACTAGCTAGAAAAGCACGATTGTAGCGCACTATGGGACCGTATTTTCCAGACGGCAAAATTATTTCGATTCAATAATTTTTCATTGACCTCAAAAGTTTCATAATTAACACATTTTTAGCAATGGGAACAATTGAGAATATTTTGCAGAAAATGCTATCGCTATATATATATATATATATATATATATATATATATATATATATATATATATATATATATATATAAGTGTTAAGATCAATTGTTGTGATCTCTTACCAGATAGACCTACATAGTAATCATGTATGAAAACACTAAACAAAAAGCATATATATATATATATATATATACATATGATTGATTGATTGGTTTATTTGCTTGATAAGTGTGTGTACACATATCGTATATATATATATACGATGTCGGGAGAAGATTGGTGCTGGCTACAGGAGACAAGAGGGCGGGCGAATATTTACTGCAACGTCTGTCATTGGATGTTCAGAGAGGGAATGCCGCTTCGGTGAGAGGCACCCTGGCTAGGTGGACCAGCCCAAGCCTGGACCTAACGCCTTGAGTTAAGCCCCGAGCGGGCTGTGCACATGTTCTTACATCACAAATGTATATCTTAATACACATAAATAAATGATAATATATATATATATATATATATATATATATATATATAGATAGATAGATAGATAGATACATATATTTATATATATACATATATATATATATAAGATTTTACAAAAATCGTCAGTGTTCGTACCTCAGCTGTAAATTCGGGCTGGACGACCTCTGGCACGTTGTAGGATACGTATGGCTTGAGTTTGAAGCCTTCGAGATTCGGCACGATGAGCTCGGGAATGAGTTCGGGCTCGATTTCGGTCGTACCGAACAGATACGGCATTCGTTGGCCGAACGTCTCGTCTTCGACGTTGCGCTCGCGGTCATGTATCGTGCCTCGCCCGATCACGGGGAACTTGCGGAAGTTCTTCTTGCTGAGCCGGACGCTCGACGTCGACACACCTCGAACGAGCTGGCGAACACCGATCATGGTCGAGCTGATTGATCTGCCGTAACAGAGATCGACAAAACACAACAACCGTTGGTTTAGCAGTTGTCTAGCAGCTCTTTGTATCGAGCTTATGGCGGGAAACCACCTCTGTTCGGGGGGGGGGCCGCAAATAACACCTCTCAAACCTATCTATCGGAAACCTCTGACCGATATACGAGATTGCGCGCGTCGGGCACACAACGCTCTGTAGCTGGACGCTAAAGCTTGAGATAGTGAACGGGGTTAATTGCGATAGAGTCAACGACGGGCGGCAATGCGATTACAACGGCTGCGATTACTGCGATTCGCAGTCCAAAACGAAAAAGCAGGCGCATACACACATACTATAAAACGCTGTAATAAAGAAAGAAAAAAAAACCTATAAATAATAAATGTATGCTGTAATAAAACAATGGAAATACTTTCTGGGCTGACTCTCAGCCAAGACGTCCATGGGACTGCTTTTCGCATTGCTTCATAGACGGACCCCCATAGATACAAATGCGCAACGAAGGGGCTCGAACCCGCATCGCACCTATCTAGTGTCTCCTCCTCCGGTCGCGAGGCGCAGTCGAATGTACCCACCACGCCACCACCGGGCTCGACTGTAGCAAAACAACGTTAAAGTAACTATACTGTACCTTGACTTGTGAGCGCTGAACAAAATCTCTCCACACAATTTCGAGCGGGGTTGGTTGGTCGTTCGATCCAAGTAGTTGCGGCACGGACCGGCGGCGCGGATACTCACTGCATAGAACGTAAAGCCATAGAAGAAGCTCGTAGAGGAATAGTAGTAGTAGACAGACAGACTGCGATGGTCGATGTTGGACACGCTGGAGTACGACAAGGCGTAGTGTTTGGATCCAGTTTGTTGTGATCTGTTGTAGTTCATCGCTCGCTCTCTCTTTGTCTAACGAAAATATCTCTCAGAGTAGACGGTCGAAATGATCTCTATAGATAGATCGACAGATAATATATAGACCGATCGTTATTAGTAAGGAATCTTCCGCCGGCTAGCTACCTAGCACAAGTGCTCGAGTGTACGCGAGAGAGTACAGTTGTAAAGCAACACAAATGACATCGTCCGTCAAATTTCGACATCTTTCCTTCATTCCACTTGTGTAGATAGTAATTAATTCATTAATCGATTACCGAATTTCGAAGTAAACCAAGTCCACCAAGCTATCGGCCTCATGAGACGACGTAAGACAGCAGACGCGAATGATTATAGATTAAAAAAAATTGACAGAGCGTGAGAGAAATAGACGAAGCTGGATGCAAATAAATCGCACAGGCCGACGCAAGTTCGAATCAGCGCTAGCAAAAGAGGCGCTCTTTCAGTAGTGCTCTCTGACATGCATTAACTCTGCTGGTAGTGGCGGTGCTGGCGGCCGGTTCAATTAAATGCCCAGAGTTCGCTCAAGAAAGAGAAGCCAGCATTCCACTGCGAGATATTGGTCGAGCTGTCAAAGCCCTCTGCTGAGTTTGTGAGTCGGTGGCTGCAGTGCAGTGCAGCCCTATAGACGTTTAGCATACGCGGCGCGCTAATGCTCTATGTGAGTCTACGAGAACGAATCGTGTTTCGAATCGTGCTTCATCGTGTAAACAATTCGCCATCTGGACAACACAGCTGTTAATCAGGTAACACGTTAAGATTGCTATCCCGCGGCACGTTAAGCATGATAATCTTTGTGCACAAGGTCCTATTCTACTTCTTTCGACGAGGCTTTCGCTCAGCGAGTTGAATAGATGTCCATTTTTTCGTTAGCTGACTTAGTTGTCTTTCCGTATTTTCTACGTGCACAGTGGAAGCCTGCGCTGTTTGCTGTAAGTGATACTGCTGTTAACAATACTTCAATTGGGGGAATACTCGGTGCCGTTCGTTCTGTAATGATAATAATGTGTGATCGACTGGTGAAACTGGGTTGCCATTACTACGACTTACATTTCGACTATGTTACTTATTTTAATGCAAGCCTGATTTTCTTATTCAACTCTTTTGTCTTGTTTCCTTGCGAGACAATATCCGTACGGTTGCTTATAACAGACGACAGTTACACATAACACTGTAATGGGACCTATCCCACTATTAGCGATTGACAATTAGCATCAGCTTATTAGTATAGATAAAGCAGCACACAGTATCTTGTACTATGTTAATACAATCCACACCCGTTCACGAATGAATGGCCTCTGTAATTGCGTACGAGTATGTTGGCGACGATACTTTTTCGATCTATCAAGGTATTCAGTTTTTGTAAATGTACGTAACATTTATTACATGTGTTATATTACTTACGTTTATGTTTGCAACAAATTATTTGTATTACATGTGTATTCAATACATGCTAGGACTTGGATGAATACATCTACATAGATGGCTGGTAACAGGCTGAGATTGTCGTGCGGCACGATGAGCATGATCAGCTTACATTATGTTAATCTCAGTTGATTTTTGTTCATCGTCACCATGTTCACCATGATTATCATTTGGAAATTACAACTGTGTGCTCTAAGCTTCTGTGGTTCTAAATATATATATATATATATATATATATATATATATATAGAACCACAGAAGCTTAGGGCACACAGTTGTAATTTCCGAATATATATATATATATATATTCGGAAATTACAACTGTGTGCCCTAAGCTTCTGTGGTTCTAAATATATATATATATATATATATATATATAAAACCACAGAAGCTTAGGGCACACAGTTGTAATTTCCGAATATATATATATATATATATATATATATATAAATATATATGTTATTTTTAAATTATTAACTAGTACCATAATCTATACATTTGTTTCTTTGAAACACCTGCTAAGACAGCCGATCCTCCTTTCAATATATATATATATATATATACACGTAGGAACACATAACATCTAAGTTTATATATATTATATGTTATTCGGTAAGGTAATTCGGCGGGGACAGCGGTGCTGAGGCGTCAACGCGACCGGAGTGAGTGGCGAACGAGTTCGCTATGTGTGTGATGCCTCCACGCGGATCTAACAACACCAGTGGCAATTTTTGTTGTCCTGAACCGCGTTGCAGAATTGACGGAGCGCCACGAATTTTTGCCCGAGCGAGTCTGTTGCGACAAGTGAGTTCAAATGGTGTTTACGTACTTGTATAAAAAAAAAATATATATATATATAGTATTCTCACTAAGAAAACAACATTGACAGATTTAAGTTTTCTTTTTGTAACTAAAATAATAGCGCATTTGAGAAAAAATATCGCTTGTACTGCTTGTAGTAGGCAGTGTACTTTGTTAGGGTAAGATTTTTGTATTTTATTTGCGGATAGCAAATCTAAGGTGTTATCTCTAATTATCCTTACGGATGTTCTTTACTGTCTTGCGTTGTTGTGCGTATATATGTACATGACATTCTCAACACGTTTCGCAGCACTACTTGAAAGTTCATGCCGAGAAGTCATTGAAGTGCACGAAGTGTTCGAAAGCATTTGCTATTGCTTATCTGCTGCGGCAACACGAGTTGGAGTGTAACAAACGGGTTCAGTGCAAGGATTGTGGCGTTGAGTTCCTTCATCAGAGCTCTCTCTGGAGGCACCATCGAATCAGCCATCATGGCGGCGCACGAACTTCGTGAGTACATTTCTCAAAGATTTTTTTTAATTTATTGGTTTAATCAAAATAGTATTGAGAACATCAGTATTCCTACGGGACCTCCCTCAGGGAACCCTTCGGCGGAGGGAAGGAACCCTTTGACAAACGTCGCGTTTCCCCGCTGAAGCTCAATCGATACGCGCTGCAGTAGGTAATCTCCAAAACGAGGATCCTTTGTGACCGCGTTTAGTCTTTTTTCCAAGCTCTTTGAAAAATTTTGACCCGTTTCTTAGGATTCCTAGGTCTCTGGTCTCCTGAGGTCCCGGCCCAGGACTCTGCTCTGCTTCTGTCAACGCTAGTGATTATTACAAGGTTTGCAAAGGCTTCTTCTGGCCGACTGGCGGCTCTGCAGTAACATCTTCAACCGCTGCGGAAACTTCGTGATGCCAACGGCTTGTGCCGACGGAAGCTTTGATTCGGAGGGAACGACATTTCCATGCGGTGCAATTTCATCCGTTGGAAGGTTTTCGTGATGGAGGGCGATGTAGACCAATAGGGGGATCAATTTACCTACGAGTAGGGATGTTCCGCATGCAGTGTGTGTGTGCATCTAGGTGAGGGTTGGTTAACATTCACTTCAGGTAATCGGCATGCGACGAATTCAGTTATCGTATTGGCAGTGGCACCACCGACGGATAAGGCCAGTAGACTGGTTGATGCACTGACTCGGACTTCTGGGTAGGAGAGAAGGTCTGCCTTGCACAAACGAGCGAGATTATTATACGAACGTTTGTCAAGGTGGAAGAAGCACTATCGAAATTCTGTTCCTTAATCCCATAATCTGCAACATCCGCTGGAACTTCAAGGATGCAAGGTTCATAGCATTCCGGCTCGGAAGCATTTTCCAGTGCTGGCGTCTCTGCGTGTGTCTGGCCGTGGCCCCGTGCCGCCAGCCAATAGCTGTCAGCTTACTCCTTTCGGCGTCTAGACGTTAGTGCTATTGAACGAGATCGCTAAGCCTGGATGGCGGCATTGACCAGAGCAACAGCGATTTTGAGGTGACCGTCAACGCGGCAACCGTTAATCAAAGAAGATGGCGGACGCGGCTTTGGTTCAAAAGGCCTGCTACCTTAAGCGTCAGGTAGCTTTAGGCTTGCTCAAGAGCGCGAAAGCCGCGCATCACATCTACTTGATTCGGCACCGCCAAAAGAGCATAGCATAACATAGCAGAAGGTTTGTCAGTACCTGACTGCTTTGTCGTTTAATGAGCATGTGCTGACTTCTGAGCCATTGTTTGAGAATCCGCTTACGTTTGAACAGCACCTCATGAAAACTTGTGGGACGTATGCATATAAGTAAAGTTTATTTTGAGATAAATAAATACATTAGATAAGTGCGTAAAGAATAGTCTGAATATAATTCTAGTTATTGCGGTGCGTTACCTTATAAGCACATTGCAAGCATACACATTGGTATATAAAGATGGCTTTGTGCAAGTTAGCTATGATAGACAAACAGCCGGCCAGCGATTTTTACAGAATCGTTGCAATGGTAGATGTCAATTAAGTGGTGAGTACGGGATGAACTTAACTATTTGTGTGTGTGTCTTCATTTGTACATGAAGTATGTAGTAACATTAACCCTATGACATTTCAGTATACCACACAGGCCGAGCATGGCAGGCAAATCGGTGGAACAGAATCCGGAAGAGAGTCAACGGAGTCCGACTGTGGTCACCATTCTACCTCTTCAGATTCTGCCAATTTTCATGCCAGCACCCGGTCCGGCTGTTCTGTCCAACGCGGCTACCTGTAGAAGACCAACATCAACGACATCAGGCCGAAAACTGAAGCCCCTTCTGCCGAAAAAAGTCGCACAGAAGGCGGTCTCCGTTCAAGCATCCCCTATGGTCACGAGTGCTACAAGTGCTAACACTACGACTGCTACTACGAATACTCGCTCCTGCGCCAGCCAACACAAGTCAACGGTGTCCACTCAGGCCTCGACGTGGCCCGGCCGAAGTGTGAGTTCACAGGCCGTCGAGAAAACACCACAGATTTCGGTGTCGACCTCGACGACCGGCGAAAGGCATCCAGCTCCGTCGATCGCCACTCAAACCTACTCGAACCAGTGTAACGTGGCTGTCGGCATCGATGACGACATCTTCGAAGACCTCCAGCGGCTATTTGCGAAAGCAGCGGACAACGACAGTAACGACGACGACGGCAACAACAACAACAGCAGCATCAACAGCAACAGCAACAACAATGACAGAAACCGCACCAACAACAGCAGCAACAACAATGACAGAAACCACAACAACAACAATGACAGAAACCACAACAACAACAATGACAGAAACCACACCAACAACATCAATAACAACGATAGCAACCACATCAACAACAACAGCAACAACAACAACCACAGCCACCACGACCCGAAACAGCTAGCACATTGCAATCCGAACTCGCTAGATCCGGGGCAACCAGATGCTGCTGGACACATCGCGACGAATCATCTCGGCGGTGGAGTTAATGTTGGACACGTCGCCACCTGCCCGTTGTTGACCACAACGAATGTCCAGCACGCCGAGACTCAGACGTACCAGCCGAGCTTTGCTGACACGCACATACAGACGTCGTCGTTTTTTGACGAATTCGACGACGGATTTCTGCCGAGTGCGGTGACACGATCGCACGACGCGCTGTTTGTTGACGTGGCAGTGGGCGGCCCGGCGCCCTTTGACGAAGAGAGACTCTTTGGCCACATGGAGGTGCAGACAATCCCGTTTGAGCCGCAGGTGCAGCACTTCGGTGTGCAGACGGCCAGCACGTCGGCTTGCGCATCGACTTCGACGTCGATCACTGCGGATTTGACGGCGGCACTACAACAACAACATCAACAACAACAACAGCATCAAGAACAACAAACCTCTGATTCGCTGAACGATCAAACGTTGTCTGCTTCCGGCCTCGACGTTGTCTTCTCGCAGACAAAGGGCGTTAACAGCAGTGACAACAACATGGAGCTTTCGTCAGTCGAAACGCAGACTATTGAACAATTTTTCAACTGCCTTGAGAGCTGCATTCACCTGTCGAACGGTAGCTGCTGTGCTGCTTCTTTAGCAGAGTGATAACGCCTAACAGTCAACCATCTTACACGCATTACTAATGTAAGGGTCACACCAGCCAAACACTTGTTATACAGGGTATCACAGAGACAACAATGCCCGATTCGATACAGCAACGCCTCCTCGGTGAATTGGTGTCGTGCCCAAGTTGCCATACGCATGTTGTTATGAATCTTGATTTGTACAAACATATTATATTTGGCCGATGAAGGGCGCTTTGGGAGCGAAACACACTAGAAAGTTAATGCAGTAAAAATGCGTTAGTGTCATATCGACGATATTTCTGTGGTCTTGTTTTGGTGGAGATTTGTTATTCGCATACCGAACACGAATGTGTGTTTAGGTTGGAAAGTGCTGTAAGGGTGTTTTGCCTCGGAGTTTTTTAAAACCTACGATGGCTGGAATCATCTATAAGTCATTTTCGTTTTGCATGCCTTTGCTGTGAAACCATGTTCTGGCGTCTGCAGTGGAACGGTGTTACCGTCTAATAGTACTGAACTTTTGAGTGACCAGTTTAGTGATACATATTACCTCCAATTTTTTTGTTGTTGAACAAGGTCATTTATTTATTATATACACAATTACAATGGTATGTTGTTTTATACATTTACAAATATTTGCAAGGAGGATATAGTAATTTAAACCTACTACAGTTACCATTGTGTTGGTAAAAAGTTGCAGCCGGAATAAAATTACTTGTGTTTACCTCTATGCGAGGGTCAATTTAGGAAGACTAGTGTATCCATTATTGACGGGGTAATAGGTGTGACTTTAAATTTTCCTCGAAGTTATTTAAGGATTTCAAACAACGCAAGCTAGCCGGAAGAGTGTTCCACTCTCTGACAGCTCGCACGCCAAAAGCTTGGCTGCCCTTGCTGCTTCGATGCATGCGGATCTTCAGTGTGACCGTGCTAGACGCTCTGGTCTCTCTCGCCCCTCCAAGGCGATCAAGTTCTAGTATCTTCGGCCCAATACCATGGATATTCTTAAAAATCACTATCAAGGTTAAATAGCGCATGGTATTTTCTATATCTAATATATTGTGTTGTTTTCTCTCTCGACTGGCCGATCCCCGAAACATACGAAGAACGCGCCCCTGTGCCACACTCAGTCGCTCCGCCAAACCCTTACTGCAGGCAGTCCAGAATTCCGATCCGTACGTAAGGTGACTCAAGAAAAAGGCGTTGTAGAGCAGCTTGCATGAAGATGCTCCAATTTGGTTCTTGATGTATCTTGATGAGTTCGTGATGACAGCAAGTCGACGGATAAGGGTCTCTACATGCGCGTTGTCAGAGAGTTTTGTATCTACTGTTACACCCAGGACCATGACACAGTCGCTGGGTTGTATCAGGTGGCCATTTATGATTGCAGGTGGCATTCGAGGAATGGCGTTACCCTGTCCGAAGACCACCACTTGAGTTTTCTTTGCATTGATAGCAATACGGTTTGCTGCACACCAAGCGTTGAGGGCAGACATCCTGCATCATCACCCGGTGTACCGGGTGCCCACTGGTATTTCTATATCACCAGACTGCCCAACATATTTAAAAGTGCTGTCGTCAGCATAAATGATAGCGGCTCCTCGTGTGATATTTTTCATATCATTTATAAAGCAGAGGAAGGCTAGTGGGCCAATGCACGAGCCCTGAGGTATACCTAGCAAAACCGGGAGCAGTTCCGACTGGATTTCCCCCACGTCCACAAGCTGGTGACGCCCGAGGAAGTACGCCGATAGCAGTTTAATAGCGTGATCGTCAAAGCCCAGGTGCTTGAATTTAAGTAGGAGAATACCTGAACGAACGCTGTCAAAGGCGCGTCTAAGATCTAAAAAAAGTGCTGCACAAAATAGTCCTTTGTCACACAATGTTGTCCGAAGGAGTTGCTGCTAGCCAACATGTTGTAGGAGAACCTTCCCCGTCATCTGTTTTGGCTAGTGTACGTATGCTCGTAGTATCTTACACTTTTCCCTGTCAGTCCTTAGATCAGCCACTAACCTATCATTCCGCATAGCCCTCCTGCAGAATCAGTCATTAATGACAAGGAGCGGACATTAAGTGATATAGTGTAGCAGCTTTATAGCTGGCGTATCCACTGCGCAGGTACGTGCGGAAATTACTGGATGATGAGGAGCGTATAATTCCTTCTTATTTAGCATATGCTTTCCTAACAACGACCAACAATATAAATTGTGTAGAGCATTCGTTGTTCAATTTT
Source organism: Dermanyssus gallinae (assembly GCA_003439945.1). Taxonomy (NCBI): domain Eukaryota; kingdom Metazoa; phylum Arthropoda; class Arachnida; order Mesostigmata; family Dermanyssidae; genus Dermanyssus; species Dermanyssus gallinae. The sequence goes on along the minus strand of QVRM01005752.1, from coordinate 339,735 downwards.
AAAATAAGATATGTATAATACCGAGGTTAAATATATACACATATAAATGATCCTTTAAAGAATAATTATGCCAAGTAGCATTCTTGCCCCTAATATATCTCCCGTATTCTCGGCTGTTGATATTTTTTGGCAATTGAATTTGAATATGTGCAACGTAGAAATAACCTATTTGTCTAAATATGTCTAAACTTGCAAATGATTATTTTCATTAGTAGTAATTTATTGAAGCACTGCATATAGAATCTTTCATTTCATGAGCGAAGATTTAGAAAAATAAATATCGAAATTACTTAATGACCATATAATGCTCAATAAAATGAATGTCGAGTAATTTGAAATAGAGCCAGTTAAAATCGCAAATTTCGCTGGCGTATTAAATCTAACGAAATGTTCAAGCTATGCAGCTACGCAGAACAATGGTAAACAAAGGTCAAATTGTCGATATGAAAATTTCGTTTAGTGTGAACTAGTTGAACTCTTAGGCTCAAATAGAAGACCAACTAGAGTGTTTTAAAAATGGACGCTGACGGCAAGGTAAAACCGCGTAAGGCATTCGCTACCGATGTGAAAACGAGACATTGTTGTTTCTAAATAGAAAGCTTCAGATTTATTGTACATGTTTACAACCGTTTGGCAGTTAGCCTGTCTTTACGATCCATGAACTAAAGCGGTGCGCTTGGCGAGGCAGTCAGAACTCGCCAACTCCAGACCACCAACAACTTCGGTGTCTCAAGCGCTACTTATAGCGGCCGCACACCTTTGTCCGGCTTTGCTTTCTTTCGTCGTTTGCTGGGCTCCATGCCACTGTCATACTCGGATATTTCCCTACGCTTCGTCGGGGCGGGACGAGCTGCTTTAGCGTTCGCAAAGCGGACCTTGTTTTCGTTTCGAATATGCCTCGGAGCCCTGTCACCGAGCAGCTTCGGTGGGTCGCTCAGACAGAACATCTTCGCAACGTGACCGAGATGCAACTCCTTAAAGGGGGACACCTCCCGCAGCTCCAGTGGATAACTGGCAGCCGATCGTATGTACGTGGCAAACGCATTGCGCGCCAGTTCCAACAGAGCCGGCTCTTTCTTGACCTCGGCTTCAAACGTCAACTGCAGCGCGGTACAGTAGTCTTCGGCTGTTTTGAGCCCGAATGACGGGTTCTTCCGCGAGAGGTAGTCTCGGAGAGTCTTCACGTAGTTGATTACGCCTCGCATCGGCATCTGCTGTGGTCGTAGGTGTCGTTCAGCCAGAAGGTTTAAGTATTTGACTTGATACGGCATCAGCATGAGAACCGCGCAACCCTTCGTGCCGATTCGGGCCGTTCGTCCGACGCGATGTACATAATCCTGCACGCCAAGCGGTAGTGACATCTGTATGATGAGGTCGACCTTTGGCAGATCCAGACCACGAGTGGCCACGTCGGTCGTAAATAACACTCCGGATTCTTTTTCGCGAAATTGATTATACACCTCAGTTCGATCCGACTGCGACATTGTGCCATGGAGTCGGTAAAAATTGACCTTGTATCCAGCTTCGAGAAACGCCTCCGCCATGATTCCGGAGAAGAGGTTCAAGTAGAAATCCACCACGCCCTGGGTCGGTAAAAAGACAACAATTTTGTCCTTTTGAATGGCGCCCCGTATCATCATGCTGGCCAGTGCGACAAGGTACAACTTCGTTGGACATACCATAAAGGTCTGTTCTAAGCCTTCAGGAAGCACAAAGTTGTCGAGTGCATTTTTATACTCGTTAGTAGCATCGACCGTTAGCGGCTCCTTAAGCGAGAGGCCAGCCAGTTTTTCGACTCCTGGTGTGAGCGTTGCCGATAGTAGGACAGCGGCCGACTTCAGACCTTCGCGTTCTTTCTTCCAGGCGTGTATGATGCGATAGAGGCTTTGCTCGAAGCCCATCTCCAGCATGCGGTCCGCCTCATCAATCACGAGCCACTCCGCCGTCTTGAACCCAAACACACTCGTGTGATCGAGATGGTCGATTAGCCTGCCCGGAGTACCCACCATCACAACGATTCCTTTGCGAAGGCGCGCTTTCTCGGATTTCTTCTTCTCGCCCCCCATAAGAATGCCCGGCACGATCCACTGGCATGCTTTAGATAGTATCTCGAGACACTGATACGTCTGTATGGCCAGTTCCCTTGTCGGGGTAATCACAACTGCCCGAGTTCCATCCTCTCGTCGAATTTTCGGCAGCTCAGACATGAGCCGATGAAAGATGGGTATGGCATACGCCAGCGTTTTTCCAGAACCAGTGGGCGACTTGACTAGTAAATCTCTACCTTCGAGCAAGTGTGGAATGCTCATTTGCTGAATAACAGTGGCCTTCGTTACCTTTAGGCGTTCCCGGAGGCAGCCGACGAGATGTGGATGAATGTTGAGCTCGGAGAAACCATCATCCGTAAAAAGTTTCACTTCTGTTCGGCGCTCGTCGTCGGCGGCCGTCGTCTGGGGAATTTCTACATTGACCTGAAAGATATCCCTCTTCGCACGACGCTCCTTGTCCTTGAAGCGTGACTCGAGCTTCGCCTTCCCGCGTTCGTAGAGCACCTCCTCCAGGCTGCGTTTACTTTTGCGCTGACCGCCCTCTGTCCGGAGATTCGATTGGGCCGGAGCGACATCAGCTGCTTTCGACGGATTCGGGCCCTTTACCTGCGGACGCGGCGGGCTGGTCGCACTCCTGTCTCCATTTAGATCCTGGGAATCCTTGGCATCACTCAAAGTAGAACTGGAAACTGCTGCCTTTGTCCACGGCTTAATTTGCTCGGCATCTTCCACAGAATCCCTATCGTCGCACTCAATTGCCGTGCTTCGGTCTATGCCGGTGCAATCTGTCTTGTGTTCGCGTAGAATTAATGCATCAATGTCGATCGGCTCCGGCGTGTCGTCCGAGCAGATATTGAGAACGATACAACCATCGCTACCTTCACCCATGTTGTAGTCTGCAAGTAGATTAAAGAAAACAATGGCTTTAAAACATTGTTGGTACATTAGACGGATGTCTATATTGACAGTAGATTCTTTCTTATATATTCTTCGCAGGTCAACGAGTGCAGCCGAGACACTATGGAAGTAGTGGTGGACCTCTTACGGTTACGGTAGTAATAATCAAAGTGTTACTATTCCGCAGTTCGCTTAATATATTCCATTTTTTGTTAGCTTCAGATATACAGTATGGCACTTTGCAACTTACAAACAACAAGCACTTTGCAAAGAACTTCAGAGAAGGACAATGATACATATGTATAACTATGCACTTATATATATATATATATATATATATATATATATATATATATATATATTTATTTGTGCGCGTACAGAATTCAATTTTAGAACACAACAACTGCTGTTCGCTTGAATGCTGTCTGAGGCGTAATAACAAAGGGCTGTGACGAATGCTTTGCGTGCGATTTGATGACGATTTGTCTGAATGTCCACACATTCTTCACACTTACCGGTTTCGGCAGGTCACTATTCTGCAGTTCGACATGCAGTTTCAGCCAGAGCACAGATGTTGTTGAGGCAGTTCTTTCCACGAGGATGACGATAATGATGATGATCGTGTGTAGCACGTTGTTCTATTTACACTTGGCTAGATGCGACGCTCGACCGGCGGTGCTCAGGATCGTATCTAGTCATCACTTGAGCTGGCGCCAGACCCGGTGCAGTATCATAAAAACTCGTGTGCTCCCCTTTCCTCATACTCTCTCTCTTCTCTCCCATTTCTTTTAACAACATATAACCGAGAAATGATATGATATTTATTTATTCTTAATTGTAGCTTCTCGTTAATTGTGTTATAACTTCATACAGCCACATGGCTAGAGCGAAGCATACACACAAGTTATTACAGTAGGATTTTATACATGATCGCGGTGGTATCTCGTATAATAATAATAATAATATTAATAATAATAATATAAATCACTATAAAATAATGAGGATACACATTCACGCTAAGACATATTAAATTAATAATAATAATAATAATTATTATTATTATTATCAATATTAATTATCTACTATTAAAATGATTTAATTATGTGTACATATTTACATAATCGCGTTTTGATTAAATTAGATACGTGTACTGATATCACTAGGAAACTTCTTCTATACTGTGCGCACCTAATTTACCTAGTGCCAACCTCGATTGCGTACTTGTGATCGAGAAGACCATAAGCTAGTGAGATGCCGAGCCTCGGGTGTTTTGGGTTCTTGCGGATTGCATAAAGTCAACCAGGTTGGAATGGCGACCAAGGCTAATACGCTTTATTTCGATAACTATGGCAAATTGAATTAGGTGTGGTAACGGAGGCACCGAAAGATCTTTATACTGTTCTGTTGTTGTGAAGTACGATGTGACTATGACGTTAGAGTACGAAAAGAGCTAGCTGTTGTAACTTCGGCCATCTTTTTCTGCTAGAGTTTAGCAGTGGAGGTGAGTGGTGTGGTGGAGGGAAAATTTCTTCTGGTTGGCGCATTCCGTGTGGCAAAGCCTCCGATTTCATAAATGTATTAGAAAATATAATTTTAAAGATTTACAGCCAAAATAGGCTCCTCCTTAGAGGCTATGCTAATATCGATGTTCTTTGCAATGATCAAAACTCTCGTGATCTCCAAGAAATATTGTGCTCATTTAACTTTAACGAGTTTGGCGGTGTGCCGACGCGAGTCGCCGTAGTGGAGAGGAGACCGTTCGACCTACAGCGCCAATTGTATCGATCACATTCACTTCAATATATGTGTTGAAGTTGTCATTCAAAGCGGCCAATCGCAACAACATTATCGGACCTCCAGGCCACGTTTATCTCAATACCGAGCATTCTGTCGGTCATCAACATCACAAGTAAATCGGAATCTCTATTTGTCTTTCAAGCAAAGCATTGTGATCCTAATTCATAAGAAGGGGCCCAAGAAACGCATCGAAAATGATCGTCCAATGTCGCAGTGCTCCGTCGCCTGCACAGCTCTGACTAGAGAGAGAGAGCTTTAGTCAGACACATCACCAATACAATATGACTGTAAACAAATCATTTGATACGGTGTGACAAGGTTTCATGCCTCGTCGATCTTCGTGTATGCAACTGTTAGAGATGACGCACGACTGGGCGTTATACATGAACGCCAATAGGCATTTCCATTGTATTTTTTTTTCATCGTCACCGTCAGAAGATTGTAGTTAACAATCTAAGAGTGCTCGAGGTCCATCCTCAGACCTGCGACTGGTTTGCAGAGTTTTTGCGCAATCGGACTTTCCAAGTCAAGTCAGGAGACGCCTTAAGCAGCCTGCACCCAGCAACGTTTGGCGTGCCGCAGGGGAGTTGCGCCTTTCCGCTTTTGTGTGTAACATTTGCCTTATATACGAAACTCAATATACCATTGACTGTTAAATATCTTCTGTACGCAGACGATCTTAAAATGTATAGTGCGCTCCATTCCTCATCGGAGCACACCGCATCGCAGCCGCAGTGGACGGTAATGTCAGCCGATGGTGCGTTGACAGTTGACGGTACGCAGCTTTCCGTTCGCAAATGTTTTGTTGTGAAGTCTTAAAGTCTTAACCTCGGCGGACTTCACCTTGTCACATACTTCTCACACATATAAATTAAAAAAAAAAACACGCATATTAAAGAACTAGTCAAAGCAGCATCCATACCTGTGAATACGATGTTTCGCTGTTTGATTGTCAAGAACAGTGTTTCTTCGTTTGCACAAATGTATTGTGTTATCCAAACTTTAATACTGTTCACCCGTATGGCATCCATATTTGTGAAAATATGTACATAGGTATCATCGAAGGTGTACAAAGGAAATTTTTAGAAACTGCACAGAAGATGCGACCTCAAAACGAGCGACATTGTACTGTCGCTCTTAATGGACACACTCAGGAAAAATGACAGTCCGATTTTAGCTCAACTAACGAGCGCAAGTCGTATTGATCGTTTTTTTTTAATGTAAAGCCGAACAATCGCAGAAGCTAAATAATTATGTGCCCAGATGCGTTGCAAGAACGGAGCACATCAATAATATGTACGCCTGGCGCGTGGCCAGAGATTTTTACTACAGGACGACTGCACAGGTCCCGCCTGCTACCAGTCATTCCTTACTATTTATTACATGAACAAAGTGAGCTTTCTATTCTATTCTAATATAACTTTGACCAGACAGTGCTAGAGAGTTCAATAAGACAGATTGTCTGACGTGTACGCTGTAGATGACATCCATCGTTAAAGCCTTTGAGCGCTTCAATGCACGAGTAATAGCATCCGTTAACAGCAACAAGCAGGAACTAAGAATTCAAAATAATCTTGGAGCACCTAGGAAAGCCTGGGTCACTGAGCAATTGCTGGCATTGATAAATGAGGAACATGTGGCATTTAAAAAGTTTAAACCTAATCCAGATGATGCTGTGAGCCCAGGTGCATTTAGGAGGTAAAGGAGCATTGTAACCGCTGTTTATAGAAAATGTAGGCTTGATTTTGATGAAAATGTTGGCATCGCCTAGAGGTGTTCTAAGTTTTAACCATGAGGCACTTCAACGCGGAAACTACACTCTTGGCATGATCAATGAGACAAAATTCTTAAACGTTATCTTGGATTCCAGGTTATCGTTTTAAGCTCATACAGATCACAGTCGTAAAAAGTTGTAGAAAGCATCGCTGCCTTATTCAAGAGCCGTAATATTCTGCCCCGTGGCTGTCTGCTCGATTTGCGCTACCCCAGTATATGCGTTACAACCAGTATATCAAACGTGCGACCGTGCGGGCAAAAACTTTAGAATGAATTGTCGTTGTTGAACAATTTCTGTTATTGACGAAATAATGAAGAGACCGTTATTTCTGAACCACAGAGGTAGCCTCTCAATATCCTCACGAAGCATTGCTTCATTCTGTTGGGAGGAGTCGCCCACGAATAGAGCCGTTGTGTCGTCAGCAAGCAAGGTCAGTTTAGCACGTTTCGGGACATTAAAGATATCGTTAACAAACATGTTGAAATCAAATAAATCCTAAAAATTAAATCGAAAATAACTGCGCTTTCCCCTCGAAGAGCGCTAAAGGCCGATATGTATCAGTTTGTTAGTTGGTGAATACATTTGAAACGATAACTAACTAACTAACTACCCCTAGTAAACATGCAATTGCTGTCTATCAAAGCGCAAATATAAGGAATGGTCCCAATAGGATTGCAATGGTAGAATAATATTATATTAATATTAATATACCATTGCAATATATATATATATATATATATATATATATATATATATATATATATATATATATATAATATTGTGATGATTTATTAATCAAATTTACAATACGTTTGCACACTCGGCAGTGCTCGCCTTAATAAAAATAGTGGTAAAAAGGTGTCACGTGACGTTAAGAATCAGCTGTCCGTGTCCTTGCTTGATGGTAGGCCCCGCTCTTATGGACCCCATGCGAGCGGTATATCTTAAAGGTTCCTTGCAACGTTAAGACGGTAAGATCCATAAGATTCCTCTTCGTGACGCCGAGCCCCAAGAGCGTCCTCGCAGATTCGGAGTCCCATACACCACTCATAGAGATAGTGATGGATCCGAATCTGCGAGGTCTTTGCGGGTCGGGGAGCGCCGCTCTTAGGAACTGGACGTCATATTTAGTGATCTTGTCCTGCCGCACTTTTGCCAGGTCCCGGTTCGAGCCGCAAACCTCGGCATCTAAAACCCAGACCTCGGTAGGTGTTGTTATTACGAAGTCGGGCTTTAGACCCGGTGCGTCCGGTCGACGGGGTACTCGCTCACGAACCACCTCACCCCTCTCGCGGGGAAGACGCGCTATGCGATCACAGACGTCGTCATGTCTCTTTATAGTTTGTTTTTGTGTTGTATCGCACATCTGAGCGACATGAGCCAACGTCTCAGGCGCATGACACCAGTGCCTACAACGTTTGTTGTAGCCCGGGCGTCCCCTGGCCAATCTGACACGCGTTGGTAGTGCGTTGATCCTGAGCTTTAGTAGGTTTAAATACTCCTTACCAGGTAGGTAGGGCATAACCTTAATCCAGTAATGTATAAAGGGCGTTTCGTGTGCTTTTTTAAAATGTGCCCCATCAAACGTGTTGTGTAGTTGTTGAGACCAGTAATCGGTCTCTTGTGTAGCGGTCTCAATGGAGGTTCCCAAGCGCTCACAAAGAAGTCTTGTTTTCGCAAGGTTTTTTGAAGTGCTCGGTGGCTAGCATCCATTAGACCCCAGGGTGCATGGAGTGTTGTAGTGCTGTCAGACGGGAGAGGCGGAGTCTGGGGATAAATGTTTGGAGGCAGGGGATGTCCAGACCGTCGTGTGCTGTGTGCGTGTACAGGTAGACGTTCGGCACCGAGTTTTCGAGCTTAAGCCATTTCGACTTAACAACCTTTCTGATCTCTTTATCTAGGTCGCTAAGGAGTGCGTAAGATGGTCTGGGACCGGAGACCAGTTTATATAGGAGGCGGGGAATGAGAAAGTCTTTCAAAAATATGAGACTTTGGTGGGATTTAAGGGGAGCTATCGTGAGTCTGTTGAGTAAGTTAAGGAGTATATCCTTGGTGGAGTCAACTCTGCCATTGCTGTCAAAGTCGACTTCCAGATATATCCATCGATCGCTTATACCTTTAGCTGGCAATTGCCGCTCTCCAACGTTAAATTCTGGTACGGTATTAATAAAACATTTACCGTCCTTCCTAATAAATAGGTGGAAGATAGTATATATATATATATATATATATATATATATATATATATATATATATATAATATATATAAATCATAATATATTAATACCGTAATAATTTGGCCCACGACGGGGAAACTCCTTGCAAGCGTGGGCCAGTAGTGTGGGACTCCAATCCACTTAAAACCAGTCATGTTCCCGTCCCTCGGCCTGACTGGGGACTGCTTGCGCATCTCATCAAACAGTCAGGCGGGCGAATCTATTACTCCTGGCGGGTGTTTTCCCTGGGAGCCACGGGGGGGAGGGCGCCTAAGTAGGTTGGCGCGAATTTTTTCTTGTAATATGATTTTAAATATTTCAGATATGATGTTCCAGTATGTTTCCGTCATTTTTTTGCGGATGTCATGTAGGTTAATGGCTGGAGTCTTCATTAAAAGCCGTAGGGGTGCGCGCTGTTCCGCTCATACAGGGTACCTCAGGACAGTGTGCTCTGGGGTGTCCTCTAGTCTATCGCCGCAGTAGATGCAATTAGGGCTGGGAGCCTTCCCGATCCTGAACAGGTAGGACTGGAAGTCGCCGTGACCTGTCAGGATTGGAGTCGAGTAGAAGGCGAATTCACCCCCCGGTCGGGTAAGCCAGTCTTTAATATTCAGGATTAGGGTGCGGAGACTGGCGTCTGGGGCACCTTCTTGTAAGCCGCCCCACTCCTCCTGCCATAAGTCGATTGTGCGCCGACGCTTCTCGTCCTTTTTGCGCTGGGGGTTGCTCCATAGACGGCGGCGATCGGCTGCTTTTAGGTCCCAGGGGACCGTTCCAGCAAGAATGAGGGCCGCTGCTGCGCTGACCGTCCGATACGTCGATTATGCGACGTCTGGATTGTTAAGGACCGCAAGTGTTGGGCATGAGCCGTGCGAGCGTGTTGGCTGTCTTGATAGACTTCTCCGTCGCCCGTCGCACGCGTTCGGTGCCGCGGAGACCCCTGTGTAGGGTGACCCGAGATAGGTACCTCACCTTGTTGACGACTGCGATCTCCTGGTCATCTAAGTGGAGCTGTAGGGCGGGGCAATTTATTTGGCCCACCAGGAGTATGGCCTCATTTTTAGCGGGGGCGAGAGCATTCGCACGGCTCTGTTGCAGATCCGGCGTCCGGGTATGGACGGCGAGGGCGAGGTCGTCGGTATAGGCTAGGAGGTTGAGTCCGGGGGAAAGTCCCTTAGCCGCAGTACGTCGTCGTATGTTATGTTCCATAGCAGGGGGCATCCCTGTGGCACGCCTGCAGTCATGGTAAAACTGGTTTCGTGAGACAATGTCGTTCTGTCTTGCAGGTTGTTCGAAACGATTTGAAGTAGGTAAAAGGGAGTACTCTTCCTGTGGAGAGTCTCTAAGATGGCTCTTAAAAGCGCTTCGGACGTCTAGCAGAATGGCCAGGTAAAGTTCTCATCTTCTTGACGGGGAGTCGTGGGGGAGTTAGGCCTGCGTCTGGATCTGCCGTATGGCGACAGCAGGCCGTTCCCCTCTGCAAAGTCCCGGAGGCGTGCCTCCACGATGGACACAAATGCTTTGGTCAGGGAGCCGAGTAGATAGATCGGGTGGTATGGCCTGCGACCTTCTATGCGTCAGGAAACGAGCCCGACCGAAGCATTCCGGTCGCCGCTGTCGTCACTGCTTCTATAAATTCTTTTATCAGCGTCGTGACCGCGGAAACCGGGAGGCGTGTTTGAGGCGTTCCGCAGCGTCCAGCATCTTCGAGAAGGTCCATCCCTGGGCCTGTAGGTAAGGAGCGCGGTCAAAGGGCGGGTGCTGGGAGAAGAACGTTTTGATTCCTTCCCGCGTCTCTTCCGCCGTTATCACTATTCTACGCTTGGATGGGGGTAGCCCCCTCACCAGCTTGTACAGGCGGCCCCAGGGGGCGTTGCTTGCTCTTGAAGCTTTCCTTGCGTAGGATGGCCTGCAGCATTTTGTATTCGGCTCTGTTGTGTCGGGCAGCCTCTCCCTCGGGCGCGAATTGCCGGGTGCGGGTGAGAACCCGCCGCGCTCTTAGGCACTTCTGTCTCAGTTGTCCGAGCGCGGCATTCCACTAGTGTTTTGGGGTGCCGCGGCGTCCCGGGTGTGAGCTACGGGCCTGGGGCCTTGGAGCTCTCGCGTTACAAGAAGCCACTGAAGGCCCGCTACTGTAGTTGGCGGGCCTTCTAGCCCTATAAGGGTGCGGAGGGACCTCCGAAGCCGTTCGGCTCCCTGGCGTCTGATGGACGGATACGGCGTTGGTGGGTTTGTCGTCATTGTGGCAGCCACGTGGAATTCGATGATAAAATCGCTAAGAGATTCTTCGTCCTGCAGAAACTTCCAGTTTAAAATTTTGTTGGCGTCAGCCCGGCGTGTGATGGTCAGATTAATGCATGAGGTGCGCCCGGCCCTATGGAAGGTGGTTGCACCCGTGTTAAGAGCGACGATGTCCTCGCTCGCCAACCAGTCGAGGACTAGTAGTCCCCTGCGGGTGGTTCCGGCAGAGCTCCATGCGCTAGCCACGGCGTTAAAATCACCAGTTATAGTTATAAGTGGGTTGTCGTTTTGGGTAAAAGAGGAGGGCAAGTCGTCTAAAAACCTGTTTAGGTCGTCAAGTTGAGCATTGGGGTTGCAGTAGCAAGAGTAAAAACGCCTAACGTTCGCTACATCAATCCAGGTAAAGCCGTGGCCGCTGCTTTGCCCGGTGATAGAATCTGGTTTCGACCTCCAATACGATGCACGTTGTCTTGTCAGTGTCTGAGAGCCGGTTTTCCGCCCACCGGACGTTAGGTTTGCTGAGCAGCAGCAGGTCGGCTCCTGACCTTTCTTTCGTGTTGGACGCCTTTGAAACCCTAGAGTACACAGAGTGTATTAAAAGTTTTTGATCGATAGTAAAAATGGTAGAGCTCGTTAATGCAAATATTTTTCCAATGGAACATGGTCTCTAAGAGGTCTTGTTTCGGAATGAGAGTTCACGTGTTCGTGAGAAAATTCTGCTTCCGAAGAACATATAGGGACGATCAGAAGATGCGACACGGTCCTTTAGAAGAGAATTCGCCAAAAATGAGGTTCCTCATTAGCTTTCACGCCAAATACCTCAAAATCATTACCTTACGACCACTCACAGCGCTTAAAACTAACATATTTAGGCAAACGCACACTGACGATAATTTTGGTACCAAACTTATGGCAATGCGAGCCGCGGTTGCGGAGCAATTAAGATTTTTCGGCGGGGTGTCGAGATTGAGGGCATATATATATATATAATATTTATTTCACTCAAATAGAGTATGTACAAAATAGTTCATGTTATTATTAAACATAAATACTTGTTGTCCTGCCGTTCCACCGAGAGAAGAAGTCTAAAGATCTTCGTTGCAGTGCCGGACAATCAACCGCGTGGTACTTACCGCATTGCTGCGAGCAGAACCGACAAATACACTGAGTTTATATATATATATATATATACCAAATTCCGTGCGGAGAACAGGTGCACATCTGGGGAACCCACGGGCTCTCCTGCAGCAAAAGCGAAGGGCGCTAAAGCCGTCACAGCGAAGTTAATGAGATTGCTACCTGGGTCTTGAGGTCAGCTCTATTGCCGTGCATTCGAGAGCCTACCGACCTCCTGAGAAGTGACGGAAAGAGACCAGATAGCCTCACACTTATCCTCTTTGAAAGGGAAAACTCAATTTTGAAAGATGCGTTTAAAAGACGTTTTGAGGACTGGTAGAGAAGGTGGCACAAGTGCATTGCGGTGGGCAGAAGCTATTTTAATGGCAACCAAATCACGTAGTTCGGATTAATAAATATTATTTTTCTATTAGATTTTTTTGATCCACCTTGCCTATAAAACATCTGGTTAAAAGTGTTTCAGTCACTCGTGCGATAGAAACTCAAATGAAGTAGCCAAGGCTTTGTCAAGCATACGCATGGAGAAAATAACAAAGACCTTTCCTCAAGCCTACTTTTGCGCGTACTTTTTAGCGTTCATTCTGTTGTTGCTTGGCAGGTAACGCCATCTAGACAATATTTATCTCTGCTTCGAGTTGGCGGTCCTTCCTGTTAAGAGAGGAAATAGCAAACAAATACTTTTCCAGCCTACTCATATAGAAAGCAACCGCAATACTTTTCCTCAAACCTACTTGTGCACACTTTTGAATGGTCATTTTTTGCTGCTTGGCAGGTAATGCACTCTGAACAAACGTTAGCCTATCTCTGCTTCGAGTTGGCGCTATTTTTTGTTTAGAGGGTGCTCCATTTCGTACGCAACTGCGTTTCTTTAGTTAGGTGAACGCATACGAAATACATTCCTGAAAAGGCCTAGAACGGCAAGCACTTTGAATCATACAAATGCTGTATTGTTGAAACGATAAAATTAAACGAATCGCTTCGCTTGTTTAATTCATGCTGTACATATAATGTGCCCCGGATCACCTCTTTGTTTAAAACAAACATTATTCAGTCTCACAGGGGTTTTATTCAATCTCGCTGTAGAGCTACCCTTACATACACTCATTCCTCTGAGGAATTAGTTGGTGTCTTTTGGGCCGCTTCGTTCCCGCCTTCAGCAGCAGAACGTTTGTGCACTTCGGTCGTGCACTTCGTTTGTGCACTCTTTCCGATAGTCACCCTAAATCGATTATCCTAAAAATAGATTTGATAAAAAAATGAGGCACATGTATTATTGTGGTGACGCTTAAATACGTTATTAAAGTGCTGCCGCCTAAATACGTTATTGAAGTGCTGCCGCCTAAATAAGTTATTGAAGTGCTGCCGCCTAAATAAGTAATTGAAGTGTGCAGCCTGTTACATACGTCAACAGCGGTCGACAAAGTAAGGTAAGCGTGCCGACTTTTTAAGTAAGAGTACATCTCGCAGCTCTAGAGAAGCAAAGACTGCGAAGAGGTCGCCAGGGAGACTGGAAGCGACGAGGAGGAGACTATCGACGACGGATACCAGGTAAGATTTTAGGTACCGGTGGGAACACGGGAGGCAGTTTGGGGTGTTGAACGTAGTGCCCCCGGCCCCCGCACACTATCATCTGCAACGCATTGACACGTACCAATTTCAAGGACTAAACTATAGAGAATGTTGACTTTTCTAACCTATTCGTATCTGCTGTAGTGCGCTATTCAATACAGAGTACATTACATGCGTATTGGTCGATTAAAGTATTACAACAAGTAAAACCTAAGCGCATTGATTGATCTTCATGAGTATGCATATCTACAAATTTGTTTTTACATTTCACAGGCCGACTGTTACGAGTCGTAACTGCCAGTAGAAAGGGTGAGATCAAAATGGACATAGCGCAAATCAGCTGTCATGGAGGTTAATAACGATTGCAGTCGCAAGTTATGAGAAACCCCGTGCAGATTTTCTGCGGTGCGTATAGGGAATGCGGCACGCTCAAAATGCGTATTAGAAGGTTACCAAGGTGTGTAAATATCAACGGAACAAATGTCGGTTAACCTACCGCACAACCCATTAGCCTAACGATATCTAGAAAAATAGCGTGCAGTAAAAACTACGTTGCAAGGAATCAACTTCGTTTCCACGACCGAAAAAGCGACAAAGGACTCACCTCATCACCAAGCATCTGACACACTGCCTCGAGCAATTCCTTCTGCAATACAAACCATATAATAAATTTGCATATAAATATGTAAATATGCAATCATATATACGTCACAACGTATTCATTCGTGTGTGGATCCACCAACAATGGTAAATGACGACGATGACGGCAAACAAAAACAAAAATATTAGGTGCATGCATGTTTCGTTCGTAAATGCGCAAATAGGTTAGGTTACAGCTCTACGGCTAAGCGAACTAGTGAGGCAAAATACATGCAAAATCTCGAAGTCATCTGGTGTACTCACAACTTGACGAGTGTCCCTAGGCGAACCCCTATAATTGTACCACGTGTAAAGATCTAGTACAGCAGCTGTAGTTCGATCGAGGAACTTCTTAAGAGCGGGGAGACAACCACCTGACGAAACCCCCGGGGCCGCGCCCTCTACGGCACCACCCTTTATGGGTATACTGGACGCCGATCGGGAGCGTTTGCGAATCGGTCGGCCCGAAGGGAGCGTCGAAGCGCGACGCGGGGCAAAATCTTCGGTCGGACCTGGCGACGTGACGCAACGGTGCGACGATTGTGAGGATGGCGTTAATGGGGGGCCGCGACCTCGTAGACGGTTCGGCGCCATGCTAGTAAAAAAGCCTCAATAAACAATTTGGTGCTTGTACTTTGTACAGATAGACGCACCGCTGTCAACAGCTATCGAACTCAGCCGGATTCGTTGTCAACTGGCATAGACGCCGAGTTGATGCCTATCTATCAAAGTCCACAGTGAAAACGGCATAGGGGACGCGGAGAGGCGCCAGCGTCTCATAGAAAGGATATTCTAAGATCACTGTCGATCCTTACGTAAGAGGTACGGCCGTTTAGGAAATAACAAAATTAAAAAAAAAACATACAAGATTATGTGAGACTTCCTATTTGTCTACTGGCGCTGACACGTGTTAAATACCTTCTGGGAAATCTGAGTCTAACTGTCTTCCCACAGCAAACACAACAGGCCGCGCGTCTTTAAATCGTTCGCGATTAAACGATTCGCAAGCGAATGTTGAGTTAAATGTAAGTATTCTCGTTAAAGTTTTCGGATTATGATTAAAGATTAAAACGCTTTATTCAAGCGAGAAAGTAGAATACAAATTTGCATATATGCATGTAAGTCATGTGATCAATATGTAGTTATAATCTGCATGTAGTGCAGGGTGTTGGCGGTCCCTAACACTCATTAATATGCCTAGAAATCCTCCATGGGTATAGGTCGCTGATGTACCGCTTCTGTGCAATAAACACAGGAACCATGTTGCTAGCCTGACGCGTTGTCGTTAGCTTTTCAACAAACACCTTGTTGAATAGACGCGGGTTTTATCTCAGCTGGAGCAGCATTTTTTTTATCAAGCTTCTGAATCACGTCAATTGTGTGGCGAACGTCGACATGGCACCGGTCAACATGGCAGCGAAATGCAACCCGTTTCGTGAATTTCTGTTCCACTCGTTTCAGGCAAGCTTT
Organism: Dermanyssus gallinae; assembly: GCA_003439945.1. Taxonomy (NCBI): domain Eukaryota; kingdom Metazoa; phylum Arthropoda; class Arachnida; order Mesostigmata; family Dermanyssidae; genus Dermanyssus; species Dermanyssus gallinae. The sequence goes on along the minus strand of QVRM01005752.1, from coordinate 323,944 downwards.
GCCCTTAATTAGACCCGGTAATCACGCCGGTGCTGCATGTACAGCTCAGGAGAGCGTACAGCAAATGATCGGAAGATTCAATTTGCACGTTGAGAAACCCTTGTGACAACATTAGTTACATGTTCGGGGTACCTTAATTTGTTGCTTGTGAGGACTCCGAGATCCTTTACAACTTGAAGTTTGCATAGCTCCTGACCCCTAATTTGCTAAGAGTGTCTTGCATTTCCATATCCGAAATGCAGAACACCACATTTATGGTTGGACAGGTCAATCAAATCAAGAGCGTCCGTTCAGTCCTTGAAAGCGTCTAACGTCGTCTGAAGACGGCATCTGTTCTCTACAGTGCGAGATCGACTGCAAAGTTTTACAGCCGAATGACACTCGACCCACCGTAGAATACTACGCATTAACGCGCACCCGCACAGTTCTGTCTCGAAGAAACGCAATGAGCTAGTTTAGTGTGCGTTCTTCGATGTCAAAGTGGAGCAAAGTTTGAAGTAGTGTAGAGTAGGTGGCTATCTCGAACGCTGACTTGAAATCGAAATAGACAAACAACGTCGAAGCAATCCGAGTCGCTGCACATTTTTGCGCAATCATTTGGGGCTTCCAGGGCGTGCTTAAGCCTTTCCGATAGTCAAAACTGGGCTTCCGATATTAGACCTTGGTCGTTAGCGTTTGTATACAAGGCTTTCCCAATGATCCTTTCGATAAGTTAGCGGGTTATCACCGTTAGCGAGACGGGACGCTTATTCGCAGCATCGGCCTTATTGTATTTTTTTTTTATGTACGGGGGGGATTACAGCGGTGCTAAACAGCCCTGACACTGTACCATTTTCCAATGATCGACGAAAAATTCGGCTCAGAGGGTCGCGCTCGTTGTGTTTCTCAGCTTCTGCAACTGTTTCCGTAAATGTGTGGGGAAAACATCCACATAGTTGATGATGTGAGGGGACGGTATTCCTTCTGGTATATGCGGAGCCGGCTGTAACATGCGCTGCTGTATCTCTTCGTCAGTCGGATAAGTGTGACAAAAAATTCTCGTAGCATCTCTGCCTTCTCGATGTTGACATCCGTTGAAAACATTCCATCCTTACGTTTGATGGACGAAAGTGAGTCATTGGTCATAATTATCGACCTCACGTAGCTTGAAACTATCGACGGTCTTTGCTGCGAACGTTTGCTTTTTCGTTTTGTACTCGTTGGCGCCGGGAACCGCTGGCTATTTTTTTTAATCAAGGCCATTTTTGGTGGCTCAGAAACTGCTTTGAGAGCACTGTGAAGTTTACGTAGATGAACATTCATTGACCCTTTTCCAGTCTTTTTTTTTTGGGGTATACATGACTCTATTAGAAAGTACATATACTCAAGCCATTTGAGATACATATCATTTACTGACGTGCAGCTTTGGAAGAACATATCCCAAATTGTAAGTTAAACTGCATCAGCTCGTAGTTTTTGTTTTTGTAGTCGAACCTGTGTGAGCAATGCATGCTAACCGGGCGAAAAGCCAGAATAACAAACGACACCATTTGATGATCGGATTCGACTGAGCCCGGGGATACTAAAACTTGACTGACTGCATGGTCATTGCACAAAACAACGTCCAGTATAGAGCCGAACTTCGTTGGTGTGTCAACGAACTGCCAGAATCTTTCTGCAGCGCAGAAATCTAGCATCAGGTCCTCCATTGAGACGGTATCGTCTGCTCTGTCGAGTCTTTTGTATGTATCCCATTTAACGGAGTGTAAGTTCATGTTCCCACCTATTACGACAGTGCAGTCCACCTTCACTAAATTTATCAATTCTTCGGTTAGAGTTGACATCCTTTCGACTCGAGTGGTTGATTCACATATTGGAGAGTTGTCACATGCAGCAATTCGACGAATTTTAGTGTCGCACATGTGGAGATCGGCCGCAACAATCTCTGATGTGTAATTGGATAGGTCCTCTTCGGTGCAGGGCAGACCGCGGCGAACAAGAATAAGTACACCGCCTCCTGGATCCTCGATCCCTTCGAAATACTTCGTACGTACCTCCTCAACTTAACTCTGCATTGCTGACTCTGCATTGTTTCAGAAAGCCACGTTTCTGTTGCCATGCAGACATCAATTTTCGTGTTAAGCAGGTAATTGTGTAGAGAGTCGAGAGCATCTTCCTTTGCGAGGGATCGGACGTTTATCAACACGCACTTAAGCTTACTGTGAGCTTGCAGTTGCTGTTAAATAGTACAGCTGGAGCATTCGACATTCTTGAAATTGTTGCTGGCGAGTCATGCAGAGGCTGGGTACGAATCCTGAACAATGCTTGCATTTGGCCTACAGATGTACTCTGTCACGCGAGCTCTATCCGCCCATATCTCTCTTTCGAATCAGTTATTTAAATTTGTTAGTATTGTGAGATTCGGGTTTCACTCATTTATATATAATGAACAGTTATTCAAATCAACATATTGCTCTATTTTCGTATATTCATTAGCACCAGTTGATCTACTTGATGTTATTGACGTTCTCTTTTTTCCCTCCCCTTAGTATAGCTACTTTGTTGTGTCTTTACGAGATTCGATCAGACAGCAGAGTCAGTGGCCGTGGAGGAAGAATTAGAGAAGGGGGAAGTGGAAGCGGCCTTAAAGGTACAAAAGAATTATTATTATTATTATTATTATTATTATTATTATTATTATTATTATTATTATTATTATTATTATTATTATTATTATTATTATTATTATTATTATTTATTCAATTTTTCAGTATTTCCCTACAATTGTGGGACCCAAACGTGTACCCGCGTAGGCTCACCCCCCCTTCTCAATCCATAGAGCCGATGATAGCGGCGGCGTTTCCCCTACACACTGCGAGCGAGAGTTGCTGATGCAGAAACTCGCCCTCGCGCTGGTCACCCGTGTTAGCACTAATTTTGACACCTAGGTCTTTGAGGAGGATACTTGTGCTCTTGCTGATCGGGCCCATCGTTTCCATGGCGACGGGTACGAAGTGATATCTCCTCCCCAAATCAGAGTATTTGCGTTTCTTTGCGATCTCGGCATGTTCAGCAACCCACCCTGATCTGATGGCGCTGTGCATCAGGTATGACGGAGCCACTGTACATGATACCGTGGCATCCCATACCAGGCATTTGCCGTTGGACCATGGCGGGATGGTGACGCCGTCTGGTCTTTTGTCGTCTTCGAGGCCCAACCTGGGCTCCAGGGTGCTTGGTATGCCGGCTCTACGAAGAGCCTTCTTTAGGATCGCGTTGATTTCCGCGTGTCTGGGAGCCCTACCAGGGCTTTTAGTGCAGCTCAAAGGGTGCAGTCCGTCCTCATCCACTGTTTTTCCACACGCCTTACACTCGTATGGCTCACATATGGGAGCGCCTATTCTCAGAGCGGTCACCATGCGGAAAGAGGTGTTGTCCAGCATGGTGCCCAGCTGTGATGAAGGAAGTGCTCTTAGGAAGCCACTGCTGAAAGTGTCACGGGCAGCTATGAATACCGCTCTCTCTGTCGGGGATTGGATGTCATCTAAGATCGTGCGAGTGGTCGTTTGACACTTGTAGCTGTCAAGCATGGGCTGTGTAGGGTGTTGCTCCCAGGGGTCAGGGCCTATCGCTTGTCTAGCTGCCAGCTCAGCTTCGTCCCTCCTTCCGCGCAGCACAGAATGAACATCCGGTTCCAGCAACGTCTCCGCAAGCCCCGAGAACTCTATGATAGAGGCCGCGTAGCACAACGAAGCAAGCTCTGCCACGGACCTTAGTCCCAATCCTCCTTCGCTGAGAGGAAGTGTGGCCCTTTTCCAGGATCTGTCGGTAAGGCCCACGTTTAGAACTTCACTCAGTATCTCCTTTGCCACCTCGTCAAATGCTTGCAAATTATCACAGTGGTGGCCTGTGGGGGACGTGCGTAGAATGTAGTTTAGCCTAGGTGATCCTAGGCTGTATCTCCATAGGCATAATGTAGCCTGTGCGTGCATCGCCATTAGCCGAGGTTTGATACACCGGAGGGCGTCCCGCTTATCCAGGATAGTTTTCGAGATCTTCCGAGATCCAATGGGCGCTCCCAGTTATTATTATTATTATTATTATTATTATTATTATTATTATTATTATTATTATTATTATTATTATTATTATTATTATTATTATTATCATTCAGTTATTACAATTGTGGGGTATGAACGTTTGTGCCAGGTTTATCCTGCTCCGGTCTCTTTCTATCAATTCATGGCGCCTATGATGGAAGCCACATTTCCTCTACAAACGGCCAAATACATCATTTGTCTCAAGAACATGGCCTCGCGTCGATCGCCCGTAACTTCTGCTATGCGTTTTCCGATATCCTTCAGGATTTTCGCTGTACCTGAGTTGATGGGGCCGAGCGTCTCTAATGTAATGGGTACAAAGTGGTAGCTTCTAGATAGCTCGAGATACTTCCTTCGTTTCTCAGAATCCGCGCTTTTTCCGTGTGACCACAGCGGGATGGTGACCCCGTCAGGCCGCAGCCATTAAGACCATCACTGCTGCCATTAAGACCATTCGGCTCGGGTGTAGATGGTATCCCTGCCTAGAACGGCAGATACAATTGTCATCATTTGTACAACATTGTGACAAAGTTCCCCTTCCTTTGCATCATAGCGCAATTCAAATAAGTCCTAACCGACCACGTCCAACGGCCACAGCTTCCCCGCCAACGGGATTCAAATCGACCCTAACCTACAGCGCCCGCGCCAAAATCTCAACGTAGCCAGCGTTCACCGACCGATACATGTATCGACCGAACAAGACATGTCTCAACCAGCCAGCAGAGAACAGCCACAGCCTTTCGCGCCGCAACCCCAACGTCCTCCACCGTCCAAATGATTATCAGCCGACACCGGGAGAGGGTCGACCCACGATCGTCAATCCGAGTCAAATCTTAACATAATCTATATTCCTAGACGAATCAAACACAACGCACGGCTGTAAATTTCGACCGATTTGAGAGACCGGGTTCTGACACACTTTGGGGTGTCAGCACGCCAAGGTGCCTCGTAAAGACAATAAATCGACGGAGCAGCATGGCTTAATAACCATTCGTTGCTCGGCCGTGCTTTGCATTAGACCTTATGCTGCGCGTCGTCATTCATCGTTTCTGAGTCCCTCGCGCTGCAGTACCCGTCCGGCTGAGTCAACATCCACCAGCTGTCCCCCAGCGTAACACAGCAACGTTACAATATCACTGTCTGCTAGCGGTTTCTGAGAGCGGTTACTTGCGGATCGAAGTCCCGAGAATTGTGTGTTTTTAATGAGAAATTCGGTGCTGTGATTGACGAGTCGTGTGCTTGGAGAATTCGTCAACAGTCGCAGTGTACAGTGATCGCTACAATTGGTAGTTCCCCACACTTCCGAATATCGACATCTTCACATCAGCCGACCAGACGACACATATCAGCGGGAATCTTGTCAGCTGCCCACTACAGAGCGGGGCAAACCGGCGAAGACGCGAACTGCACGGGGAGGAGGATGTGCCGATGTTGGTGATGACTCACTCCAGAGGTGATGCGGGGCCTGATGCCAAGGAAGTAGAGGACTGTAGAGCTAGCATTTTGAGAAAGAACAAAGTGGCGGTGGAAGGCGGTCCTCTCGACGATACTGACGAATACGATGAAGGCTGGAATAGAGCCGAACCAAAGGGGAAAATAGTTGCAAATCCAGTTACGATACAGAAAAACATCCCAGCTGTTTGCGCGGAGGAAGGGAGGGAGGGAGAGCCGAGGCGATCATTTTCTCATGCCGCGCTTTTCACGAGCTGAAAAACTCATTGTTGTAAAAGATATTGAGGACCGAGCCACTTTGCTCAGCTTGCAGACTGGGCGGGTTGCCAGGGTAAGCGCCAGAGCTAGTGGCTCAAGATCGACAGGGAAAGGAAAAATATACGGGGTACATCCCACACTAACTGAGGCCACAATTGTAAATGCTTTGGGGTCGCTCGGCGTCACCGATGCTATCCGTGTCCGGTCCAAGAACATCAGAACCAGAGTCGTCGGGGCGACGGACAGTGTTATACTGACATTTTCGGGCAATCCTTTTCTGACGGAGGCTCGCTTGGGCCTTAAAACCCATGGCGTTACTCTCTACCGGGAACCTCGTTCAGTGCTATCGATGCTACAGTTTAGATATATACATATAAAGCCTGATTTTCCTTTAAAGGCCCTTCGCTGTAGACGATGCGCATCTACTAACCACTTGCGAAAGGATTGCAAAGACGCAGCGCGGTGCTGCCTGTGTAAGGGCGGCCATGAGGCGACCTGGATATCGTGCCCCCATCGCTTAGATCGCATAGAGCTCCCTAAAAAATCTGCTTATAGCGTGAGTCAGCAAAACCCGGATACCGCACCAGTTAAACTCTGTGCGCTCCCAATTGCAGAGATTTAACCGTTGGAGTCGTTTAGCAGGCGCAGTTGCGTTGCGATCGCACAGAATGGGATCAAGGTACCGCAGAAAACAAGCGGTTCACCAGTCGAAGTCAAAATTGGGCCAACAGCATCAGTCTCTTCGGCGGTCAGTACCACAAACGATACGACACATGGCCATAGTCTAAACGCAATTGTCATGGCGGTATTCGCAAAGGTCGTTCCACAAATAATCGACGCACTCTTGGTGCAAACGAGAGGAATAATCCAACAGGTGGTCTCATGCACACTCACGCAGTACACGTGAGTCGCTGACTACATCTTCGGCTTCTTCTGCGAAGCCGCTAGGCCCTAATCTATGCTAACAATTGGAGAAAGCCATCAATGCTGTACTCAACCCGAGTCCGTCAACGCCGCTGCTTTCGGCGGAGTGGAGGGCCTCTAGTGTCGACTGGAGGGCCTGAGGGGACGAACGAGACAAACTCGCAAACACCGTCATGTTAAATTGTCATCAGATATCATCATCATCATTATTTCTCATTTATTGACCAAAAAGGTATATTACATGATATAAGGCACTGGCTTACTTTCTTCGCTCAACCACAAGCAACAGCTCACACAGACGCCACTTCGACACATTCTTCAAATCGCTCCTCCGTCACCAACGCACACTCTCAAGCAAACCGCCAGAAAATAGCTTTTCAACACACGCATCGAAGGCTGCTGCTATCAGTAATAGACATAAATCAGCGTCAGTGAACCCTGATTTTCTCTGATAATCAAAGGTAAATATGATATCGTGCATTCCCCGTACTTGCCGTCGAACTGTCAAAAACTATCAGCGAGGTGTGCTCGGGGGCCAGTCAGCATAGTTTGGAACGGCTAACAATGACATTTAGTATACCGGTAAAAAGGAGAAGAGGCGCACGCTCATCTCAGTTCTACGAGAAAATTTGCTTAGATTTCACAGAGGCGCTCGCCTGGAAAAGAGTACTGACGATGCCAGTTGCAGAGCAAAGATCGTTGCAGTCAAAGCTGTCCTAAGGGAACGTCTCTTTTGCTGCTCGAACCCTGCTTTCTACAGGTCAGATTGCCCCAATCGACGCAATAACTAAGGCAAGTTTATTAAAAAACCACCCCGAACATCCTACGGATCCAGCGTACCCTGAGGCGCCGACGCCGGCACCTCCAGCGTCTGCAACTGATGTCACGACTGAGGAGATTTAAATCTCCATTAAAAGTTTTTCAAGTAGCTCTAATGGCAGTCCGGATGGTTTTCACCCTCGGCGTCTGAAAGATCTCATAGGTTATCCCCAGGATTATAGCAACTTCCTGTTGCAAGCGTTACTTAACTTCGCTATTCTAGTCGTCAATGGGCGACTCCCAGAATCCACTCTCACCTTTTACGGCGCAGCACTAATCGCCCTACAAAAAAGGACAGGGGTCGGACAATCGCCGTGGGGCTCACCTTGCGTAGACTGGTCGGTAAGGTTTTAATAAAAAAATCATGATGGCTATTCTCGAGCTAGTGGTTCTTAAGCAGCTAGGGTGCGGGATAAAAGGAGGAGCAGAAGCAGCTGTGCATGCAGCCGCCGCTTATTCCAAATCCCACAAGGACAAGTTATAGTCAAGCTCGACTTCAAAACGCCTTTAACATGCTTCGTCGAGATCATTTATCCAATGCTGTGAAAAGATCGATACCGGCTATTTACTCAGCTCTATACCAGATGTTTAGACTGCCCGATAATCTTTTGTGGCAAAGGAAGACACTCAAGTCGATGTGTGGGGTAAAAGAAGTCGACCCGTGTGGGCCAGCTCTCTTCTGTATCGCTATCGCTAAACTACAGACGAAGCTTCGGTCGGAATTACGACCGTAGTATTCTGGTGACGCAACGTTGGTAGAAGACTAAGCAGACATCAAGACTGTGCAGGAATTCCCCTTACCGATGCGGCGCTGGATGGTGTACTGCACAGAAAACTTGTTGAAGTCAGCCGATGGTGCAGCAGACTTCAACTATAGATGCCTACCCGGCGTTATATCTTTTGCGACCAAAGTATCCACTCTTCGCCTGTATTTTTTGCGTTAGTTACCTTTAAAGGATTGACCTTCTCGATAGCATTCTGCGTACGTGACTAGAACGCCTACTCAACGTTCTCCCGGGAGTCCAGGCATCCCGAGTCCAGGCATTACCATTCTGTGGGCGCGGGGGCTTGGCGATTCGCCGTGCTAGGTATTTGCTATTATCTTGTTACTTGGAATCCTTGACAACATTTGAGGATTTAATAGTTCCGATTGAAGCTGAAGATAAATTAGTTCAGCTGGCCAGGGCCTTGCTTGTGTCCAATTGTGGCCCTGGAAGAGTTCGGAGTTTGCTGGGGGAGCGCCACGAGCGAAGAACTTGGGGATTCCTGGACCACTTTGTGGTAAAAGAGGCAAGACGCGCTTCTAACACAAATCCTAGACTTAAAAGGAAAAGCTCGCCTGAAGACTTGTTTTGATCCAATGAGCGAAAAGTAGAGCTTTCGCCGCAACTGGGAACGATGCTGGATAAAAACACTCCGCATCATCTCGGGTCTGTGGCTTGGGGAGGCTGTTTGCGCAGAGCACGTCTGTAACCTATGCCGATTTAAAGTTACCGCTGCAGCGGAACATGCGCTGTCCTGCCGGTTCAGTGCCGGTCGTCATCCAAGACCATTTTGCCATAAACGTGTGTCGTACACCGTGCTCTGCTGAGCGCCTGGATTCAATTAAGAAGCCCCTCGGCATAGCCTCCTACACTCAGATGGGAAAAACCATAGGAACGGGGTCGTCTGCTAGTATGGGACGCGACAGTTTCTGTACACTTGCCAGCAGTTACATTAGGCGCACAAGTCGGGAAGCTGGCGCAAGCGCACATCTAGCTGAAAGTCGCAAATTGTCCAAGTACAGGGAGCTGTCGCCGCTATACACATTCAGCCGATCGCCATTGAAACGTTAAGGCCAATGGGTGAGGCGACCGTACAGTTTCTCAAGGAGCTTTGAAAGAGGGTAACTGCTGACGAAGGATGCGCGAGCCGGGGAGTACATGGTTCAGCGTAATTCGTGGTAATGCCATGACGGTAGTAGGGCCGCTTCCATCGCGCAGAAGAAAGACAATGCCGTAGCAGTGACAACTAATATTTGACCTTGTCGCACTCGTTCTTGAGTGAAACCTAATAGAAAAAAATGCTAATTCCCATTAAAAAAATGCTGTATACGTTAAAAACAAATTTAAATGGATCACTTTTAAAAACAAATTTGAATGGATCACTTTATTTCTTTATCAATGCTGCGTGTGTGTCATGATTCCCGGACCACTATTTTTTTACTAGCAATCCTCATCAAAAATGATAATCCCCATTAAAAAATGTTGTACAGTTGAAAGCAAATTGTGACTGGATCACTATTTATTTATCTATGTTGCGTATATATCATGAACCCCGGACCACTAGTTTTGTTTAAAACAAGCATTGTCTTACAGGGGTTTTATTTTAATCTCGCTGTAGAGCTACCCTTACATGCACTCCTTGCTTTGGATTAGGAGCCAGTTCCTTGGCCGCTTTGTGTTAATCATCTTTCTTGTCAAGTCATAATTTTTCTTGTGAGTTATTTTTTTTGTCATTCCTGTCTTCGTCAGATAAAAATGCCTTAAATTTTGATAGACACCCCAAGTCCAAAAACAAATTTAACATTTTTTTGTGAGAAAATCCCGTCAATTATTTTTTTCTATTAGTTAAGAACCTTTGGGAAAGTAACCAAGCATCCAACTAGAGTCATCATTTACACGAGTCATCATTTTTCTTGTCAAAGCCGTCAAAGCCATCTTTCTTGTCAGACCCATCTTTCTTGTCTTTCCTGTTTTCGTCAGATGAAAATGCTTTTATTTTGATGGACACCAAGTCCGTTCTTCAAAAAACAAATATGGCATTTTTTGTGAGAAAATCCTGCCAATTAAAATTTTTTGTCAGAGTCCTCATTATTCTTGTTTGTCAGACCCATCTTTCTTGTCTTTCCTGTTTTCGTCAGATGAAAATGCTTTTATTTTGATGGACACAAGTCCGTTCTTCTAAAAACAAATATGGCATTTTTTGTGAGAAAATCCTGCCAATTAAATTTTTTTGTCAGAGTCCTCATTATTCTTGTTAGAGCCATTTTTTTTCTGTCTTCGTCAGATGAAAATGCTTTTATTTTGATGGACATCCTAAGTCCGTTCTTCTAAAAACAAATATGGCATATATCCGCCAATTAATTTTGTTTTCTATTAGTCAAGAACCTTCGGGAAAGTAACCAAGCATCCAACTTTGATATTCACGAGTATGCATATCTGCAATCCCCATAAAAAAATGCTAATTTCCATTAAGAATGCTGTACAGTTAAAAACAACATTTTTCATGGATCACTTTATTTATTTATTAATGCTGCGTGTGTATCATGATCCCCGGACCACTTTGTTTAAAACAAGCATCGTCTCACAGGGGTTTTATTTTAATCTCGCTGCAGAGCTACCCTTACATGCACTCCTTGCTTTGGATTAGGAGCCAGTTCTTTGACGCGTTGTGTTAATCATCTTTCTTGTCAGAGTCATCATCTTTCTTGTCGACGCGTTGTGTTAATCATCTTTCTTGTCAGAGTCATCATCTTTCTTGTCAGAGCTATCTTTGTCTTCGCCAGATGAAAATGCCTTTATTTTGATGGACACCCCAAGTCCATTATTCTAAAAACAAATTTGACATTTATTGTGAGAAAAACCCGACAATTTTTGTCTATTATAGTAAAGTACATTAATATTCACGAGTATGCATATCAAAGTACATTAATATTCACGAGTATGCATATCAAAGTACATTAATATTCACGAGTATGCATATCCAAAGTTATTTTTACGTCTTATAGGCCTACTGTTAGCAGTACCACTGCCAGATAGGCCTACTGTTAGCAGTACCACTGCCAGACTACCAGCAAGAGAGAATTAGATCAAAATGGGCATATGCGTAAATCAGTACTAAGTGTTCATAGCGTAAACCAGTCGAACTAAGTGTTATGTGTTGTGAGGGACCCCGTGTAGATTGTTTGCGGTGTCTGTAGGAAATGCGGGACCCTCTAAATGCGTATTAAAAGGTTACCAATAGCGTAAGAGCCTAACATTTTAGAAAAATAACGCGCAGTAAAAAAACAGCGTGCAGTAAAAAATAACTCTGAACTTGTATAAAAAAAACTCTCTTATTAAAGAAAAATTAGCGAACATTATTTAGAAAAATAGCGCGCAGTAAAAAAACATAGCGTGCAGTAAAAAAAACTCGGAACTTCGTCTAAAAAAACTCCAGAGTAAAAATAGCGCGCAGTAAAGGTTACAAGCCTAACGTTATTTAGAATTAGAAGAATAGCGTGCAGGAATTAGAAGAATAGCGTGCAGCGAAAAAACTTGCGTTTCTACTACCGAAAAAGCGTTTGTACAACCGAAAAAGCGATAAAAGGACTCACCTCATCACTAAGCATCTGACACACTGCCCTGAACAAATCTTCCTGCAATACAAACCATATAATAAATTGTAAATATTCTTGCCCTGAACCTGGCGCAGTTGCGAATGGCCCACGGTATATACGTCACACAAACCATATAATCAATTCTCATGTAAATATTCTTGCCCTGAACCTGGCGCAGTCAGTTGCGAATGATTCCTGTGTGGATCCACCAACAATGGTAAGCGACAACGACGATGGATCCACCAATAATGGTAAACGGCAATGACAATGATTAAGCTTCGTGCATGCTACATTCGTACATGCGGACATAACGCCGGTATAGGTTAGCTTACATACAGCTAAGCGAAACTGAAGCAAAATAGCTGGTAAATATATAGACGGGATAGATCTCGTCTACTCACAACTTGTTGTGTGTCCTTCGGTGTAGCCTTGTACTTGTACCATTCGTAAAACTCTAACAGGGCCGCTGTAGTTCGAACGAGGGCGCTTCCAATAGCAGGTATAGTTCCTTCTGACGTACTAAACGGATGCAGGTACGACCCGCCCTTCATGGATTTACTGGATGCCGATCGGGAGTGTTTGCGAATCGGCCGGCCCGAAGGGAGCGTCGAAGCGCGTCGCGGCGAAACACCTTCGAACGGACCTTGCGACGTGACGAAACTGCGCGACGATTGTGAGGACGGCGTTGACGCGGAGCCGCGACCCTCGCAGATTGTGTCGTGCCATGCTAGTAATGTCTTATGAAATTTTGCGCTAGTATTTCGTACCGATAGATAGCACCGCTGTCGAATGCCACCCAACTCAACGGGATTCGTTGTCAACTGGTAAAGACGGCAAGTCGCCCCACGACTTTATACACTCAAATAGAACAGAAACGCAGCGCTAAGCTAGCCGCAACTTGACGTACGCGTAATCTCGGTATTCGCATAAAGTACACACAGGATCCGTAAGAAGACAAAACCGACGGACACACGAAGGAAGAAGACATTCTTGAAAACCTATCTGTATTTGTACACATAATTTTTTGTGACGACCCTAAGCGTCTAAAAGCAGACTTTCAATCCAACATGGCGGCTGGTCAAGCCAGTCATTGCTTGGAGTAAACAAAACGTTCACACTTCAGAGACAAATGCCCTGACGTGGGCACTCAGTCGTCTTGAAACGCAATAAAAGACCAGGTATCGTCAGCTCATTATAAATACGTCGTCTAGTAAAATTAGAGGAACAACTATTCTTTAAGACCCGTAAGTCTATCTTCTCGAAGATTTTAACAAGTCCTCTCTCTAGGCGGAACGGTCATAGAAGGTCGTGAAGCATGCGGTCTGGCTATGCCCTAAATACGCATGACGCCTACCAAAAGCATAGAAATAAGTGCACATTTGTTTCCAGACTCAAGCAATGATTGCTAGCTGAAAACTAGTTTCTCTTTTAGACTACTCGGTGTATTTTACGATTTTCATAACCGTACTGCCGATCTCAATCTTTCAAAAGCAAACGATTGGGGTGTGTTCATCTGTGGCGAACGGAGTGTCAGTAAGAAGGATAACATTAAACCCCGCAGAGTCGTGTCTAGCAGTGCCGTCCTGATGCGCTGCTCATAACCCACCTGCAATAGCCTTGTTTATTGTAGAACGATTGGGCCGGCCCAGGGGCCGTCCGGCTCGTTGTTGGTGGCTTCAACGAGCGCGGCCCTGCGGGACCCTAGCCATTTTTGCCTTTAGCTCTTTGATTGTCTCCTCGAGTGATGTGCACAAGCGAATCATATCTGACGCAGGCTGGAAGATTACCGGCGGGCTGGCATGCAAAAAACAAGCCACGTTCGTTCTGAGCAGCGACGTGCGCCACATTTGAGGTCATATCCTGGTCGTAGGTGATGATAGTGTCCTTAATGCGCTTCTCTTCCTGCTGAACTCTGGTGAGGGGCTTATGCAGCACGCATGCTGGGCTATAACAGCACAAAAGCAACAGAAGCAAATTCGGGGTAATGCCAGCAAGGAGCTAATTTTCCATAAACTACATCCTCCATCGATCCCAAAAAAAAAGAAAATTCAAAAGCAACCTCCGGTTGCTCTTTTATTTTATTTTCGACCTCCTGCATCATCTCAATGTCACTCTCGCCCTGTTGATTCGTAATTGTCAGGCTCTGAATATTCTGCAAGCAAGGCGCGTAGCAGGCCACGCAGCTTCTTCACTGAAGCAGTTCCGAACAACAGTGGTCTCTTTTTAATCCTTTGGAAAGACGATATATTAGGCTCCCCTGAGGCCAATTAGATATCGTAACGATGCGAGCAAATCGTATCGCCACCAAATGTAACGATGTTGGTTACGGTAAGGCAGATGGGGAATGTAAGCTCGGCCAGGCGGTTACTACAACGCGAGAGACTCGGGACGATGAGTGACAACGCACAGCGTAAGGTCTAACAGGTAGCACTGCCGGACGAACGAAGAATGCATCTGATCACTCTTCCTCGGGCTATTTATTTGCTCAAAGGACGCCATAGCGTTCGTGTAGTAATAATGTTAAATGATGGCTCGAGTCTTCCAGGACATTCGACTTCCCGAATGTTCCACCTGTCCTCGTCACTGATTGGTCGGCGGTCTTTCACCTGCTTTATTGTCGGCGGCATTTAGCTAATCGTTCTCATGTCGAGGCTATCTATCTATCTATGGCGGTTTCGATGTTGTGACTGGCGACAGTTGATTGGTGGCCGGGAAGCCGAGATGCTCGTTCGACGATGTGCTCGGTCGGTTATGACGATGCTGCTGCTGCTGGTGTTGTGGTCGTCGAGCCCGGTGGCGTGACGCCTACGCCTCGCAACCGGAGGAGACCCATCATAGGTGCGTGGGTTCGAGCCCTACCGTACCGCACATTTGTATTTATGGGGCATGTCCGTCTATGAAGCAATGCGAATAGCAGCGTCCCGTGAACGTTAAATCTTGGCTGAGGGTCAGCCCGAATAAACGAATCCATGTTGTGGCTGGTGACGGTAGCCCGGCCGTTGCAGTACACGTTGGATTGGATTGCTGGCTTACTGACTGGTTTACTGACGTCATCAGTTATCGCGACGCAGTAATTAGCTAATTGGATTAAATGCTTGTATTGTAGGATAGCAGCGTCCGTTAAGCTGCGCGGGTATATATATATGTATATATATCGTCTGTTGGCGGCAATGCTGAAGCAAACTAAATACATGGCGCCAAATAGAAGATGCCGCCACCCTACTAGTGAAGACGCGGGAAGTCACTAAATGCGCGGGCAATCTCTGAGTATATAAGGAGGCATGAGAATAAATGAAGTAGTAGTCGTTGGTGCGAGCCAGGCAGAGGACGTGTGTTGTTTGAGAGAGAGCCTAGCGAATTCGTATCGGTCGTCGTCCGATCGTTAGTGTGGTGGATACTACAACTGGCGCAGTCGACAGGATCTGGAAGGAAAAAGCCACCGCAACAATGACTACAGGTCTGCCACCCCCAGCTACGTTCCTGCCAGCCATGGGCCGACCAACAACACCGTGGACGGAGTGGCATCAAGCATTTGAGGTTTATCTAGAAGCCACCTCGGTCGGCGTAGCAAAGTTGACTGACGCGAAGAAATGTGCAATCTTACTACACTGCCTCGGGCTCGAGGGCCAAGCACAATATCGTGCTATGGCGGATCAGGCAACGGAGCCGGAGAAGGATGGCGAGGTCCCACTAACCGAGTACGCCAGGATGGTGGGGAAGCTAACTGAAATGTTCAAGGAACATAAGGGAGTGGCCGTCTCCCGCGACGAATTCTTCCGACGACGACAACGCAGCGGAGAGCGGTTGGTGGAGTACATCGCGGCACTGCGACGACTACTGGTGGGGTGCGAGTTCGACGATCGGGGCCGGGCGTTGAGGAGCCAGCTCACTCTGGGAGCGACGATGCCACAGGTGAGAGAAAAGCTCCTCCTGGAAGAGGACCTGCCGGTCGAACAGGCCCTGACGGTTGCGCTGCACGTGGAGAGGTGCATCATAGAAGCCAAGAGAATCACAGGATCCCACGAGCAAGTGAACGCGGTGCGGGAGGCGGGAAGGCCTGCGGAACGAAGCAGACCAAGACCGGCGGCAAGGCAAGAGTACGGAGCCGGTGGATGTCATGCGTGCGGCTGGGACAGTCACGAATACGGGGCGGAATTGTGCCCGGCAAGACGAGTCAGGTGCCGAAAGTGTGGGAAGTTTGGCCACTTCAGACGGAAGTGTAGGAACGCGGCAGGTCAGGCGAGGCAGAATGTACAGGCGATCGGCGTGGAGGAGCAGATACGCTGGGATCGTCGGATCAACGGCGAACGCTTAGAGGACGCCGGAATTGAGGTATGGAGTAAACCGACAGCTGTGTACTTTATTGTCCGGAGTTTGCTAGTAGTGTTGCAGTAGACGGTAATTTTGTAACCTTTTTGATAGACACGGGGGCAGCCGTATCTATTATTAATAGGGAGCACTTGGCAGACCGGGGAGAGCGACTTAGGCCCACGAACGCAATACTAGGCGCATACAATCAGGAAAGGATACCAACGCTGGGAATGGCTAGATGCCACCTCAAACTGGGCAGTCGGGAGGTTGAATGCGATTTATTCGTCGTAGCTAATGGTAGGTCGGTGTTAGGACGCGATACACTAGCTAAACTAGGTATGATAATCGATTGAGCGGGGCGATCGTGCTCGGTGGCAGAAGTTAAAACGATTCAAATAGAGAACGAGTTTCGGGAACTGTTTTCGGGGACGCTAGGTCTGGTTAAAGCCGTGCAGCACAGAGTGCGACTTAAGGAGAATGTTAGGCCGGTGCAGCACAAGTTGAGGAGGTTACCGCTCACTCTAGTGACGGCGGTGAAAGCCGAATTAGATAAACAATTGGAGAACGATGTTATTGAGCCAGTTCAGGCTTCCGAGTGGGTATCGGGCATGGTAGTAGCAGCGAAACGGGATGGTAGAGTTAGATTGTGCGTGGATCTAAGACAGGTAAATCAAGCGATAGTGCCTGATGTTTTCCCTCTACCGCATCTGGACGACTTGCTGGTAGAGCTACACGGGGCCAGGTGGTTTTCAAAGCTAGACGCACTCTCGGCATATCACCAGGTTGAACTGGATGAAAGGTCACGAGACCTCACTACGTTTGTAACCCCGTGGGGATTGTTTCGATATAAAAGGGTTTGCTTCGGGTTGGCGTCGGCCCCTGCGGCTTTCCAACGATTAATGAAAAACCTGCTACAAGGACTAAAGGGAGTGGTCATATATTTAGATGATATTTTAGTATTTGGAACTTCCCAAGAGGAGCATAATGTAAGGTTACGCATGGTGCTACAGCGAACCCAAGAATCAGGAATGACGCTGAATGAAAAGTGTGTTTTGGGAACCAAGGAGATTAACTTCGTCGGGTTTACCATTAGCGAACACGGGGTACGACCTAGTGTAGATAACCTGAAAGCCATTAAAGAGTTAGCGGTTCCAACTAACGTAACGCAGGTTAAGTCGGTCTTAGGGGTGACAAGTTCTTATATGCGGTGCGTGCCGACATTTTCGGATATATCCGAGCCAATACGCAGGTTGTTAAAAAAGAACGTGCTATTCAAATGGGGGCCAGAGCAACAACAGGTGTTGCCAACGGAACCGTAGAATGAAGACAGACGAATTTGCGCGGGTTCACACACTCACTAGTCTTATTTATTATATTTCACCACACGCCAGAGAGCGATACGGCAGCGCCGTCTCTCTTCGTATTATTATTGCTGTTGCCTAGCTAGCTCTCACAATGTCCCGGCGGTTAGCGCGAAGCAGTTTCCACCGCCGGAACTCACACAGATCACACATTTGTCACTGCCGCTACACTAGCGCTAACAATCATTCAACTAGCAATATATATATATATATATATGTATATATATATAAATCTGCCTGCATCTGCCAGCCACAACACTCACCGCCCTAGTGCAGCACTGCTGCCACGCTCCCGCCGCTGTCGCTGCCAGGCCGTCGGACGTGCCGGTCGCCGCCGGACTAAGGGCTTGCAGAGTGCGCGTTACGCCGAACGCTCGGGATAGCAAGAGAATAACAAAATGGCGCGCACCCCCTTTTATACGGCCGGCAACCGGCAACGTGACAGTGCACGAACGTGCAGTGGCGGGTTGTGGCCAACAGTGCCGTGGCCGGTTGCAGCCGACAGTGCCGTGGCGGGTTGTGGCCGACAGTGCTGTAACAGGTTGTGGCCAACAGGCAGAAATCATCATCATCATGGCGCGCTAATACAAACTTCTATTTGCGGCCATCTAATATGCAACAGTCCTCCCCCTTTTTGAGGGCGGCGGTAGCTCCTCAAAAATACCTATGTTGCATTGATTGTGTTTAACATTTATTGTGTGACACTCTGCGAGATCAACTTTGGCTCACAACAATTTCGCCAACAGGCGTTCAGCTCTCTTGACGTAGCGGCTCCCACCGAGGTGCACCCGGTAGGCACGCTTCACGCTATTCTTGGTCGCCAGGGCTTCTCCACACGACCTAGGCGCCAAAATGCCCGTGGAACTCCTTCTTCCAGTAGTACCACGACGGCGCCCGCGGCGAACGGCTCGACATGTGGTCTCCCCGCCGCCGCAGAGCCATCGTCAGGACCAGCAGATCCTAGGAGCGTCATCGCCTTCAAAATAGGCTGCTTCGATTGCGGCGCATGTGACTATCGCGACCCAACTCTTCGTTTCACCTCCTCGCGACACGTTTATGACCATGTTGGTCTGCAGATGCTTCAGCCTAGAATTGAACTCGGCCAGGCCCGCGTCTTCGGCCGGCTCGCCACGAGAGGTGCTTGCGACCTCCTCCCCCACGCACGGCTGCCGGGCCTCACGCAGCGGGTGCTGCTTCGCCCACGCGAGCTCTTCCGCCGTGAGTCGACCACTCACATCCTGACGACGGAACCACCTTCCAGCCTGGGCGACGGTTCGAGTCAGTTTGCGCAAGCTTGAACACCCCGCTGGGTCTATTAGCGGGGGTTCGCACGTTGCAACAAACACGCGACTCTCTGGAAGCTCGTCGTAGCCCTGCCCCGGCTGGAAGGCGGGGTACTGCATCGACGGCTTCTTCAGGAACTCCGCGTCCTTGGTTACGTGATGCACTGCTGTCCTTGCTGCAACCACTTCCTGTCCTTTCGTGGTTGAACTCTCTGATGGCTTCACTGAACGGATAGAAGAACTCTCGACCACCGTTGAACTTCTTAGCTTGGCAACGGGGAGCGCCGCCCCGCCCGTTGCGTTGATTTCTTGAAACGTGACTAGCCGATTTACAATCGGGCCTAGCGCTGAACTTGAGTCTTGACCACCGGGGCCAACGCGCTCCGGCAGTCTCGTCGATAACGATGCTCTTGCCTCTGCCCATCGTGGAGACATGTCCGGGGCGCTCGACGGCATGGCGGCGGCTAGATTGCTACGTCGTTTGTAGACCATAAGGCAACCTCGGATTTGGCACAACGTATCTATGCAGTCGGAAGATCTACCTGTTTCTAGATCTATCTGCTCATCGCTGAGCGTGCTGGCCATTTCGACCACAAAAAGCTCGTCTAATTCGTGTAACCTTCGTTCGAGCTCCTCCGCTCTCAGCAGCCAGCCGTTAACACGGTCCTCATTCCACTGCGCGAAACGCGGAGGCTCCTGGCTTTCATAACAAAACGACACTACGGTGGCGTCCAGTTTTGACACCGCCGCATACACTGAACGCCGAAGCGCCATCACACGACTGTCTGTCTCAGCCATCCTGGCTGTCGCTACGATCACTTCTACGTCCGGGCTTTTGCTACACGTCGTGCCCCACGTTGGGCGCCAATATGTGGCGCCAAACGGAACCGTAGAATGAAGACAGACGAATTTGCGCGGGTTCACACACTCACTAGTCTTATTTATTATATTTCACCACACGCCAGAGAGCGATACGGCAGCGCCGTCTCTCTTCGTATTATTATTGCTGTTGCCTAGCTAGCTCTCACAATGTCCCGGCGGTTAGCGCGAAGCAGTTTCCACCGCCGGAACTCACACAGATCACACATTTGTCACTGCCGCTACACTAGCGCTAACAATCATTCAACTAGCAATATATATATATATATGTATATATATATAAATCTGCCTGCATCTGCCAGCCACAACACTCACCGCCCTAGTGCAGCACTGCTGCCACGCTCCCGCCGCTGTCGCTGCCAGGCCGTCGGACGTGCCGGTCGCCGCCGGACTAAGGGCTTGCAGAGTGCGCGTTACGCCGAACGCTCGGGATAGCAAGAGAATAACAAAATGGCGCGCACCCCCTTTTATACGGCCGGCAACCGGCAACGTGACAGTGCACGAACGTGCAGTGGCGGGTTGTGGCCAACAGTGCCGTGGCCGGTTGCAGCCGACAGTGCCGTGGCGGGTTGTGGCCGACAGTGCTGTAACAGGTTGTGGCCAACAGGCAGAAATCATCATCATCATGGCGCGCTAATACAAACTTCTATTTGCGGCCATCTAATATGCAACAACAGGCATTCGAGAAACTGAAAGCAAGTATAGTAGCGGCGGCATCTTTAGCCATTTTCGATCCAACAGCACCCACGATAGTGGCGACGGACGCGTCAGCGCACGAATTAGGAGCAGTGCTACTGCAAGAGCAGGACGGGGAAGAGCGGCCAATAGCGTATGCATCGTGCTCACTAACATCTACACAGCAAAGGTATTCCACGGGAGAGAGGGAGGCATTGGCGAGCGTGTTTGCGATCGAACGATGGCACACGTTCCTGTGGGGAAGAAGGTTTACGTTACGGACAGACCATCAGGCGCTGATACTTGGCTACAAGGGGGAGGGACGAGCGCCAATGAGGATAGGTCGGTGGGTAGAAAGGCTGAGAAACTACTCATTTGAGGTAAGATTTAGAAGCGGTATAACAAATAATGTACCCGACATGCTCTCTCGACTGCCGACAGAAGACATTTTTGAAGCGTGTGATGGGCAGGAAATGATAGTAGCAACACTAGAAGAAAAGTTAAGGCCAATACAGTGGGAGGAGGTTGTAAGTTGTTCTTTAGCTGACCCGGACATTCAGAGCGTGAGAAGATGGCTTAGGTTAAAACGGCCTCGACTGGCGCAAGCCGGGCGCTGGGCCTCCGTTGTTCATGAACTATCCGAAACGCAGGGCGTACTAATGAGAGGAGATAAAGTAGTTCTGCCGCAGCAACTTCGAAAGAGAGCGTTCCAGATGGCCCACGAGGATGCGCATCAGGGGATGGTTAAGACGAAACATCGACTGCGAAACACGTTCTGGTGGCCGGGAATGGACAAAATGGTTGAGGAAGCGGTACGAGAGTGCCGGCTGTGCGCATTACATGACAAGACAGCGGTGGCTACCACAGCACCCGTGAGGACGACGCCCTGGCCAGCTCAGCCGTGGACAAGGCTAGCAGTCGACATCCGAGGCCCGTACACCTCATTGGGACCGGAAGCGCGATACGCGGTGGTTGTCATGGATTACTACTCGAAGTGGGCGGAGGTAGAGTTCATGGCAGAGACAACAGCTCGTCGGATCATTGGCATGCTACACAGGCTCATATACCGTGAAGACATTCCGGTCAGCATAGTAACGGACAACGGACCCCAGTTCCTGAGCTATGAGTTCGAAGAATTCATGACCGAATTCGGAATTCGACACATTCGTACACCCGTGTACCACCCTCAAGCAAATGGGTTGGTGGAAAGATTCAATAGGACACTGGGCGGCTTCATCTGGTCGGCCGCCCAAATGAACGGCGACCGGCGGAGACGCCTGACCGAGATGATCGGCGCATACAACGCAACCGCACAGGCAACGACAGGCAAATCGCCCGCTGAATTACTACATGGACGGTCTATGAGACGAAACTGGACGCGGGTCTCCGGCAAGGAAACACCAATCAGAATGATGAAGATGAGCGAGTGCGAGTGGAGACAAGGCAGAACAAACAAAAGGAGTACGCAGACAGGAGGAGAGCGGCAGTGGAAACCAAGTTCGCGCCCGGTGACTGGGTCAGAATACGGAGACCAGTCGCTGCAAAGGGGGAGGAGAAGTATGGACCACCGACGAGAGTTAAAAGACAAGTCGGTGAAGACATGTACGAGTTGGAAGACGGTAGGAGATGGCACAGAAACCGGTTGACGCGTGCCGGCCAACCACAGGTAGCACGGGCAGCGCAGATGCCAGGCTATCTACAGCGCCCGGATCAAGGTGCGCAGCAGAGACCTGAAGAAGAAATACGAGGTGCGCCAGAAGATCAACACGAGGACAACAGCGCGCCGTGTGAAGGACGTCCACGGCGGATGAGACGCGCACCGAGCCGTCTACGGGAGTTCGTGGGTGAAGATGGGGCCGAATTCGAAACAAGCCGGTGAAGGGGGGGAGAATGTAGGATAGCAGCGTCCGTTAAGCTGCGCGGGTATATATATATGTATATATATCGTCTGTTGGCGGCAATGCTGAAGCAAACTAAATACATGGCGCCAAATAGAAGATGCCGCCACCCTACTAGCGAAGACGCGGGAAGTCACTAAATGCGCGGGCAATCTCTGAGTATATAAGGAGGCATGAGAATAAATGAAGTAGTAGTCGTTGGTGCGAGCCAGGCAGAGGACGTGTGTTGTTTGAGAGAGAGCCTAGCGAATTCGTATCGGTCGTCGTCCGATCGTTAGGGTGGTGGATACTACATGTATGCTGGTGGCTATTGACGTCACTGGTCATCGGCGGTGCAGTGACTGGCTGTTCTGTTGCTACACTGTGGTTAACTTCGTTACGATATGAGGTAGGGCGTATACACGCCTGCAGTACCTTTTTGGAGAAAGCCCAGACAACTCTCGTATCTGCACGCTATCCTTCACGGTACAAATTCCCTTTACAAACGGCGCATAGCTACCACTAAAACGACGCAATTTAATAAAGCGAAACAAAACACGTTGAACAACAACAACCACCGCGTATGAGTTTACAAGCTTTGTTGAAGCCCACAGGAGATTTGTGCGCTTTAGACATAGCGCCACTTCTTGAGCCCGATGGCGTGGCGCATTTCTGCGTCTGCGCCTCGCGACCGGAGAAGACACATAGGAGGTGCGCGGGTTCGAGCCCCACCGTTGCCCCACATTTGTATTTATCTGGGTCCGTCTATAAAGCATTGCGAAAAGCAGTCCCGTGGACGTTAAATCTTGGCTGAGGTTCAGCCCGAAAAGTAAGACATAGCGCCACTTATCTACGAGAACAACAGTACAAGCCGAATTGAGCGTGAAAGAGATTTTCATGCACAGTCGTGGACTATCGGTTGCTGAGAAATCGGCTGCTTGACGCCTTGACATAAGCCCAGCGAGTGTGTATTGGACTGTGCAGAGATATCAGGACTTGGAACAAGTGCAAGGAGAGTTTTAAAAAAACAGCGTTTCTGAATTCATTGACAAGGCTTGCTGGCTTCCAGTCAGTCTAGATATCAACTCTAATGGTTTACCCTCTGTGGGCATATTGATGACTAACGATAAACGCACACACCGGTAAAAAAGGTGGCCAATTCAAATAGAAATGCGCGTGTTCATAAAAAAAAGTTCGCTGTATATAAGTGTAAACCTAAATATTTGAAATAGGTCACAGCCATTTTCGCTTCCATTACTTTTAACTTTGTTTGTAGCCTATGACGCACTGTAGACTATCTTATTATGATATCCGTGTACGAGTATACGTGTATATGTATACACACATAGCATAATAACGCGGGTCATATGGGGCGCGTCCCGGGCTGCAAGCAATGATATAAGCCTAGGCTTAATCTTCGATCGCCTTAAACTTTGTTAGGACTTGCACGAGTATTATTTCCTACATGTTTAGGAGAGCGTGGGCGGGAACAGAGAAGCGGCGCACCAGGTCTTCGTGAAAGGCTGTCTCGAGTTGGAGCGTAATTGTTATATATACCCGCGTTGCTAGAAGGTCCGACAGCGTGTTTGAGAAAAGTGGCCTTAACTGTATTGAAATGCGAAATCTGCGGAGCCGTGACGTGTTCCTAGGCTATCCGAATGCTTTGAGTGGCAATCGACGCGCTTCCAACTCGCAGCTCAGACCCGGTCGGAGACAAAATAACTAAATAATAGTTCCGTATTAAGCAGAACTCCCAAGTATCATGCATATATAGCCCACCAGACAGGCAACCCGCTGATATAATACACGATGTTGGGGACGCAATGAGGTATTGTAAAAAGACAAATAAGCACATTGTTATAGGGGGTGACTTCAATTGCGACCTATTAAAAGATAACACACGAAGCGCAGCTTTTATATCAGGAATGCATGAGCTTGGCTTGCAAATTGAAAACAACAAACATGAGGCTACGTACACCAGCTGGAATGGAAAACGTGCCGTTGATGTAGTTGTAACTTCAGCACAGCAGCCACAAACAATAATCAGCGAGATGCATTCAACACCCTCAGCACATCGAAAACACTAGAAAATAACGTTTCATTTGCACCGATCCAACAAGCCCGGTGTACCCTCAGCACATACCCTCAGCCAAGTATGATAGAATTTGGATATTGGGAACAACGTTGTTACCAAATGCAACGATTTGGTTACACTGAGCCAGCCGAGGAATGTAGAACTCAACGGGACGGCAACTACATTGCGGAGAGGCTATGGTTCGGCTGAACGACAACGTACAACAGGCGTTGGTTCGGCGCATAGCACAGCCGAGAAGGGGCCTATGTATTTCTTCACGAGGCAGCGCGCCGTGATGCGTCCACTTCAAGAGGCGTCAGACGCCGCTTTCAAATCAGTCGAAATTTACAGCTGTTTATGTTTGTTTCGTATATGGGGTACGGGCTAATTGGGGTTTGACTTGGATTGAGCGTGTTGAGTCGACCCTCTCTCTCTCTTCGATTGGTTGGTTAGTTCGTTGGTTGACCTGTTGACGCGTGTCGTCATCGGTCGGCAAACGTTGAGATGTTGGGTACACCTTTGGAACGAATTTATATTGTCATCCTGTCGTGGCCCATTCGAGGGCTGTTAAGGCTATTTCGTTAATACGGGGAAAGTGTTCTGCACACGGTCCCCGGGCTACACGGTTAATGCCCCGGGCTTTAGCAACCTGGGAGTACCGTGTGGGACGCCTGCTGCCTTGGCTTAATAGGCACAAAGAAAGCGAGACCACCACACGAAGGCAGAACGCCGGTCGGGAGGACCTTTTGGCTCCTCAGCTTAAGCAGTGGGGCCCCCCTGCCCTGGAGTGGTCGTAAGTGCTCCTTATGGGGTGCGAAGTATATTCTGGGGTGTAACGCGGAATCGCGAGGTTAAGAGTTCTAACCGGTACGGTGTAGTAGTGTGGTACTTCCATGCGGAACCCCGATAGGGGGAAAGTGTGGGGGGTCTTCCGGCCTGTCAATTCGGGCGCGGGGGGCACTCCTGTCATAGTGGCGCTCGTATTAAAGCGCGGAAAATGGCGGGAGTGTAAGTATATCTCTCTTTTAGTAGGTTCGGCGTGTACGCAGTGGCCGTCCTCCGATTGGTTTGTTGAGCAGCCGACGTTGTGACGTTGTTGAACGTGGTCGGTTAGGATTGTGATTTGAGTCGTGCCATGGTGCGTATACAGTGTAGTGCGTGGTTGAACCATGGTTGAGCTAAGAGCCAGAGGGTGAAGCGTTTCGTCACTGCTCCCCCCCCCCCACCCGCTATGGACTGCGCTGTGAACCAATGCGCTGAATTATTAATTGTAGTTATTTATATTAAGAAATTTGTCTCACATCGACGGTACGCTGGTAAAAAAAATTGCCTTAATTGAGGCGATTTGCCGAGCCAGGCAAACCTTCTACAGACGTCGACGACCCACTGTGTACCACCCGGCGTGTGAAGTCCGAAAATGATGCTGAAACCTTGGAAATTTCTTGACTGTTTACAAGATGATTGTCGCACCCAGCTGCAGGGCTCCGATACCAAATAAAATTTGATAGGGTGTCCTGTCAAAGGCTTCATACAACATTCTCGGAGCACCATCTCGGAGAAATATTAGAACCAGGGGATGTGGCCAGCGGATAGCCAGGAGTGCTTTGAGAGCCACTGAATAAAGGTTATTTTAGGAACCAAGTTTAAATAATAACTGGTGAGTTGAATGAGCAGCATTTCTTAAAACAAATATTACGTTTGGAATTTTTTAATTAAATGAGATTATTTAATAGCTGAGAAATGTATTTGATTAAATAGGATTAACGAACTACAAAGAAAATTTGTGTTTGAATTAAGTTTAAATAATAACAGATTACATAAATAGAGTCATAAAACGAAAACTGGCATCCTGCGTTCATTCGGTATTTCGTTAGTGCCGCTAATACGAAGTAGATATATGTTGTATATAAAAACCTTTCGGGCCTGACTCTCAACCAAGATTTAACGTCCATGGGACTGCTTTTCGCATTGCTTCATAGACGGACCCCCAGAAATACAAATGTGCAACGGTGGGGCTCGAACCCGCGCACCTATGTGTCTCCTCCGGTCGCGAGGCGCAGACGCATGCCACTACGCCACCGGGCTCGACTGTTGTATATAGTCACTATAATTCTATTCCCTTCACCGCGGGGTTCCGTTACGATCAATCCCCTACGATTCCAGCGCGACGGCATAGCCCTTTTGCTTTTAAAGGAAACGAAGTTTCTAGGCATTACGTTGACATTTGAAGCGCATGTCACACGCATGCGTAGGAAAACATCTGGCAGTACGGCAGCTCTATAGAGGGCTAGACGAATTCTTTCCCAAAATTGCCTGATGGCGATGTAATTTGCCTGCGTTCATAGTCACCTGACCTACGTTGTGGAAGTTTATGGCTTAACACAGATGCGTTTTATCAATTCCTCCAAAAACGAGCACT
This sequence comes from Dermanyssus gallinae, assembly GCA_003439945.1. Taxonomy (NCBI): domain Eukaryota; kingdom Metazoa; phylum Arthropoda; class Arachnida; order Mesostigmata; family Dermanyssidae; genus Dermanyssus; species Dermanyssus gallinae. The sequence goes on along the minus strand of QVRM01005752.1, from coordinate 297,173 downwards.
GAGAACAACTCTGGACCTCTGGACGCGATACTCAGTGCAACTGCACTACAAAAATATAAGCATTTTGCCTTTCCCAGATATAGGATAACCTCTCGTAGTTGAAATTAAGCGTATACTCCTTGGAGTGCATCCACACTTATATGGTTTGGCAACATCAGCAACACCCATATCTGTAAGGGTTAACACATCTTACTTGCTTACTCTGTCAGACGCCAAGTCTAACCAGTCAAAGATATCAATCAGAAACATTGGAGCCTTCTACTGGAACAAAGTTCCGGCCTCCGTCAGGCAGACGATAAGGAACTAGATGAAGTTTTTCGGGCATTACTCGGTTACATAGCCCTACAGAGCTACATCAACTATTATCACGGTTACTAAACGTGCATGTGCATGTACCCTATGCATACAAAATTCGGCAAAAAAAAGAATTACGTAATTTATATCATCACTGTGTGAATCACGGTGATAATCTACATTATGTTTTTTTAATATTGTAACGTTGTTTCAAACCGCATCGCCATCAAATATAACGTTGCTGCGTTACGCTAAGTCAGCTTGGGGATGTAGACTCAGCCGGACGGGTACCGCAGCCCGAGGGACTCAGGAACAATGAATGACGACACGCAGCATAAGGTCTATTACAAAGCACAGCCGAGCAACGAATGTTTTTTAAGCCATGCTGCTCGGTCTATTTATTGTTTCACAAGGCACCGCGGCGTGCTGACACCCCAAAGGATGTCAGAACCCGCTCTCAAGTCAGTCGATATTTTTACATCGGTTTGTGTTTGTTTCGTATAGAAATACAGGTTAAGTGACTGTTTGACTTGGACTGCCGATCATAGGTCGACCCTCTCCCGATGTCGGCCGATGATCGTTTGGACGGCGGAGGACGTTGGGGTTTCGGCGCGAAAGGCTGTGGCTGTTCTCTGCTGGCTGGTTGAGACATGTCTTGTTCGCTTGAGACATGTATCGGTCGGTGAACGTTGTGTACATTGAGATTTCGGCGCGGGCGCTGTAGCCGTTGGACGTGGTTGGTTAGGACTTATTTAGTGCACAGGTCGGTTTGTTGAGGTTGGAGATTGGTTTGTAAAGGTCGGCAATTTATGCATGTTGTTGATTGCCGGAAGGTCGCTGTCGTCCGATGTGTCGCTCGGTCAGTTTGGGTTGAAGGCGGGCTAGCTGTCACCTGTTACATATCTCGCCTGGGTGGAGTAGTGGTGTGGAACAGAGTCGGCACGGGCGTGCACTCGCGCGCGCTGGCAACTCTCGTTTTCAGTCTTTCAGGCGATGTCCTGGGTAGCTTCACAAGGAAATGGCGCCGGGCGGACGGCGAATGGTTCAATTGTGTCTCTGCGCAACTAACCCGGGCGAATTGTACGCTTTCAAACCGGGCAAGGATGAACGATGGTACTATGTCTTGAACTCTGTCGTTCGTGGTCGGGGTTGATCGCTTGTCAGTGGCCGTGGTCGGGAGGCGTCGTCGGCTTCGGTGGCCATGATCGGGGGGCGTCGTTGGCTTCGGTGGCCGTGGTCGGGAAGTGTCGTTGGCTTCGGTAGCCGTGGTCGGGAAGTGTCGTTGGCTCCAGTAGCCGTGGTCGGAGGCGTCGGCTGTGGTGAACGTTGAATTGTAGAGATCGGTATTTTGCGTACGTGATCGGTGCTTCGGCGGTATCTATCGGTATATGAGTCACTCGGGTGGTTTCGGTCGTCGGTCGGGGGTGAACGGCTTGAATCTGGATACGTAGACTATTTGCCGGGTCCGTGGGGGTCCGGGGGTGTAGGCTGTCTCGGTCGGTTCCACTTTCACAGTCGTCGGGCTGGTCGTTCCCACGATGGCGTACGGTCCGAAGTATTTTCTCTGGAGTTTGTCGGATTCGCCTACTCGGCGCACTGGAGTGCATAGAGTGCATTCTTCGGCGTAGAGGATGAGACGGTCTACGTAGTCGTGGAGTGGGAGGTTGGTCGTTGTCCGATGTAATCCGTGCGCCGTGTGGTCATGCCCAGCTGGGCAGATAGAACTGTCGCTCATCCGGAAACCTTTGGCTGTCTATGATGCCTGAAGTGGCGGTCGGCAGTAGAAGCAGCTGGATGCGAGTCTGAGTCTGTTGAGCTGGCTGGACGTGAGTCTGGAACGATTGACGTAGCTGGACGTTATTCTGGAACGGTTGACGTGACTGGACGCCAGTCTGGAACGGTTGACGTGACTGGACGCCAGTCTGGAACGGTTGACGTGGCGGGGGTCTGGAACCATTGACGTGTCTGGACGGGGGTCTAGGTCTGTGGACTGGTGTTACTTCTCTTCGTCGCGTTCCGTGTGCTGTTTCGTCGTCGTCCATTGTCGCCTCGGTTAATTCGCCGTTCGTTGGTCGTAGAGAGAGATCGAAGCATCTGCCCCAAAAAATGGCGAACTCGTAACGGTCGCCGGCCAGCCATGGGGGTGGTGGACACTACAACTGGCGCAGCCGCCAGGATTCGGAAGAATGAAAAGGCAGTGCAACAATGCCACAGGTCTGCCACCCCCCACCTCCGGTTCTGTGATCCATGGACCGGCGAACAACACCGTGGAAGGAATGGCACCAGGCACGGAGCCGGAGAAAGACGGCAAGGCGACTACGTTAGGATGGTAACGAAGCTAACGGAGATGTTCAAGGAACACAAGGCACCAGACGTTGCCGACGACGAATTCGGCAGCCGTTGCCGGTGAAGACAACGGCGAGTACCTAGCGGCACTGCGGTGACTGGTGGCGAGGTGCCAGCTTGACATTCGGGGCCTGGTGTTGTGGAGCCACCTCATTCTGGGGCAACAAGGCCACAAGTGAGAGAAAAGCTCTCCTCGAAGAGGCCTTGTGGGTCGAACTAGACGGCCGCTCTTTAGGCCGAGAGGTGCGTCACGGAAGCCAGGTGGATCGCAGTACTGTACGGGTAGGTGACGAAGAGCGGAAAGCTGAAGGGCCGCCGAAACGAAACGGACAAAGGCCGGCGGCAGGGAGACAATACGGAGCGGATGGATGCCAGGCGTGCGGATGGACAAGCCACACGTACGAGGCCGAAATGTGCCCGGCAAAGCGCATGAGGGACCTAAAGTGTGGCAAGTTTGGCCATTTCGGCCAGACGTGTACGAACGCGGCAGGATGTAGAGGCGATCGGCGTGGAAAAACGGCATGGCTGGGATCGTTGGACCAACAACGAATGCCTAGAAGTGGCGGAGGATGCACATGAGGATGAGCGAGCGCGAGTGGACGAACCGAAGGAGTACGCAGACGGAAGAATATCAGCAGTCGGAACCAGGTTCGTGCCCGGCGACTGGGTCAGTATACGGAGGCCAGCCGTCGCCGGGTGCGCCACATTAAGAACATGAAGACGACAGCGCACCGCTGTGAAGGACGTCCACGGCGGGTTAGACGCACACCAAGACACTTATGGAGTTCGTGAGTAAAGACAGGATACAATCAAATTCAAAACAAGCCTATGAAGGGGGAGAATGTAGGATAGCAGTGTCTGTTGAGCAGCGCGGACATAGACAGCGTAGGTTGGCGGCAATGCCAATGTAAGCTAAATACATAAACGCCAAATAGAAGATGCCGCCACCCTAGTAGCGAAGACGCGGGATGTCACTAAATGCGCGGGCAATCTGTGAGTATATATTGAGGCATGAGAATAAATGAGTCAGTAGTTGTTGCTGCGAGCCAGACAGAGGACGTGTGTTGCTTGACCGAGAGAATGGCAAACTCGTAACGATTGCCGGCCGGTCATGGGGTGGTGGATACTACAGTAACGTCGCCTCGGTTGGTTTGCCGCCCTTTGGTAGAGAGAGATCGACGCACCTCCACCAAATGTAACGTTGCTTCAAACCGCATCGCCACCAAATGTAACGCTGATGTGTTACGCTAAGTCAGCTTGGGGATATAGACTCAGCCGGACGGGTACTGCAGCCCGAGGGACTTAGGAACGATGAATGACGACCGGTCGATATTTAGATCGGTTTGTGTTTGTTTCATATAAAAATAAAGGGTTAAGTGACTGTTTGACTTGGACTGCCGATCATAGATCGACCCTCTCCCGATGTGTGCCGATGGTCGTTTGGACGGCGGAGGACGTTGGGGTTTCGGCGCGAAGGCTGTGGCTGTTCTCTACTGGCCGATTGAGACATGTCTTGTTGGGTTGAGACTCGTATCGGTCGGTGAACGTTGAGATTTCGGCGCGGGCGCTGTAGCCGTTGGACGTGGTCGGTTAGGACTTACTTGAATTGCGCTATGATGCGTATACAGTGGGTGGACTTCGTCACAATATATATATATATATATATATATCGACCAAGCAAACGTTAAATCAATATATGTATATATATATATATATATATATATATATATAAAGGCAGGCTAGGTGTCCCTTGTAAAAACGACCACAGATTAAAATACCTTTACAAGTAGTTCTTGGTATTGACACCAAAATACTCCGAAGTGAATCTAGTTTCTGGTATAAACATTAGTTTTCGATATGACTTGGACTACAGCTTGAAGTCTGCCAAAGAAGGCCTCGCACGAATCACGAACGACCACTTGTTGTATCTTATCTTTCCCCTTGTTGTACGACATTGACGCAACTATATCTGAGAGTGCAAACATTGGCGTCAAGAATCCTCCACAGACGGATTAGTCAAGCGGGTTCAAGTAATCCGGCGAATACAGTAGGTTCGATTCATCTGATGAATCTGTAAATTTTATGAACCCCGGTACGTAAACCCCGAGCTAGACCTAAAATGGTCTCTGTCATAACAAAAACCAGCGCACTTGCCGCAAGGCTCTCAGATTGAGTCATTGATCATCGGCTCGTAGAGGCGTCAGCCAAATGCCATCAAAGATACATTTATTTACATCAAAATACTAGTATTACCATTGCTACGAAATACCATTCGTGTTCGATATGACAACCAATTATCACGGAAACCATACTGGAAATGTTAAATGTGCTACTCAAATTTGCAGTAGACATAGATTTATATTAGCTAATAGCGGATTTTAGTCCTTTATCTATCTAGCTGATCAAGGAATGCCAGAATAAAGTGCTTCTCGGTGTCGACGCACATGCATAGTAGCAGTACGATGTCATTATAGGGAGGGTAGCAGTTTCTTGAGTTGCCGCATGAGCATCTCTCCGAGCCTAGCGGTGTCTTTGGCTAAATTGCACGCTTTAACTATACAAACAGAGATGAAAAATACGCCAACAAAATTCGCGGGTAGATTTCTTGCGAGATCCACAACGTGTAAATGCTATACATGGGGAGTAGATTGAGACCTGTAAAAGCTACGAAATGAATACCTACGCCTTGTACAGAAAAAAATTGTTCTAAGTGCTTCGTTCTGTATTGTTTTGGCTTTACTGAGAGTACTTTCCTAGCCAATCATTTAGGCTAGGGGCCATCTGAAGCTCCCACTTGATGCACGAAAACGACGTCGTATTGTTAGCGAATGCGATTGCTTGCGAGCCAAGCCTGAATTCTCATTAAAATATAATGGATTAGGATCAGGAGCATATGAGCCGTACCTCGCAAAAAGACCATAGCGTGTTTAAGGTCGCCTCTCCTCGGAACAGTCTATTTAGACATGCAACGTCTCGAGCGGTAGCATCAGTACTAGTATTGCAGCTGTGGTAGCAGTCTTAGTATCAGTGACATTCCGACCAAATTGTTTAGGCCTGACTTTCGAGTGAACTGCATCAATTGGCGGTGGCCTAGACGGCTAACGCACCGTTCGAAACGGGGCGTTGCCATGGCAACCACGGTTAGCAAAACATAGCTAGTTCGACCCCCGGCCGTGATTTGTTGGACGCGGTTGTCATTCCCCTGCTGCTACATACCTCTGCTCGAGAAAGCCTACATAATTCCAGTACGAGAACGCAATGACGATAGATGTATTTAGACGATATCGTTGCCACGGGCAACTTAGCACATTACGAGCGTCTAAAATGTGATTTTCAGAGCGTTAAAAAAAGTATCAGGCATATATGAATTGTCTGTTGTCTTCAGTGTTTTGTCTTTCGATTACATGATAGTAGTGCAAGTTTTTATCTTCCACAGCAACAGCAAATATTTGGCGGCTTTAGCTTGAATCAAAATCGCCACAATCACGAACGCATGTAGATAGATGAGTACCACTTGTGGTAGATACAGAGCGCATTTAACTGCGCACAACGCTAGTGTCACTTATAGACAACTCGTGACGCTACTGTCATCGCATAGTCGCTACGGCCTCTCTCACAACCTTCCTAGGACGTAACTTGTTTTCTATTTTTGTTCGACTGCATCATACTGTACATCCAGAATGCCCGTGTTGTTAGCATATTATATACCAATGTATAAATGTATTTTTGAAGTGAAGAGTACAGTAGGAGGTAATACACAGCGTTCGATAGTGGCGTGTGCATAGGCTCAGCAATATAGTAGAGAACCTCAGCGAAGTACCAACTTCATGAATGAGAAATCACAGTGGGCTCACGTTCCTTCTTCCGTATCCGAAAGAAGGACCTGTATTCGTCGGTCGACCAACTCATGGATGGTTAGGCTACTGTTTGACTGATGAGCCAATGCGTGATGTTTTAACGTGCGTAAAGTTTTAATCTCAGTTTACCTTTGGCAGTCGTCAGGTGCGGTCGCGTGCGTCTTGCTTTGCTCTGTGAAAGCTGGTCAAAAGTGTGGGAACCCGAGGCCCACAACGGGCTGACCAATCGCACTAGATAGCCGTAACGGCAGAGAGCACGACGTGCGTGAAACCCACTACAAAGGGGCTGTGTACTAACGAAAAAAATTGACAAACTTTAAACTGTGATTCTCGAACGTCGGTTACACCGAAGGTTGAATTGTTTACAAGGAGACCTGTCTACCATAAGTTGCTCGGTGGGGGCCCCTGTCGCTTCATATGGACAAAGATTGGTGAATGTAGTGTCCTGTACACAGTGGTATACATAAGTGTGCACACGTACATACTCTCTGTATAATAACGTGCTTGTGCATATAGATCACCGACACTTGTTAGGTGCGCACCAGGCTACCCCTGTGCCGAGGTAGCAGAGTGCGCAGGACCGCGTATTGAACCTGCTGAGGGAAAATCGGTCAAGGTTTGAATCCGTGTGTTTTCAGGTTTTTAATTTTAAGTTTAACAATTTTAACCATAAAATTGCTCTTAAATATGTATCGACGAAAAATATATTATGATAATAATATATTCACCGTGGCCCAAGGAGTGCGGCAAAGGCACATCGGCGTATTCTAGCACGACTTCTGGCGGGAAAGCGGCACCCAGGAACAGCCTGGACAAGATAGCCAAGCTAGTGAGCAGGCTCCTTGACCACTCGGCCAAGAGGAAAAATCCGGACGGCGTGGTTAGGAGCCTGGCAGAGGAGTTTCGGGTCGCTGTAAAGGAGGCCAGGACGCAAAGGAAGGATGTCGGCACCTGGGCCGCTCCTGAGACCACGGACTCGAGGTGCCAATGCTCACCCGAGGAATGTGCACTTGATCGGCAGGTCCAGAGAATAACAGCTCTTATATACGATTACAACACGAAGGAGGACCTCAAATACCTCCTTGCTGAAGACTGGCCATCGTCGTATAAGCGAGACGGGGGACACCGGCGAGCCTACGACCCGGGTTTTGGTGGCACTTCGACTCTCCAAGGACGCAACGCTAATCCAGGATAAAGACCTTATAGAGCAAGCGTTAGCAAAGGCCAATGTCCTTGCAGGTTCAAGGAATCTTGGACCTATCTCCTGCCGTATGGCTAGCCAGGGGAAGCAGAGGAGAGTCGGGAAACTTCTCGAGTGCCTGACCAGAAGAAAAAAGAAAAAGACGTACGCGAAAATGATCCGTGAACTGAGTATCAGGGTGGACCCTAGCACACACAACGTCAAGGTCAACCGCGTCCAGCAATTAACAAGCAGAGGCGGAGACGGCAGAAAGACGGGCCAGCATCTTCCTTCAGGCCCTGAAGTCAGCCGGGGCAGCGTACGTGAGCCTCGACCGTTCCTACCTGCGACGCCTGCTTATACAGGACATCATCGAGGGCACCTCCGAGGTTCAGAGAAGAACTGAAAGAACTTCATCGCCGCGGTAGCAGACCTAACAAGAGGAGCCCCGCCTGAACCGATTTGCGGATGCCGAAAAGACAACAAACATTAAGCTTGACCGTTGGATGTTTTTACTCATGTTACTGCAGCCCCAACGTTGCGCTTGAAGATCTTATCAAGCTTTTAGAAGATCTAACCGTATATTTTAACCAAACTGACATGCTTTTAATTATATCAGGAGATTTTAATGCCTCTGCTAGCGCGTGGGGCTCTATCGCTTTCAACCGGAGGCGGCGGCCAAGGACCTGATAGTTTTCAACACGGTTACCACTGACTTCCTCAGGACTGGACGCATCTTTTGTATATATCTGACTATCACGCGCCGGACAGAGGCCCACCGGATTCCAACCTAGAGGGTGAGACATGGTGAAGAATTACGAAATGACCACCATCTCATCGAATCCCAGTAGACGCCTAGCTTGAGGCCAACACCCCAACGCTGCAACCGCCTACGAGACGCAAGAGAGTTGCCATGTTCCGTGAATCCCCTAGGGCCTGCAAAGAACAGGACGGCCCGCCATTTACGACGACGGGCCTCCAGAAATTCCTGGAGCTTGCGTGTAGGACCCCTTCGGGACGTAGTACAAATTCCAGGACTCGCGCCAAAACACTTGGAGTTAGGAGACCATTCGGACTCCTAAGAATGATGTGCATCCGGTAACGACGCCTCTTCACCCGCGCTTGAGGAGAAAGATACCCAACAACAAAGACAGCCAAGCGCCACCGCTTATGTGAGAAGCCAGACCTCAAAAATGACCAAGAACGTCAGCGCACCATCGACTTCTTACAGGAGGAGTGACACGGCCGATAGCAGAGTGCTCCAGACGCCAGCCTCCGCACCCTCATCTCAAACATCAGAGGCTGGCTCAATCGGCCGGGGACGGGAGACTGGGGAGACATGCATAATGTTCGACACTCATCGACGGCTCTCTAGAGGCCAACTGGTGCTGCGGCTTCCTTTCACTGCGACTTGTAGGAAACTTGTGGAGGCTTCCTGAAATGAGCCGCGGGCCTGACGGTGATGCAGAACTCAATTAGGTATAGAATGAACCTAAAGAACAAAAATCTAAGAGCTCTGTCCGTCGCCCACACCAGAAATGCCGTATAGGCAATCAAAAGTTATGTGTTTGACCTATCAGCCTAGTGAAGTAGTATCGGCTTATGCGAACTAATGCTATCTCTAAATAGCAAAACAACAATTGCTATACACACATATATACATAAATATATGTATATATACATATATATATATATGGAGACACGGGCGATAGCCTTTTCTGCAAAATGCTCTTACAAGGTTACAATTGTTTGAAATGTTTAATTATGGAAATTTCAAGCTCAAATAGGCTTTACTGAATTTAAATAAATTTGTAGTCCGGAAAAGGCGGTCTCCAAAAAAATATATATATATTTTTAATATCATGGAAACAATGCATTATATTTTTGTACAAATGTCGTTTTATATACATGCATCTGAAGTCCTTACAATTTTCTGTGTGTACCACTTGGCCACAGACCACGAGTCGGCCAGTACCACTTTAACGAGAAACGTTTATTAAAACAGGCTACAGTTTGAGTCAATTTACCAAAAATGTACAGTAGTGTGACGATCCAACTCAAACTCTAACACCTAAAAACTTTGGTTTTTACCCTATATTTCTTTGGATCACGATAGAGCTTTAGCTAGCAGAGCTTTAGCTGACTCTAGATTATTGCCTCGCACCATATGAACGGTGAAATGTGGCCAACGCTGCTTCCTTATTAACCACAAATGAATTATTCGTACGAGAAACCGTAAAATCAATATGAAAATGAACAAATGCGTGGTAATAATGCGAGCCAGTAGCCAGTAGTTGGCATCTTGCTATTCATTAAATTTATACGCAGGGGGGACGGGGGGGGGGGGAGGCACTCACGAAATTATACACGCAGAGGCGTTATGCCATGCGAAAGTTAGGTGCCTGTCGATTGTTGCAACTGTGTACAGAATTACTCTTCAGATCAGTATAGTAGTATTATCATTCAAGACAATAATAATAATAAGAGTTGACCATAACAAGGGTCACCGGCCGGTGTCTGGTGCCCGGGCCGGGCCTAGTCCGAGCGGCGTGTAGTTTCACTTTCGTTGCCGTGCACTGGAGCCGAAGCTAGTCGGCAGCTTCCTTGATGGCCTTGTCGATATCCTTCATGTGCTCTTTGAGTCGTTCCCACTGGTCAACGGTAAGGGCAATGCCTTTTTTACCCGGCCGACGTTCGCCACTCTTCTCGTCGTCGTAGTACTCTCGAATGTTAACGAACACGCGACCTGATAAGTGTCAAATGCACGACATTCACATAAGCAACGTCATCCACACCTGCCTTGCCCCCGCTGCTAGATATTCCTCCACATCAATGCATCACTGCACATATACTTTCTCTCTACATATATATATATATATATATATTTCAATCTTTCGCATGAGGCTGCCACGAGTAGTACAGGTTTTTACTGGTAAAGTATATATATATATATATGCATCGTGCGTAGCTCACTGCCAACGCGAAGTCGAAAATCGTCGAAGCGCACTTACCTCTGAAGTCGCTGACGGAAATTTGTCTCATTTTGCTGAGCGAAAAGCAGGCTTTGTCGCCAGACGCGGACGTCGTCGTCGGCGCTTTCTTTTTCGACGGCGGAGGATTGGTGTCGTCGGGACCCGAGTCGGAGTCGGTCTCCGTTTTCCTGCTCGGTTTCGGCATTTTGTTGTTCGGGCGGGCTCCGCAACGACCTGGTCTACACAACGCACCACACAACGACCGGCGTGAGTGAGTGAGTGAGAGCTGCGTGATTGATTTATGGTGACGACGGTGAGTGTGAAAGAGGAAGGGAGGGTGTGCAGGACGAACACAGCAAGCGATTCACCGTTAGAATCGGTTGCAGCAGGCGGCGCATGGCCGCCCAATTATCGACCACAGCAGCCCACCATGACATAAGCGGGGGGGGGGGTATTAATTACTCATACACACAAACACACAACATGTAGCCTAGTAATGCGTGTCGTGTCGTGAAGTGAACGTGTTCGTGCGTTTTTTGTGTGTACAGTGGATTATTGAGCAGACACTCAGCAGTGTACGAACCATTGAGCTTGCCATTAACCATGAAAAAGATCTCTCTATATATATAGTATTTCCCACGATTACTAACTAAGCTAGTTAGTTTTGTTATACATAAGAATGTCGCAAATGAAAACCTATATATATATATATATATATATATATATATATATATATATATATATATATATATATATATATATATATATATATATATATATATATAAATATATATACATATATATATATATATATACATATATAAATATAATATGCAAATGCATTCTTAATACTATACGAAAATATGTGCATTTGTACAACTACACGGGAGGACGCTGTCATTATGCTGAGTGATTTGCGTGTGACCGCGATAGAATCGAAACCAAACCGCAAGAGAAGGCCTATGATAATAATAATAATAATAATGCATAGCCACCTAAGAAAACTCGCCTCTATGTGATTCGTTCGATTGGTGTGTCTGTGTGGATCGTACATGCCAATAATTATACTATTAATGCTAAATATAACCACGTCGCGACACACGCTTCAGAATCTAGTCTAGCCGATGAATCGATGTATAGATAGATGCATAATGATGATGTTTTAGTGTGGCTACGAATTGCAACGAAACAAATGAACGCCCACACACAAACACACTCGCGCGCAGTAACTAGCTATACATACCTCCTAATGTTAGTATATTCCTGAAAGAAGATAAGTAGGTATTCCAGCCAGTCGATAGCTATCGTAGCAATGATTCAGAAGAATTCAGCAGTTTGTCGCCACGGGACGGACCAAGGCAGCACGCACTATCGATCAGAAGCACTATAAGAACCGAACTAATAATAATGGCGGGCGATTGTTGACTGTCCTGATGAGAGCGGTGAATTGGCGCTATTCGTACGGAAGCAGGCAGCGAACCATTCATCCATTCATCTCAGCCTCACTCATCTCAGCGGCGAGAGATAGAGCCCCAGGTGTTCAACTCCCCTCGACCATCAACCACATGAGCAGACGATGCTGGCGGACGCCGAGTTTCGAAACTTACCGCGCGCAAAGGCCTGCCTAGATTAGCGCTGAGGCGCTACATATATATGTACGTACGCTGACATAGGGAACATACATATATCCTACAATAAACAGACGTGTGTGTTTTGGTTTTCTTTTTTTTTTGGTTTTTGACTATCAAATCATTTACTCAAATGTGCAAAACTTTCGTGAGAACGAACCCGCCTAGTGCAATGTCCGAGACTGCAAATCATCGGTCATATCCGCCTATCGATCCCGTCGAGATTATATATATATATATATATATATATATATATATATATATGCTATATTCAAATTAGTTGCCGTATGTTTAAAACTTAAAAAACCCATGTGGTTGGCCAATGAGACACCAATGATAATACACTGTCTGCTTGTTCATGAAAACAACCGACATGACAGCTCGCGGAAAAACCGTACCAACGTTAGGGCAAATTGCAGACATATACCATTCCAACATGCTGGTTGTGCTGACGTATCGCTTTAGTTACGGGATTTCAAGACACATGCCCTGAGAACCCAGCAGACGTCGTAATCTTTTTTTCGGCCTGGCTCCCAGCCACCATTTGATGTCCACGGAATTGCTTTCGCATTGCAAATGTGCAACAGCGGGGCTCGAACCCACGCACATTTGTCTTCTCCGGTCGCAAGGCGCACGCAAATGCACCACGTCACCAGGCTCGACTCGAAAGTTGTGGAGACGAATGACTTGTTCTTGCGCGTCTACCGGGTAATCACTTCGAGCCGCTAGGTTGTATTAACCCTGGTTTATATTCTGTAGATGTGCTCATCTCATCCAGATCGACAAGTTCAGTAATTCTCCGTGCCAAGATTGGTGACAATTTTGTATTCTGTCTCTTGTGCGGGTAAAATACTCAATACGAAAATCTATCTCTATGCATATATATGGCCAGGTTAGCTAAGTGCCAAATGAATGCGGCGTTTAAACTTGTGCACGCCTATATACCTTGATATAGCTTGAGAGAACAAAGTCCGGCGACACCGAATCAAAAGTCGGAACGAAAACCGAATTTATTAATTGCCAATTTGTTATTTTGTAACGACAACTGAATGGGATTTTTCCAGTTTCGTGTTTGCAATATTTCAAGCGCTGATCAAGATCTATTATATTCTCACCTCTTCGTCAGGAGTAATTCGTCGGCCAGTATTCTTTGATAGCAGTAGTGGAACTAACTCCGACATTCGCAGACACCTGGCTAATGCGCGCAGTCGGTCGTGGCCGTACAGTAACGTAGTAATGGCCCTGGAACGACTCTAGAATTAAACATTTTTTAAGGAGGTTGTTTTTAATTCTAGACTATCCTCCGTCCCCTACGGACTTGGAACTCAACCTGAGGTACAATATATCTTCAAGGCACCGAGGGCCGTACATGTTAAAATATCTAGGGTTTCCCCAACAGTCCTTGTGGCAGCATGCCCGCTGTCACTCAGCGGTATGGTTAATCATCTAATCTCAATGAGGATCGCTCAAAGAAAACTCGATCAACAACAGGGATCGAACCGGGGACCAGTAGCTGACAACCATGACTAGCGCACTAGTCCCCTAGACCACGCCGCCACTCCTGGAGCGACTCGCTTTCACGTAACTGACTGTATATTTTCGTAAACGTGCGACTATCAGGTGTGAATCTATTTGGAAAACGCTCTGCGTACAACCGTCGCGCGGCTTTCGCGCTACAGTGTGCTTCACCGTAGATGCAGAGCATGTCAGTGTTTTCCGCATTTGTACACCGGTTCATCACGAAATTATAATAGGGCCCGCCGTTCGCGATGAAGTGACACGATGTTTTAAGAACCCAATACTTCGTTTTCTATAGCACTTGGCGGTTTGGCTTTCCTTATGCCGCTTTGGAGACTCGCGCAATGGCGCAAACTCCGAATCATCCGAAAGCCCGTGCAAACTCCGAACCAAAGCCCGCGCAAAAGCTGCTCAGCGTAAAGCTGTTGGCAGAAAAAAGCTGGTATGTTTCTGAACGAGCGTAAGTGGTTTCTTGGTTGAAGCAGGTCAAAATGCTAGCAAGTATGCATGCTTTCACATTTGATATGGCTGTGGAATTACACGAGAATTACGTAACGCAGCACCATCACTCTGGTAGTAAAATAATGGGCATAAAATTTGCTATTGTCCGAGGCTATTCGTCGTTTTGACTTAATGATAACATTTTACGGCTCTGCACGTGAAGGCTTCAACGTAAGACATAACAGCATATCGACTTTTTATTACTTTCCGTAATCCGGCTATTCGCATTTCGCTAGCTTGCATCCGGCCTCATTCAAATTATGCAGAATTTTCCGCTGAACACAGCGGTATGATCGGTGTCTTTATCCATTGATTGATGGTTCGCTCGCAAACATAGATTTTGCACAACTATGTAGGAGAAAAATGGCAGAATAACCACTTTTATAAATTTTACCCTCAATCCTAAACAAGGCGTTTCTCCCTTTCATTGGGAAAAATATTTACTTGCCGAGTTCAACCAGACCTTAAAATAAGTACATAACATTTCGATAGATTCTATATATATAGAGTGCGTTGCAAAAAGTTAGCAACTCATGTTTTTTAGTAAGGCTACTTGTCAACAAAAATACAAAACACATATATATGTAACGGCTCAATAAAAGAAGTAATAAATACCCAAGTGACGGGGGCTGTATGACTTATTTGATACTACATATTCTATTCTAGAAACGGGTTTTTCGTCGTTTCTTCTGAATCAAATCGTAAACTCGGTCTTTCATGGAGTTAAGAGTTGTTGTAAGTACGAAAGTGGAATATCAGTCCATGCTTGCTGGACAGCTTCTTTGAGGTCCGACAAATTATCATATTGTCGTCCATTTGCGTAAATCTGTTTCACCAAACGTCCCCAAAGATTTTCAATGGGATTCAGGTCTGGACTCAATGCCGGCTAGTCATAAATTAGCACTCCTTGTTCTTGAAAAAAGAACCGACAATACGCTGGTACTTGTCGGAATTGTTTCGGCCCACAATCGCAACTAGATCAGACTTCCCATTATAAACAAACGCGCCCCAATATTTCACAGAACCACCACCGGCCACACGTTTCGAGAACCATTTAGGTTCCTTCCGTGAGTCATGTCAATAGTACTGACAGCCGTCAGGGCCATCGAAATTCAATTTATTTTCATCCGAGAAGACGATGTTTTTCCACTCTTTATCCCAAGTTCTGTATCTATGCGAAAATTCACGCCGTGTGACAATGTGCTTCGGTTGCAGTCGCGACCTAAGCTTCCTTTTCGCGTATCGCACGTTTTTGTCAGAACTTAACACTCCGTACACTGTGGATCGGTGCACTGGCACTCCCAAAGTGGTCCTGCTCCTGGAAGAAGACATTTGGTCATGAGTAGCCAACTGTATGATCCTACGCCGATTTTTAATAGTCAAAACTGGCTCATGCCCACTGTTAAATCTGCACCTTTGGTTCACTCCAGGGTGTAAGAACCTGCTGATGGTACTCTTATGCCGTCCTTATCTGGTTGCTTTAGTAGTTACTGTATGCCTGAGCTCAGCATATGCCTCAATTCTTGTCTTTTCGTTATCTGAGAGATCCTTTATACGACCCATGGTTCAAACATAAGCTCGGTCGTAAGTTCGGAACAACGACCGAGCTGTAGAATATTTTGCAGCTATAGAACGATTGATTTAGCTAGACAATATTCCTGACATTTGATTCCCGGGATCGTATATCAGCTGTAGTATCGACTATCCTTTACAAACAAGAGCTGTGTTGTTAGCATGTTATTGTTGCTAATATTTTGCAACACTGTTTTCTCTCACTTTTTTATTCTTTGTATGAACCGGTTGTGAGATTGCAACGAAATGAACACCATACTTGTGGTTCGTCATGTACATCATGTCCTTAAAATTTCAAGCAATTCAAATAAATCAAGCCAAAATTATCACCAAAAAGCATGAGTTGCTAATTTTTTTTGCAACACACTTTACATATATATGTTACAATACAATACAAGTCTCTTTTATTAAAAAAAGGGGTTTTAACAAGTCACATATTTTGTCGTCGTCCCGTGCGCGGCGGGCCAGGCATTGTTAACGACCTCGGCAATGGCTATTTCCAGTGCGTGAATAGTTACGCCGCTCCGTAAGTTGTTCGTCCTTACAGTGAAAAACTTTGAAAGTCGACTTTCTTTTATGATCTGTCTAAAAATACGAGTGCCAACCCGTCGTTGGTACTCCTCTACACTAGGGTGTACAATTTCGGCACGAGCAATTTCGCAGCGCCAGGACAGACGCTTAATCAACCTGTCCTGCACGCGTTGCAACAGTGCCACATCTTTCCCATTGAAGGGTGCCCAGACATGAGCGCAATACGTGCGTTTCGGTACTACTATTGTTTCGTACAGTTTTATATACATTTTAAGGTCCTGCAAGATAAACGTTCTAAGAAGAAGGTTGCACAGTCGAGTCGCTGCAGTCGCTGTTTCCACAATATGTTGCCGGAACTTAAGTTGGCGATCAAACGTCACTCCCAGGTCTTTGTACGCATTGACTTCATTTATAAAGTTTCCGTCCAAGTAATACTTAGCATCATCAGGAATGGTCTTTAAAATTGCGCATTTTGGAACAGATATCTCCATTCGGTTAGCTTTGGACCAGCTGGATATGAGATTGACTGCTTTCTGCAGTTCCGTTCGATCCCGGTCACTGTGTACTTCGGTATAAACCTTGAGATCATCAGCATACATTTTGTAAGTGACATTGAGTGCGCTGAGAGCACGGCCTAGATCAGTGACAAAGATCGCGTACAATAATGGGCCTAAGCAAGAGCCCTGAGGGACTCCTGACGTACATCGCCCGCTGCTGGATAAGGAATCATCAACTCTCAACCTGAAAGTTCTGTCTAACAAGTATGCATTAAGCCACTTGATTATACGAGGGCCGATTCCAAGTGAAGCAATTTGTACCAGCAAAAGCGTATGGTCAACCCTGTCGAAGGCGCGCGAGAAGTCAAAGTACAGTACGTGGAGGGTGACTCTTCTATTACGCGCGAGGGCCCAGTCCTGTGATACTTCGAGGAGTTGAGTTCCGGTGGAGCGCCCCTTGGTAAAACCATGCTGATTGGGATCCAAGTGGCCGTTTGCAGATAAGAATTCTGTGATGTTGTCGACGACGATTTTCTCCATGATTAAACATGAGATAACACATCGGGCCACAGGTCGATAATTTTCCGGCAGATACCTCTTGTCTTTTTTGTGGATGGCTGTCACGATAGATTCTTTAAATAAAGTCGGCACCTCACCATCCTTGAAAGAACGAGTAAGAATAATTGAAAGCGGACCCGCCAAGACGTCCGCCAATTGCGCAAACAAAATTGGTGGAAGTCGGTCTGGAGTCACGCTTGACCTCCTCTTCAGTGTCTGCATCTTCTGAAGCAGCACGTCAGCTGAGAAAGTGATATCGTTGAGATATGCTGCTGATGTGGACGGAGGGAGGTTGACAGATTGCCCTGATGGGATGTAGACACTCTCAAAGTATTGCATAGCATGGGCGTTGTCCGAATTTTCAACAAGTGTTGAGTCTTCTACTTTAAGAGGAGAAATACCACTATGTAGGTTGAGGCGCTTATTCGCGTAGCGAAAAAAGCTTTTAGCATCTCTAATATTTAGGCGTTTTTCCTCTAACCGTCTATTTCTGGTGGCCGCTCGGGTCAGTTGGCGAGTTAGGGTGCGCCGTTTGTCCGGCGTCATGTCATGTTCCAGGGCGGCAGATGCCCGTCGAATAAACGCGTCAATTCGAGAGAATGGTGGTTGACAAAAGGGGGTAAATCCCTCAACCAAATACGCCATTAACTCTAGGAACTTCATGTACTGACTCTGAACTGAGTCGCATTTGAAGAAAAACAATGACCAGTTAGTTAATGCGAGGTTGGCAGCAATAGCATCGAAATCCATTTTTCTGTAGTTAAGCTCTCTTTCCTTCGGGGAAGTGATTGCCGAACCGCCAGTTTGAAAGTAAGTGCCATATGATCCGACTTGACGAAAGGCGCGCAAACTTTCAAGTCCGTAATTGAGTCGACGGCATCTGTTAGTATGACATCTAGGATGTTTTGTTTTCTTGTAGAAATGGTAACCAGCTGGGTGAGACCATTTGCAATGCAAAACGTAGTCAGCAAATATTCCTTTGAGGTTTCAGAGTCAGGAATAGTGATTGGATGCCAATTTATTGCAGGCTGGTTCAAATCGCCAGTGATAATTACTGGATAGTCGACTTGCACTAATTCTTCCAAGTCGTTGCAGAGCTCTGCCATCCGACGTACTAGTTCGGTGGATTCGCCAGTCGGTGAAAAATATGTACAAATTATTCTGTGCATCATATCAGTGCCGCACATTATGTCAACAGCGACCGTTTTGTTTTGTATTTTGTCAAATGGGTCAAATGAATACACTTATTTGTATATATATATATATATATATATATACAGGGTGTTGCAGATTTTTTTTTATAATAGAATAGACAAATTGTAGAGCTCGTTAAAGCAAATATTTTTTTCAATGGAACATGGTCTCTGAGAAGTCTTGTTTCGGAGTGAGAGCGAAATTACTACAATTTGTGACACTAGTGTTTTTGCCCGACATAGGAGCATAAAATGTGCTGTTGCGAGACAATCAGTCTTCCTAGACAGAAACTAAACACACTGTCGTGTTCCTGCTTCTTTCGAAGGGCATATAAGGCCGGTCAGAAGATGCGACACGGTCGTTTAAAAGAGAATCGTCAAAAATGAAGTTCTTTATTAGCTTTTACGCCAAATACTTCAGAATCATAACCCTACGACTACCCACGTGTTCAAAGCTAACACATGCAGCAAATGCGCATTTCATGACGATCATTTTGGTACCAAACTTATGGCAATGCGAGCTGTGGTTGCGGAGTAATTACGATTTTTCGGAGGGCATGTCCAGATTAAGTGCATGTAAAATGACTGTGGCGACGTTCACTACCGCCGACGTGTCGCGCGACAGCCGCAGCGCGTCATTTTTCATGCACTTAATCTGGAAATGCCCTCCGAAAAACCGTAATTACTCCGCAACCACAGCTCGCATTGCCATAAGTTTGGTACCAAAATGATCGTCATGAAATGCGCATTTGCGCATTGAATATGTTAGCTTTGAACACGCGGGTGGTCGTAGGGTTATGATTCTGAAGTAATTGGCGTAAAAGCTAATAAAGAACTTCATTTTTGACGAATTCTATTTTAAACGACCGTGTCGCATTCTGACCGGCCTTATATGCCCTTTGGAAGAAGCAGAATTTTCTCAGGAACACGACAGTGTTTAGTTTCTGTCTAGGGGGACTGGCTGTCTCGCAACAGCACTTTTTTTGCTCCTATGTCGGGCAAAAACACTAGTGTCACAAATTGTAGTAATTTCGCTCTCACTCCGAAACATGACTTCTCAGAGACCATGATCCATTAGAAAAAAATATTTGCATTAACGAGCTCTACAATTCCCTATTTATATTATAAAAAAAAATTCTGTAACACCCTGTATATATATATATATATATATATATATAAACCTCGGTACTGTAGTAATGCTAACCGACATACAGGTCAGTGCGGGCGCGGTTAACGTTCGCGGAGGCTTTGATAAAGTGAATCAACCCAGACCTTCTTTCTCAGTTGGCGATTCGTTTGCCAATTGACGACGACGGGGGAATATACAATTAGTAAATGCGGATAGATGAGTTGACACATAAGAAAGGAGCATGCAGCAGACATAGCACCAGCAGCAGTAACAGCTAGAATGTGAAAATTGGCCTTGGCGGTGTACTGGTAATGTGATTTTAGATGATGATGATGACGATAATAATAATTTTTTTTGGAGTAAGGATTTGGAATTATCAATTAGTTCATGTATCACAACGTAGTCATCTTTCAATATCATGATACTGACTGCTTTCTTCAGTCACGGCGGCTTGGCAACAAAGCCACGTGCACGGCGGTAAGTGAACGAACGTACATGATACTTGGTATAACGCAGCACAGCTACTTAATTTTATACGAACATAACGATGATCCTCGTGATCCGTGATTTATGTCCAGATGTAGTACATCGATAGTGGGCATAAATAGATACACAGATAGATGCATTTATCTATAGTATATGGTATTCTGTATGTATATCGTATGCAGCTGACGGCGTTCGTCATATGAACCGGCCTCGCGGCATCCCGTGCAGCAATGCGTGGCCATTGATGATGACGGGAGTCCAGAGGCCGGTAGTCTCCGAAGCCGGAAGGAAGAAAGGAGCCAAGAGCCCGGGTTCGAGAGAGTCGCGAGATCCATCGACCTCGAACCATCCGGACGCACCGCTCACCGCCTGCTCACGGAAGAACCACGGCGACGGGGTTTTTGTTCATCGGGGTCCGACGGGGTCGTCGTCCATCGGCTGAAGATCAAGGCCGTCGAACTTCACGCTGCTGCTACGGGGACGCCATCACAGGGGCGGCCATGCGCTATCGGGCCGCACCCGTCACGTCATCACAGTCACCAATGTAAGCATTCGTACGATAGCATCACATCCCTCCTACGTAACGCACTCACTCGGCTTCGCACCTAGCCGTTGACTAACGGATTCTCGACCGTTGACTGATGACCGTTGGAATCGACGGACGGAGACCCTGCCGGCCGCCGGCGACTCTGGCCCGGCGCGGCGACCCGTCGTACCGTTCGTCTCGATGCGAGGTATATATTTCTATCTCTTAGGATTTGCGCTGTTGTTAAGATACATAAGTAAGTAAAGTTTTCGGGCTGACCCTCCGAGCCAAGAGTTAACGTCCACGGAACTGTTTTTCACATTGCTTCATAGACGGGCCACCCCCATAAATACAAATATGCAACGGTGGGGCTCGAACCCGCGCACCTATCCCGTATCTCCTCCGGTCGCGAGGCGCAGACTTAAGCCATCATTACGCCACCGGGCTCGACTGTTAAGATACATGGAAATACAAAGCGTTAAACTAACGTCAGGCGGGCCGGGGTGGGGTAGTTTATCGCTACCCCACCGACTCGACCGCGGCTACGGCAGCGGCAGCAGCAGCAACAGTGCACTACAGGACTGTAGCCGTCTTGGCCTGCTTTGCCTGCCTGCCTGCCTGGATGGCTGCCGAGTCTTCGAGGACGAGGCGGAAGTGGGTGGCATCGCCGCCGACCCAAACGCCGCCACCTTGAGCCTGTGGCCGCCGACACAGCAAGCCGCGACGTGGTCACTAGCTCCTGCTACTAACAATGTACTTCGTCGTCTGCGACTAAAACTCTGGTTCTGCTGGGGGGGGGGGGGGGGGGAGTATGGGGGTTCGACCGCTCGAGTGAAGCTGCACCCCCGGGACGCTCTCGTCGAGGCCGACTGACTGACTGGGGGTGAGCAGATGGTGTAGCAGGAGTACTAGTTGTTGATGCTGCTGTTGTTGTTGTTGTTGGTGCTGTAGTTGTAGTAGTAGTAATAGTAAAGTTCACAGTGAGAATTGTCGCTGTAGTACTTGTACTGTGCGGAAGAAGCAAAAGGGTTGCCTTGGCTTGCTCGTCCGGCTGATTAGCTTAGCTCGCACGACAATGCTCGGCATCGAGAAAAAAGGCATCGAAATCATCGTCGCCGTCGTCGTCATTGATCTCGGGCATCTGGATGGGCTTCGTCTTCTTCTTCTTCTCCTTCTTCCTACTTATTATTCTTCCTCATCTTTGTTTTTCTCGTTTTCCTGTTTTCTTTTTCTCTATTTCCTCTACCTTTCGGTCCTGCGTTTGTTTCCTCCATCCTGTCCTACCAGCCTCTACCGGCCGACTGCCAGCAAAGTTCAGACTGAATTTCGCTCGTTTACAGCAAGGAAAATAGCCGTTCTGGCCAAATGACGGTGTAGATGAGGTGCTCGAGGGGCACATACTCTCGAACGACTCGGCACACAGCGCGGAACGCAGGGAACAACGTAGGGACTAAGGCGACGTCAACGACTAGCGATGCACTAGCGATAGGAGGTTCTCTGCTAGCAGGTAGAGATTAGTGCGTATATATATATATATATATATATATATATATATATATATATATATAGTCTAGACTAAATCAACACAAGTGGGCTTAAATAGTCAGCAAAAGAGTCGACACGAAAGGGTTCTCTAGGTCATCCGGGTTGCTGCTAGTCGAGGAAGTTGAAGGACGGCGCGCAAAGCCACCACGAAACCATGAATAGGAAGGAAGGAAGCGGCCAAGGTGAAGGTGTGAGCCGAGTGTGTTCGCTGTGTTTGCCGTCTCGACCTTCTCTACTACTACTACTCGAACAAACTTGTCTCGGTGTATACACACTGGCTGTCCTCCGAGGTCAGGAAGGAGGACAATGCTTCGGGCTGGCCGAGTTTTTTTTGGACAAGGCCGTCATTTTCAAGTGCATTGCATATCGAGGACAGCGCCGCGGCACCCGATTGCTGTCGCAGTGTAGTGGGTCGAAGATCGACCTAAGATCACACACAGCGTCTGGTTGCGTTTTCAGTCAGTGGCTGACCTTAGCTCTCTCTCATATATATATATATATATATATATATATATATATATATATATATATATATATATATATATATATATATATATATTAAATATATATATATACATATATAAGACGGTCAACCCGTTTCGGTTGTACCTGGAAGGGACATACCCATTTTGCATAGGCGGCATGATCAGAGCAGTATTGATGTATTTCTTGACTTGGTACGGCGGGCCTCCTGGATCAACGTCTATGAAGCTTTAGATGTAGATTCAGCTTTCGAAGCGTTTCGGGCTACCGTGAGCAAGATTTATGACAAAGCATTTCCAAAAATTAGTCTGGACAGTCCTGGTTCTTCTCGAGACAGCCACGCATTCTCTTTTTCCCCGGGGCTTTGTCGGTTGAGGCACACGGTGAACAAGCTTTATCGAAGGTATCGCAAGCACTTGACGCCTGAGACAAAAACAGCGTACTCATGCGCTCGAAAGCGGTATTTACGCGCTATTTGCCTAGCCAGAGAGGCTTTCTATAAAAATCGGTTTAATGACATTAAATCGGACTCGCGGCGTTTGTGGAAATATATTAACAAAGCCTGCGGTAGAGAGCTTTCTAAGACAGAGCTTCCATCAGTCTTAACTTCCAGCACGGGTCAGACGATTAGTGAACCAAAGTCGATCGCCGACGAACTAAACCTACATTTCGCTACGGTTGGATATAAAACTATAAACTTGTTAAATCCGTGTACTGATGGGCACCGCCTTGACGAAGTATGGCCAAAGGAGACCAAATCATTTTCGTTGCCTCGGGTACAGGCCTCTGATGTTGAGAGTGTAATAAGGAACTTGAATGCTAGCTGGGCTTGTGGAATCATAGGTGTTCCGGCTAAATTGTTAAAAATAGCTTCTTCCGTTATTGCAGCTCCTTTGGCACGAATAATTAATCTATCTTTTCAACGCGGCTACTTTCCTAGATGTCTGCGATCTACCAACGTAATCCCATTATACAAGGGTAAAGGGGATAGGTGTCTTGCGTCCAGCTACCGTCCTATCTCAGTTGTTGACTCTATTTCAAAGATCTTTGAAAAGTTAGTGTTACTGAGCCTAACTCGTTATTTAAAGGACATTAACTTCCTTTCATCAGACCAATTTGGCTTTCGTAAAAACCGATCGACAGACTTAGCCCTAGCACATCTGTGGCAGCATGTGGTTGACTCGGTCGAAATGGACCAGCCTTGTTTGGGCGTGTTTTTAGACGTGACGTCTGCCTTCAATTGCCTTGACCATGGATTGATTACCCAGATGTTGACCCACTTGGGCTGCACGGCCTCTACAGTTAGCTGGTTTAGATACTATCTTGATGATAGGTCTCAATCTGTAAAGATTGGGCCTGTTCAATCTATTTGGCAGCTTGTTGGCTTGGGTACTCCACAGGGCTCGGTACTTGGTCCCTTTATGTTTCTTATATTACTGAACTTCATACTCTTGAAAATCAAGCACGATAACCTGGGAAAGGCGATAGCTTTTGCTGATGACACGACAATCTTGTTTCGGCTCGACCCGGGCAGCGTTTCTAGTGGTATTAGCGCTTCCCTTGAGTTAGTTGGAAAAGTTGTTAAAGTTTTCAATGAGTACGGATTGGTTGTAAATACAAGCAAAACCAATATCTTAGTATTTCGACCCGCTAGAAGACTGCTTCAATTGCCCGATAGTTTTCAACTGGGTGCTAATACGGTACATCGTTCCCAGGCGGTGAGGTGTCTCGGTTTGGTATTGCATGAAAATTTATCCTGGCATTCTCACATAGATCAATTGATACCAAAGTGTTATGCAGTTATTGCAACTTTGCGAAGATTAAGGCAGGTGGGGGTTCCCGTTGAGGGACTTTTAACGGTCTACAAGGCCCTGTTTTTATCTATTTTATGTTATGGTGTTCTCTTGTGGGGCGGTGGGTACAGAGGCATTCTTCGAAGGGTCCAGGTGATTCAAAATGATGCACTTCGCGCCATCTTCTCTAGACGGCGCTACGAGTCAGTTAGTGATCTGTTCGCTGCTTATAACCTTCTACCAGTCTCAAAAATATATTTTTTTAAAGTGGCCACGCTTGCCTACAAAACCTCTCGTGGTTTACTACCGGAGGATATAGTATTTCCCTTGGTACCTAGGCGGAGAAGGCAACTGCGTAGAGCGACAGTATTTGTGATACCGCGGACCAAAAAGAAACTTAGGTCTCATTCCCTATTGTGTCGGCTGCCGCATGTTTGGAGCGCTCTACCAGGACGCATACGATCTCTCTCCTCTGTGACTATATTTGTGCGGGCAGTGAAAAAGTATCTTGCTACCGGCTCTGGTATAACAGATCGGTGAGGGTATTAGCAGGCGTTGTGAAGTGAAGAGCTGTGGAGATGGAAATTGATTCATGAGTTATAGAAGCCACCATACAAAGGGTCGGCAATACTGTTGTGACGAGCGTATTTCCTTGCTACAATGTTGAATCACACCGATGAACTGATCACCGTTTACTGTGTACACACCTGTATATATAACCATGTGACTGTGTAAATCACTCTATTTTATAAAATGTAATTTTTTTTTTCGAAAACTTAAGCATTTGTAATGCAGTTTCGCAAATAAACCACGTTCTGAATCTGAAAAAAATCTGAATCTGAAAGATTAGATAATATGGTAACATATTATTTTAACTAAGTGCTAACTAAATCTACATGCATTGGCATATCAACAAAGACTGTTGTTTTTTTAAATCATGATCATGGTTAAGATGATACACTTAAATAAAAGTAAAACACTCACTATCTTGCAATAATTGAAAGAAAGTCGGGCCACGCTTTGCGTACTACAGGGTAATATTTTTGCTATTGATGCTAGATGTTGTTAAACGTGTGTTCGGAAAGAAGAGTTGTTTGTGTGTTTTTCGTGTTGCGTCTTAGGCACGATAGATAAAAGCACAAGATACGTTTTTAAATGTTAAAAGAATATGTATATTTATGTATATTTATACATATATATACATAAATACATACATATGGAGAGCATAGTACTGTGGTTATCGTGTGTGGGGTTAACAAGAGACAAAGAGAACGACTGGATTTGTGAGTCCCACACTACCGTGGCTTTAACAGCGACGCCGTGTTTGCATTATTCGTTTCATCAGTGTATAGAAAAAAATTTGTGATGATTAGTTACTGATTTACAATACGTTTGCACACTCGGCAGTGCTCGCCTCAATAAAAATGGTGGTAAAAGGGTGTCACGTGAAGTTAAAATCCAGCTGTCCGTGTCCTTGCTTGTTGTTGGCAGCCCCCGCTCTTATGGACCCGGTGCGAGCGGTATATTCCCCGTCCCTTGCAACGTTAAAACGGTAAGATTTATAAGATTCCTCTTTGTGACGCCGAGCCCCAAGAGCGTACTCGCAGATTCGGAGTCCCATACACCACTCATAGAGATGGATCCGAATCTGCGAGGTTTTTGCCACTTTCTATATATATATATAGAGAGAGAGAGAGATATGAGTGGCGGTGTGAGACTCGACCTCTGCCAGTTGTTCTCAGTTTGGTCGAGACCTATAAGCACTAAGCATAGACTTCAGTCTGATGCCATTCATTACATTCAGTACTTCGAGCAGTAAGTAGTACAGCGATTTGATTACGCAAAAATAACATAAACAGATGAACGGTACAATGTAATTCTAATTCTAAATAATGCCAGTGGCGGCTACGAGGCGAAAGTTCTGCAGCAGCAGAAGAAGCTATATTCGCACCGGCGCGGTCACATTAGCGCTTTTAGCGAGCGCGTGAATCGTACGACAATCGTAAGAGAGAAGATATGATGATGATGATGAAGAGCTGCTCTTAAGCGCAGTACGTGCAGGAAGAATTCGCACCGAGAATCTGCTACGTGCATCTGTCTTGACAGCCGTTGTGGTTGGGAGTTGTTTCGAGGGTGCACGTGGCTGGCAACGGAAGGGCACAAGCCCTTGGACGTGCTGCAAACGTACTGGAACGTGTTGAGCCACGCTCGACACTGGTAAGACGATGTGAATATTGTCACCGTTATCGATTCAATAATAAAAACGTTCATTACCACCATCATCATCATCGTCATCATAATATTGATAGTAATAAAACATTGGTTTGATTGGATTGATCAGTCGTTGATTCGTCAGATGACAAATATTTCAAACCAAATCGCAAAACCATGGTCGCTGTTACGATTTGTAAAACAGTCTAACTTGTCGTGTTTTGTCGGTGAGAGACAAACTAGCGAGTAGTATTGCGGAAATTCTCCTTTGTGCAATCGTGTAATGTAGAGTGTTTCGCGCGTTTGCGAGCAACATACGTTGATTGACGTTGATTAAGTCTGCACGACGAATATAGAGAGATCGCGCGCGCTGTGAGCAATGGCCAAAAGTGTCTTGCACAAACAGTTTTTATTTCGCAAGTGAGTCCAGAGCACAGCAGAAGCTGGACGCTCTCAGTTCATGCGGGGTGGATGGACACCAAGCTCGTAATCGTCGTCGCTGTTGCTATTTCTGTTGTGGTTGTTGTTGTTGCCGCCAGTGTTGCAAGCGTGGGACATTAAGATCATCTCTCAATTCCTCACTTTGCTCCGAACTCTTCTCTTCTTCATATCGCGTAAGAAAACCTCTCCGTCGTTTCGTATCCGCGGAGAAGCATGGGTTCAGGGCGAGTGTCTTTCCGGCCTCAGCGTGTCATGCAAAGGCTTCAGCGAAAAATGGCGCGATTTGTTCGTCAAAGCAAGTACGTCGCCCGGTTAGCCAAACATTACATACATTATTTGGGCAGTTTGTTTGTCTCTTTATTAATTTGATTCATTGACGACCATCACTTATTGTTCATTTGATCATTCGCAGAGTGTTCACACACAACATGCCCGAGGTATTACACCATTTGGCCATTTTGTGGCGTCTCGTTTTGAAGTTTAGAAGGAGCATGTTAGAGGAAGCCTTACTTATTTGTTTGTCGTCAAACGGGTTATATAGCTAGTGGAACATATATATATATATATATATATATATATATATATATAGTGTTCCACTAGCTATATAACCTGTTTGACGACAAAGAAATAAGTAAGGCTTCCTCTAACATGCTTCTAAACTTCAAAACGATATATATATATATATATATATATATATATAAACGTTATCCTATACGCGTGTCTGAGTGAGTGCATGAGAGGCCGTTTGTAAGCACGCATAAAACACTTTCTCATATATGAGATATGCTCTCTCATGCACTGACTCAGACACGTTAAGAGGTTAACGTTAGAGAAAAGCGTAATGACAAATAAATGGTTACTACTTTGGCCATATGATATCGGTTGTTGATTTCGTCTAGGCGTGCAGTGAAGCGCGCCTGCTCGAAGCAGTCGGGCAGGCTGCGCGACTCAGCTGACGACAGCGTTGTGGGTCGACACTATCGTCGTTGTCGTCTGCTTTCTGCGTGCGGCTCTGCTGACGCCCCCGCGAACTTCAGCGCGCCCCCGTCCAGCGACGGCAGTTGTGGTGCGACCCCGAGGGGCGGCGGCTGCTGCAGCGGTGGCCAGACCCCAGATGACAGCTGCCTTGGCAGCGGCGCGATCGCGTTCAGATCGCTTGCTGGCCAATGCCGATCAGCTGTGCCAACGTCGATATCGTTGTCGCCGATACTACACGACGACGACGACCCGACTCGTCTGGACTCGTTTCGGATTCGAAAACCGCCACTGTGGCAACCGGAGAACTCTCAAGTCAGCAGCGCCACAGCAGATGATGTGATCTCCTGCTCGTCGAACGACACCATCAGGGAGATCGAGGCAATCCGAATTCGGGCAGTCTGCCAAGCAGGTGCTACTGTCACCTTAACAACTAGAGCAACACTGAACAGGTTGGTGGTGGGTGGTCCCAGATTCTTTGGCATTCATGGCCACATACCAGTTATACCAATAAATAACGCCACAAATGATCGATGCAAGGCAGACTTTTTGTTGTTCTTGCTGTTGTTGTTGTTGTTGTTGCATTAATACGCTAGGAGAAAAAAGTACACCCAACAACTGCCAAGTGTCGATATAAGTTAAAGTTCAAGGTACTTGAGTGTTTTAAAATAAATATACACGCGGGTTGATACATTAAAGATCGTTTTTCATGGCGGCTGCGATATGTCGTCATCAACAGTTTCATTTTTGTATACGCGTATTTTTATCATTTTGCTTATTTTGCAATTAAAAAACAGAAGTATATCTAACACAGCATAAAACACTCGAAACTAGTGGGTTGCTCTACCAATTTAGCAGACTCAGCAAAACAGGGAATCCGGGATCAAACACGAAACAATTTATCAGTATTGCATAGGTCGCTCAACATCGGTCTAATGCAACCCATTAAAAATTGGTTATATTAAATCGATATCGATGGACTCATGATGTTATAGTCGAGGGGCCATTTTTAGCGCGTCTTGGTACTGGCTTTCCGGTGCAGCAGCATGTAGATACCGATCCTAAGACTAATAAAAAATGTTATCTTGCTGCTGTTACAGGTTCTAAACGTGAGAACATAAAGGTGGGCCGATTTTAGGAGAAAAGTTAACCTATATTTCGGATCTCGGTACGCCAAAAGTGTCACGGTTTTAGCCAAGCGCAAAAATAAAGCATTTGTGTCGATACCCTGAATGCGATGTTTCATGTATGATTTACGAAATGTAAATTTAGAAATACGCAAGGAAAAAATTAGAAATGCATTTGCCGCATTATCTAGCAAGGTTTATTTATAGCTGACATCGGTATTGTCGCCACTGTAGACAAAGACTCTATAAGTACTCAATATGGGGTATCGACTTCAAGCGTACGCTTGAAAGTACTAGCTTTTCCGTTCAACTTTCTTCAAGTCACACTGGTTGGCTTATACGATAAGCGAGTTGCTGAGCGCGCCCCTAAGCTAAAAACGTCAAGCTGATTCGTCGCTGATACCAGCTGCTTCAGAATCACGTCAGCTTTAGGTCATTTTAGGTTAGACGCTGTAGCTAAGGCGGATAGGCGTGACTCACACAGGAACCGTATGGTCGTTAAGCTTCTTGAATATTTCTCAAATTAACAACACTGCGGCTTTAAAGTATATGCTTAAGACATCATATACGCGCGTAGTTCGCAAACGTCCAGTAAATAGTCGGACGGAACGCAAGTTGATTAGAGGTTGCTCATATCTTACTACAACCATTGATGGTGAGATCCAAGATCTAACTGCAAGGTAACTGCGACAGCTCAACTCTTCTGCGAAAATGCGCTTCCACGTTAGACGACCAATTGTAAATAACGCAAGCGATGTGATTCAGTGGCAAACTATACAGCATCTACACTTGCTGTTATACTAAAAGATCTCCAATATATTGAAGTGCGTGTAAATTTTCTTGTATTATTTCTTTTTATTTCTCTCACTTTTCTTTTATATAAGTATTTATTTAAAGACAACACACGTCGTCTTGAGCTATTATTTATTCCAGATGATCACGGCTTGCATAACTACTGTAACTCTTTATTCACAAAAGTTCCATCAATGAGGGGAAAAATAGGTTACGAATACGCAGTTAGTGTAGTTGCATTTTTCTCTGGCCAGTATTGAGTATTGAGATCTGAGGGGGAAAGGGTAGGTGCCTCCATGTAAGAAAAAATCTGTAACAGAAGTATATTTAAGACAGCATAAAGCACTCGAAAATAGTCGGCTGCCTTACTCATTTAGCAGACACATAGTCGAAATAAGTATTTGAATTTCTACGAAGCGGTTCAAAAGCGCTTCTTACATAGCGTTCAGGTTGGCGGCCATCTTTCTAAACTAACGTGATGTCGACCTAGTCTCAGTTTCTGATACCTAATCGTTTAAGGTAATCCACGCCAATCGCTCCCCAACACTCTCGCTCGTACAGAACAGATTAACGAGTTCGTCTGACGTGTGCCGAACTAAATGCATTAAACTAATCTTCCATCACACGCATCACACTGGTGTCAGCGGTGCTCCAACCAGTATTACATTGCTCATGTCCAATTAGCGCACGTTGTTTAATAGCGTCTAAGCTCTACTTGATTTGCAAACGTATTTTTGTTTTCAATTACTTATCTTTCTGTAGAAAATTGTTATATTGAGTGAAGTGATTCTCTTAGACATTCTTTTCTGCTGTTTTGGCATCTCACAAAAAGTGTTGTGACTAGCTATTGCCGTTGTAGTGGCTTGAGGTGTCTGGCTTCAAGCAGCGAAGTGATTCCCTGGGATGTTTTCCACTTTCCGCTTGCTATAGCGAGACGCCGGCTGTCATTGACGTGATTGATAGTAGCATCACCAGGCAGGTGAGTAGCAGAGGTGAGTCGAGCCCGGTGGCGTGGGGGTGCATCCGCCTTCGTCTCGCGACCGGTGGAGACACATAGCAGGTGCACGGTTTCGAACCTCACCGTTGCACATTCGTATTTTTGGGGGTCCGTCTATGAAGCAATGCGAAAACCAGTCCCGTGGACGTTAAATCTTGGCTGACTGAGTCAGCCCGAAGAAGATTTATTTTAGGTGAGTAGCAGGAGATGATTGAAGTTGCCCGTTGAACCCGAGAGATGTAGAGGACAGCAGAGGAGAACGAGGAAGCTCAATGAATGGTCAATTGACTTCTTGTGTCTCGACTTCTTGTGGCGTGTGTGTCTCAGCCGGCCAACGCGAGGTTTCTTTGCGAGGTGCCTCCTGAGGTCATTCGTGTGTGTGTGTGTGTGTGCGGACGCGTTTGATCGACCTTGTGAGCGTATACGATGTGCGACTAGGTGTCACAGATATTCTTATATATATATATATATATATAGAGAGAGAGAGAGAGATAGTTTGTCTCTGAGTCCGTGTGTACCCGGTAGAAGGAAGCTAAGACCGCACCGCGCGACGGGTGGATTTGATTGTACCCCTCCTCGACTGACCTTGAACATTTTCGGGCTGCCACCGACCGGGCACCGGGTGCCGAGCACCTCCGAAGCCTTGCGTCGACGGCCATTGCGTCGACGCAATGAACCGGCGACTTCTCCAGGTCGAGCTCGACGAGGATTTGTGTCAATGAAACGGCGGTAACCGGCGGACACTCTCTCTTTGCACTCCTCTCTCTCTCTCTCTCTCTCTCTCTCTCTCTATATATATATATATATATATATATATATACATATAACTCTCTCGCTGACCGCCTCTGTTGCCGCTGGTTCTCTTGCTGCTGCTCGGGTGTTGTGGCTCTAGTAGGATGCTCATGCATCCAGCATTGGTGGGGCTCGTGGACTTAGATGCGTGCGGTATAAGCTATGCGCCGATGGCCGATGATTACCTATTTAGGGTTTACCTGCCGGCAGTGTGCATGCGTGTTTGTGTGTGTGTGTATTTTGGTATCGGTTTGTCTGTCTGCCCGTCTGTCGGTCGGTGTTGGCTCTGTCTAGGCATATGTGTGTGTGTGTGTTGGGGTACGAACTCCGTACACTCCAATGTGTACGGCCGGCGTTCGTACCCCTTCCTCATGTATGGTATGCATGCATGTATGTGTGGCAACCTATTTGCGTCGCCTGCATTACCTTGACGGCTTCCTAGCCGGCTTCGTTTCCTCCTGTGCTCCAGCTTCCGAGGCAGGCAGGCAACGCTGAGGCAAGAATGCTGATCCGGCCGTTGGCGGCCCCGGCTCTCCTCTGATTGGTGGTGGTGGTGTCCTCGAGTTGCTAGAGTTGAGCTGGTAGGGTTCGGGTTGTGGTTGTTGGTGTTGCTGCTGTTGTTGTTGTTGTTGTTGTTGCAGTAGTTGTTGTTGTTGCTGTTGTTGATGTTCAGGATATCCTCATGCAGCATGGTCATGGTCGGTGTCGTCGTGGTCGTGGCCAGAAGGCCGAGTCACCCTGAAGGCTAAACTTTGAACCTGTTGCTGGATTGCTGACTGGCCTTCTACGTATGGCCAATGTGTTCACCGCCGTTGTCCCTATGAAGACGACATTGATGATCACCATCCTTACTATCATCATCATCATCATCATCATCATCACCATCACCATCACCATCATCATCGTCATCACCATGGGCATCATTATCCGAGGTATCCGCATTGGTGGTACCTCAATCTTTACCACCATCACCATTTGCATTATCAATGCCGACGTGGCGGCCGCCATCGCCATCGCTGCCATCATCATCATCGGCCAGAAGTAGAAGCAACCCAAAACGGAACACTGAATGAAGACCACCACTAGTTCTACGGCTGCTACGAACAACAGCTACGAACGCTGCGGCTGCTGCTGCTGCTGCTTCAGTCGTCTGGGGTCACCTCCGGCCGTAGCGGCTGGGGCTGGTGGTGGTGTAGGTGACTCAATCGAAGGTGAAGTCGGCCTGGTGAAAGTGGCGAACAGCGGAAGAACTCGGAAGAACTCTCTCTTGCTCTCTCTTTCGCTCTGTGCTTTGGCTCGTGTTCGTCCTTCGGTGAACAGGAAACCGAATCTGTCTGTCTGCCTGCATGCATGCCTCTTTTTTTTCTCCGTCTACCACCACCACCACCACCTACCTAGCTTCTCTTCAGGAAGGCGCGATGATCATCTCGGCGGCAAAAGACACCTCGTTGACGCAGTACCAGCAGCAACTACAACAACAACAACAACAACACCAGCACCAAGGTCAGCCTATACGCTCATGTCGCGCCCTTCAGAGGATGCAAGGAAGGACACACTTTCGAGGACACCAACCCTTTGACTACCCCAATCGCCTTTAACCGATGGAGAAAGACGAGCTCTTCAGACGATGAGGAAGATCGCATCCAACAAGGAGTCGTCAGTCAATCGCCTGTCTCGCCCAGCAAACCTAAGAGATCGCTCGACGAGGCCTGTTGAGCACCGCTTTCACGCCGCCTTCGATATATTTATATTTATATTTATATTTATATTTATATTTATATTTATATTTATATTTATATTTATATTTATATTATATTTATATTTATATTTATATTTATATTTATATTATATTTATATTTATATTTATATTATATTTATATTTATATTTATATTATATTTATATTATATTTATATTATATTTATATTTATATTTATATTTATATTTATATTTATATTATATTTATATTTATATTTATATTTATATTTATTTATATTTATATTTATATTTATTTCTTTAAATCATGTAGTATGTGCATGTTCATGTATGGAGCGAAATAAGAGCATTACACACACAACGAAGTACGAGACTAAATCAGCGTGACTTAATGAACTGCTCATATTAGTTATCTTGAATTTAAAGAATTTAGTAGAATGTTATTACGCTACCATCAATTTGAACACAGTAGCAGGTGTAGAGTTAACGTCTAATTACAATGTTAATTGGGGCGGAACGGATGTGGTGACCGGCGACTCTGGCGACAGTAATAGTCGCTGGTTCGATTCCGGCGCAACACATGTCTTTTCGAAGTGATACTTCTGAAGATTTGTGGATTCAGGTTAAAGTTATAATGGATAAAGCATATAATTGCAATAATAATAATAGTAATAATAATAATAATGATAATAATAATAATAATAATAATAATAATAATAATAATAATAATAATAATAATAATAATAATAATAATAATAATAATAATAATCCGCCTGTCAGGAGCGCTTAGAAACCTTCGAGCAACCTACAGTTGGAATCTGCGAGAGCGTCGAAAATTCGGCGATCTTAGAGGCAATTCGCTCATTCCCTGTTGCAAGCGGAGCCGGACTGGATGGATTGCGACCACGTCATCTGCGCGATATGTTGGATCAAACTGTTCCCTCGTCAGAATGCCTGCTAAATGATCTAAGCATATTCCTTGGCAGAGTGTTAAATGGCACATTACCTAAGTTTTGTGAAACTAGACTTCTGCAATGCATTTAATACGCTTAGAAGAGACAAGATACTGGATTCAGTGATGAAGAAAAGCCCAGAGCTTTTGCCCATGGTCTGGCAAAGTTACAGAGATCCTTCACTCTTAACCTGGGGCACAACTTCAACACTGCATTCGGACGCAGGCATTCAACAGGGTGACCCGCTAGGTCCTGCTCTATTTAGTCTCGGTATATCAGATCTAGTATAGCAACTACAGAGCCCTTTCAACGTGTGGTATCTAGATGACGCCACGCTTGCCGGCCCCGCGAGTATCATTGCGACAGATCTGAGAAGAGTGCTGCAGTTTGAAGAAGACGGGGGACTGGCACTGAATGCTTCAAAATGTGAGATTACCGCTGTCGGGGGCTCGCTTCAGGAAAGAGAGGAAGCAATCCAGGAGATCACAGAAATACTTCCTGACATCACGCGAGTAGAGGTAAACAACTTAGAAGTTCTGGGGGCCCCCGTAAAGCAAGATGGAATTTCGCATACACTCTCTAGGAAGAAAGAAGCCCTTACCAAAATTCGTCCACGACTGACACGCTTGCATCCTCAGGCCGCGCTGTGCATTTGGAGATATAGTCTGGGGTCTTCAAAGTTTAACTACACACTGCGTTCATGCCCTGCTATAGTGTGCTCTAAAGAATTAACCGCGTATGATGACGTTAGCAGAGATATACTTAGTGAAGTCCTAAACGTCAATTTGGAAGACAACACCTGGCAGAGAGCAAGTCTCCCAATACGTGAAGGTGGTCTGGGAGTACGAAGTGCTATTGACCTAGCTCCTGTCTGCTACGCTGCTTCACTGATCCGATTTGGTCCGGTCGCAGCCTCGTTAGTGGAGGAGGCAGTTCGACCACAAATAAAAAATGAAACTAGTAAAGCGCGGGATACCATTAGAACCATGCTGGACCCGAGGCCTTTGGAAGAATATCCCAGTCAATATAACCTCGATGAGCTCAAAAGCAAAAAAAAGAGCAGGGAGATCTTAGAGGGGCTTGTTACCCAGAGAGACCGCGCCGTATTCTTAGCGGCACAAGATAACTTCAGTGGGGGTTGGCTTAAAGCCTTACCCTCACCTCAGCTCGGCACCATGCTGGATCCCAACCATTTCCGCATGATGTCAGCACTTAGAATCGGCGCCCCCGTCTGCGAGCCGTTTCAGTGCAAACTGTGTGGAGAGACGGTAGATTCCAGTGGCCTACACCCATTGAGTTGCCCGAAGAGTGCCGGTAGATCCTCCAGACATGCTGAACTAAACAAGGTCATTATAAGGTCTCTTAGGAAAGCCGGTATACCATCTACACTTGAACCGAGAGATTTAGTGCCCGCTGGCGAAGAAAGACCTGATGGGGTGACCATTGCATTATGGTCTCATGGGAAGTCCCTTGCTTGGGATGCAACGGTTTCGTGCACCACCGCGGCTTCCTATTTACACCACAGCTCAGTTGAGCCGGGGTGGGTGGCAAAGCATGCGGAAGCCAGAAAACGCGTTAAATACACTGGACTGGAAACAATATATACTTTCGTGCCTATTGCCATGGAGACGCTAGGACCAATCAGCAAGGGAACCGAAGCATTTCTCAAAGATTTGAGTAAGCGAATTCAGGAGGTCACAAGCGACCAAAGAGAGGGTCAATTCTTGAGGCAAGCGTTGTCTTTGGCCGTTTGCAGAGGAAACGCGGCATCTATTTTAGGCGCCATGGAGTGAAATAATTATTTAAGGAAATTGCAATAATACGTTCAGACCTCACAATTGTAACATTATTTAACATGTAATAAATAATAATAATAATAATAATAATAATAAAAATGAACATTTATTCATTGTAATTAATCACCGACGGTGGGAACATGACAATTGGGTCCCTGCGAACGTGTGCACGTTTACGAAGGGTCCAATGTAGGAACCAACCATCTCTGGAGGGTTCCCCGGACCGAAGCCGCGTTGCCCCGTTGAGAGAAATTCGCCCGCTCGCCTATCACCGCTGGCTAGACCTAGTCGCTTCCCGACCTTCTGTAGCAAACCGCGAGTGGACGGACCCGGCCCGCCAAGTGTCTCGAAGGCAAGTGGGTAGAACCCGTACGGGTACCCGATGTTTTGGTATTTTCTTACCTTGCCTGCCTCGGCGAGAGCTGAAGCATATCCGGCCCGGGCCGCGCCAGCACTAACCATTGATGGGGCTAATGAGTCAGTAACTGTCGCGTCCCAAACCAGCATGCAACCGCTCTCGAACGGGGTTAAGGTCAGACCGTCGGGTCTCTTTCCGCCTTCCCTATCCAGTCCGACGGGTTCCAGGACGCACGGTAGGCCACTAGAGCGTAGGGCTCTGCTGAAGGTTTCGTTCAGAGCTTGGTGTCGGGCTCGCCTGCCTGCGCTGACGATACAGGATAGCCCGTGGCGTCCATCCGGCTGGACGGCGTCACCGCAAACGCAGGTATGAGCGTGCACAAGGTCCGTCCCCAAACGAAGTCCGACCGCGATTCTCACCGACTCGTCATCTAGGAGTGTCCCGATCCGAGCACAGGGTATGGCGTGGAGCCATGCGCCCGCCCCTTTAGAGGAGACGGCGCGCAGCCTGGCCCTATCAGCGTCTGTGGCGCTTTCCGCGATGAGATTTTCAACCCTTTGCTCATGTAAAGCCGCCGACCAATCTCTCTGGCGTCCAGCTTCGGCGGGCTCGTGGCCGCACAGGGCAACTGCTCTACGGCGGCTTGTTTCTAAGCGATCTTCTAGGTCCGTAAGAGCGACTGAATCGAGAAGTGATTTAGCCTGTTGTAAAGACCTGTGGAGGGAAGCTACCAGAGCTACCTCCGATAGGACAATAGCATCAGGCAACCCAAGACCACCCCAAAGAACGGGGAGTAGAGCTTGTTGACGTGCTTCTGCCGATAGACTGAGATTCAAAAGAGCCTCAACCGTAGTACGCACGCTGTCGTTTAGTCGCTCAAGGAGTCCCGGAGCAAGCGAGCAGTCTGCATCTCGAAACAGGTGATTGAGACGTAGGGCCGAAAATGAAGATCTCAGAAGAAAAAGGCCCCGGTGAGATCCTACCAAAGGAATGCCTGACATCGCATGCTCTAGTTTTTCTATCCACCTTTCGAGAGCTGCCGGAACTCCCTCTGGGAATAGGGGGATGCCTAGTAACTCCAGATCCGTGCCAACAGTCCTGCATCCTGGGAGAACCTCTAGCACCTCAGAGTCGGCAGCACCTCCTACGACATGAACCTCGCACTTTGCAGGATTTAGAGCCAGGCCACTCCGCTCCGCGAACTCGATGACTCTGTGGATGTCCCTCAGAACTGCATCAGATGCCCCGCCCAGTACACCGTCGTCTAAGTACCATGTGTTTAGAGGGCACTCGAGAGAGTCGACTAACTCCTTGATACCCAGGCAAAACAGGGGGGGA
This sequence comes from Dermanyssus gallinae, assembly GCA_003439945.1. Taxonomy (NCBI): domain Eukaryota; kingdom Metazoa; phylum Arthropoda; class Arachnida; order Mesostigmata; family Dermanyssidae; genus Dermanyssus; species Dermanyssus gallinae. Next base: position 259,070 of record QVRM01005752.1, on the reverse strand, counting down.
CCCAATGGGTCGCCCTGCTGCACCCCAGTTTGCGACATTATGGTATCATGCGGCAGAAGAAGACAAGATGGCTCTTTATAGGCTAGTTCCACCTGGTGGAACATGCTCTTATGGAATAATAATTAGGTGACCCCTACAGTCTTAGATCGCTTTGGAATGTTTGTAACGGGCATTAACGCAATGTGTCATAGCCACCACGACCTGACAGTATCTGTGTATAAAGTACTAAACAAATTCTGTAGACGAATTATATTCTCTTTCTAGTATTGGAGCCAATAGACAATTGGAGCCGATAAACAATCTGCTGCACATGTAAATGTATCGCCTTACACGTTGAATGTAGTGTGCTGCTAGCATAATGTAACGTTTACATTTTTTACACATACACAATTGCCATGTCGTGACATCCATTGAGTACCGATAGTCTGGTGTCACGTCGCGCATGCGAGAAGCATTAGAAAACAATTGCATTAGATAGTTCATTTTAGTAACTAAAGTAAGCACACTGCTAGAGTAGTTAGACCACATTCCTGAGACTAATGATAACCTATAGCCCGTTATATGTGACTCAATATTCGTTCTCGTCATGCGTGTCTATATCCGACGGACGCTGCATGATAATCATAGTCAGGTCACTTCGAATTGCGTAGAGCTGTATTGGGTAAAGTAAATTTTGCTTGCGTATGACGCGAAACAAAATCTTATTTGCTCTCTACACTAAATACGTGTTTTCCTGTGCGTCTGCAGAGATAGAAAGTGTATATATATGTGTATGTTTATATATTTATATATATATAAGAGCAGCTTTGCGGAAGAGACGATCGTGTAGTTCATTGTCACGGGGGTACAGGAATGCGAGGAGATATGGCGAAACAATCGTGCATTTGCCTCCTACTCCGACCGTACGTCGGTATGTTCCCGTATCGCCGCCACCCGTAGGCTCACCGAGTGGCAGCCACAGATCCACGAGTTGGGCCCGACACGTCTGACACACGAGAACAGAGCAGCGCAAACGCATCACAGGAACAACCGCGGCGCTTGTCGACCACCACCACCACCGCGTCGACCACCACCACCGCGGAAGTCCGAGTTGCCGCTGTCCAATTGTCGACGGCTGGCTTGAATCCCTCTGGCTCTGTACGGTCGCTGCCTATGAGCGCCAGCCGCCTAGGATCGACCCACCGTACAGGTGCTGTTGCTGCTGCTGCGGCGGCTGCGCCTGCGCCTGTTACACAGGCCGGAACCTACGGCTCACTGGCTAAGGAACCCCGTAGTAGGGCCGGGCGTCGTAGGGTCGCCGGACAAGCGTGCGTCGGCGCCCATGTCGGTCGGGCTCCGGCCGCCACCGGCAGCCATTCCAGGTTGATCGAGCCCCGTCAAGCGGGGCACTGAGCCGGTTCCTGGTTGAAGCCGTCGTCGTCATGCTTGTCTGCCTGGTCGCTGATGACGGCGTTGTTGTTGTTGCTGATGAAGGCGTTGTTGTTGTTGTTGTTGGCGTTGATGGTGGTGGTGAAAGTAGTGGTGTTGTTGTTGTTGTCGCCGTCTTCGTTATGGTTCAAGTTGGCTGAACAGCATTAGCTAGCCCTGTTGCCGCCAAAATCTACTTCATCTATCTCCAACCATTTCTACTACAACAACTTCTTCTACTACACACACTAGCCGCTACACGCATCGCTTGCTTTACTTATCGTTCATTTGCTGTACTGATGTCGTTATTGTTGTTGTCGCTGTAAATCTTGTTGTTGTTGTTGCTGTAAACCTTGTCGTTGTTGCTACTAAAGCAATTGCTGATTTTGGTGTAGTTGCTATTGCTGTTGTTATGATGGTTGTCGCTGTTGGTGCTTCCGCTAGGATTGAGTCCATTGATAGAAAATCGTTTAGCAGCCGCTTGCGCTGTTTTATGATAACGACTACCCTCCCCCCCTCCCCATAGAGGTCAATGGAGATGGTTGACGACAAATCACCTTCGATCATCCTCCTTGACTGCGGGCTGTACTCCTCCGTTAGGCTAAGTTAAGCCGCAGACCGCAACGGTGGTAAACGGGATCAGCAGCATGATGAACACTCCGAAGGACATCGGACACAACATCGGATTCGAAGGGGCGACTGCTACACGTTTACCGGCCACTCAGCCAGCCACCCACCCACACCGGCTCACCGCTAGATAGACTGTCGTTCGCTTGGAGTGGGTATGAAGCACCATTCTACTCCCAGGCAGCTTTTGACGCCGGCGTTTGGGTGACCGACCGGCTTGGTTCACTAGGTGAGTATACGCCAGAGAACTCCAACCCCTCGAGTTAGTGTCTTCGTTGTTGTTGTTGTTGATGTTGTTGTTGCTGCTGTTGCTGTTGTTGTTGTTGTTGTTGCTGCTGCTGTGTTTGTTATTGGAGGTGGTATCGCTGTTGCTGTTGTTGTTCTCGTCGTCGTTGTTATTATCCAGGTGCTGCGTGCCAAATAGGAGCCCGTAGGCGTACAAGACAGCGTCGTCCCGCGACCGCCACGCTGGCGTCGTCACACGGCAGGCATTCCAACCTACGACCAAGTATCTGTCTCTATGTGTCCGTCGGCCGGGCAATCAACGCCACCAGCACGTGCACCGGAACATACTGAGGAAACGGATTGAGCCTAGAGCAGCAGCAGCAGCAGCAGCAGACGTAGCAACAACAGTGACGTCAACAACAACAACAACAACAACAACAGTAACATTAAAAACAACAGACACTACAGCCGCTGCCACAAGAATTCCTACGACAACTAGTTTATTACTGCTAATAGAAGTATAACTTATTTTTGTGAAAATAACTACATTTATAACAATGATTTTATAGGTATATAATTTATTAAAATTATAATGTCATACTTATATGGTTACATACATTTCTAATAGTAGTAGTTGTTGTTGTTGTAGTAGTATAATAGCATAAGTCAAGCCCGGTGGCGTGGTGGATTAAGTCTCCGCCTCGCAACCGGACAAGACACATAGGTGCGCGGGTTCGAGTAAATCTTGGCTGAGGGTCAGCCCGAAAACTTTACTAGTATACTAGCATAAAACAAATGAAAGTAATGAAACTGTTAAAAATATGATTGAACGCTAATTACTATGTAAATAATACGCACTGTATGACAGCGCGTGACGCCGTTAAGAGCAACTAACACGCTGCACAGATAAAATAATAGGTGTACCTACTTACTTACGTGGGACACTTGAATTGCTTTAGATTGCTTAATGTGGTATCCACGCAAGTCGAACCTTTAGGTTGATGTAACGCGTTTTTGTTACATCTTGGATGTATGTGCTTTCTTCACTAGCCCTCTTTATTTTACTAGATGGAGCTCCTAGATCGAGAAGCCGTACATTGCTTGAGAACGAACAAGGAATTCATGCATATAGGGCCTTATACACATATGGGCTTCTTAAGATAAAAATAATGAACAATTGTATCCACCACTTGAGATGAACCCTTTACTAATTTCGTTACGTGGTGACTAAAATCAAAGCTTACAGTTACATATATTCCTAAGTCACGTGTATAAATGAAATATAGGAACATGGTTTCATTCATTTTATAATCCAAATCCAGTGGGCCAAGCTTTAGCACAACACACTTGGCAGGAGAGCGTTTAGCATTTCATTCTCGGGACACCACTGAACAATACCATTAAAAACAGAATGTAATACAATATGAGTTTATCTTCAGTAAACAGTACCTATTAATCTCCTAAACAAATAACGTATATGGAAAAGCTTCCCCCTAGCACATGGGTAAGAGTGTTTTGATTTGAAGTATTGTACCAGTATATATATATATATATATATATATATATATTTTTTTTTAGGTTGGATTGTTTAGGCACGATTTTTCAATGACGCCTTTTATTTAATTTGTATGTAAACGTGTCTTTACGTTGTCTTGATTTACCGTAAACGTTGGCTGGCAGCACATTCTTCATTTTTTATGTTTGCGTCGCTGTGACACTAAATGTTTGATCGAAACGGTCATGGATTTTCTAAAAAGCACAAAACAACCCAACTGCGAAAACTGGAAATTATCCCTATACAGGACAATGAAAAATAGCATAGTAGACCACTGGAATTATTGCGCGAGGAGATAAAGGAAAACCGTCGTAAAGGGTACAAGATGGTACGCAACAAAGTGCGCCACATACAGCCGCCACTACCAGCGACCGACTATAACTGCGTTCTGCCTGCAGAAACCCCTGTTGCAACCTGTGCTCTATGAAAAGGTTACAGACCATACCTTTGAACCAATCTCAGTCCAAGATATCAGAATCGTGGCCGAACGCGTACGTATACTCTTACAGAAGCATCAAGAAATACTCAAATTTATATAATGATGAATAAATGCTCGCCAACAAACACTATGCGAAGTCTTAGAAAGTAGCACTTGATTTTTTTGACAGGCTGGACTCTTATACCGAAACCCAGTAAGCTGCAAGGCGACCTTTCCTTTCTATCAAAAGCAGCTGAGGTCGTTTATCAACGGACGATTAGTAATAACGCTAGGAGACAATGTGGCACTGTCGAAAACTAACACGATTTCTGAGAGCAAACCGGTCGCATTCTACGGTCATATTTTTAAGTGCCAAAACGCGTTTAACACGCATTTGTGGGATATCAGAAACTTGTGGTCAAAAACTTATTCCCGTTGCACCAACCGCATGGAATATAACCTGAGATGGAATTTTTACGCCGACGATCCGGCACTGATCGTCACCGCCCGTGACGAGCATAAGCCTCTCACGGAGACGCCTCATCTGCGCTATGCAGCAAAAAGCAGCCAAAACTTCGGCAGAACTTCGAAGACTGCTCCCGCGGACTAGAGAAGCAACAAGAGACAAAGACGTAACGCGCTTAACACCACACGGACAAGTCGCACGGCGTCTATAGCAGTCATACAGGTAATTTATAGTTAAAGTCCCTGAAAAGTCTCCTGACATTCTAAACCCTTGTAGAGGCGCTTCTTAAGGATCGTGGGTCCAGGTCGATTGTGAAAAATTTCGTACATTTCATCTCGGAAGTAAAAATAACTGCCGCATAAAGTTGAGCAGCCTTAATGAGAGTTAAAGTGGCTAGGTAAAGTAAGAGCCCCATGAACGTAGTATTGCGGTACACACCACCGAGAAGGGACAAAGAAGAGGACGGCAGAGATTTTTGCAGGTATGTAAGTCCCACAGTACCGTGGCCTTAACAACACCGCCCAGTAGGCGTCATGCGTTTATCAGTTATTATATACATGTTTTTTGAAATGTTTCAATAGTTCGGTCATACAGCAAAACGCATCTAGAGTTTGCCTGCATAGGTCCTATTTGAAAACAGAATGTCTGTAATACAGCAGGTCTACCGTACATCCTAGGAATAGATGCTTTAGGTTTATACGTGTGTGTCAGGTGCGTGCATTACAAACAAATAACGTATTAGGTAAACATGCCGTCCATAAACGTACGAGACACTTCATCTTGTTAGTTACCCATTTCCGGCGTCGCCCCACACCGTGATGTCAGGACATCTTTAAATTATTTTGTTTTCTCTTTTTCTACATTTTGCTATCTACGAAACACACATTGAAACCTCGCACACGGATTAGACCCCGGAGCTCTCTATTGACCTTCCTGTGGGCCGCTTTTTCTTGCTCTTTTATAGGTCATGCATTTATCGTCGTAGCAAAACCCACACGACTGGTAAGTCATTCAACAAGTATACACGTATATATATATATATATATATATATATATATATATGTATATATATATATATAGCGCTTATCTCAAGTTGAGTTTTTGCTTGCTTTAATCAGAGCCTATGCCACACTGTATTTTCCAGAGTCCCTGTGGTAAACGTGAATACTATGGCCTTGAACGTTGCACTTCACAAGACGGTCGGAAATTGCTGTTCTGAGCAGTTTTTATTAGACGACGTCCTGTGCTTACTGCTACAACTAGACGCATAGGAGACTACTGCGTGGCCTGTGTGAAGTACGACCAAGTCATGACGTCTTCCAAATATATATAGATATAATTTGTTTTAGCTTACAGAGTTATGTGATTAACTATATATATATATATATATATATATATATATAATATATATATATATATATATATACTTTTATCGACGTCAGTCTCTCACGAGCTCTACATACCTGGTCTAGATATGCTCCAATTTCTTAATCTCGTCGAAAACTCGCATTACCAAGGCGACAACCAAGGTGAGAGCTTACTTAGCGGACGAGCCACATATATATATATATATATATATATGTACGTGTGTATACAATGCATATGCCTATGCATAAATAGTGTATATACGTGTCCTATATATATATATATATACATGTATATATATATTTTTTTTTTCTTAACCATAACACATATGTAACTACTTACGAGGATGGACGCATAAGCCACTATACATATATGTATGTAATTCTATATTCATATACCCGTACCTACCTACCTACCTATATATAATACATTCATTGGCGGCGGCCATCTATGGCGGCAAACACATGCCATATGGTTTGTGGCACCGTGCGTGCGTGCGGCTCGTGGGTTTCGTGACAACACTTGGTTTCGTCTAGAAAAAGAAGAAGAAGAAAAAGTGGAGACGGTCAGAGACGGTCGCCTCGTATACGAAGAAGGTATTCATACTGGTGGTCGTAGTAGCGCTTGTTCATGTTGTTGCTGTTGCTGCTTTTGTTGTTGTTGTTATTGTTGCTGCTGCGTTTGTTGCTGTTGCTGCTTTTGTTGTTGTTGTTGTTGTTGTTGTGCGTAGCAGCACCGGCAGCTGTAGTAAGTGCTCATTAGCATCGAGGCACACGACGAACACCGGCTCTGCTTTAATCGCTCTCAAGGCGCTGGCCCGCTCTCTGGCTCTCTCAGTGACTCAGTGACCGAGTCGCTGGCTCTGATGCTCCCGTCTGCTTCTTCACTCACTCACTCAAACTCATTCGTTAGTCTGGTTTCGTCTAGTAGTTCGAGGTCTGTTCCTCGGACCTTCTTCATTGGACCGTCGTCGAAGTGAAGTTGCCGTCCAAAGACGCGAAATGACGCCGGTTGCCACAATGATGATGATGACGACGGCAACAACGACAATGTCTAGGACCTCGACCATGTGAGGACCTTGTCGACGACGATGACGACGTCTAGGACTTCTCGACAATGAGGACCTTGTCGCCGACGATGACGATGTGTAGGACTTCTCGACCATGTGAGGACCTTGTCGACGACGACGTTCACGGCGTTGACGAAGTTGAGGAAGACAACTACGACGACGAGGAGAAGGACCTCGCCGACATCAAGGGCATCATCATCATCGTTATTCCTGATGATGCCCAGGACTAGCTGCAGCGGGCCAGACGTTGCCCGAGCCTACGGCTACGCTCTGGGAATAGTCGCCCACTGGGAATAGGCTGTTCCCGCCGCTGTTCTGCTCCAGGCGATCAGACGGCGGGTTGGTGGTGGATTGGTCTATAGGCTCTTTGTCAGCCGCGGTCGCAATCGGTCGATTGGTGGCGGATGGGTCGCGCCGTATCGAGTTTTCTTCTGTGTGCGTAAGTGTGGTCATCATGTGTCGTCGGGTTCAGGTAGGCCTAGGAACATGACCGTTCATCCGTTTGTCCGTCAGCCGTCTTACTTGTGCTGGTAGGCTTGGGAAAACGGCGAGGGTGGGGCGCGGGATAGTGGTGTTGGTGGAGGTAGTGGTTATGGTGGTATAAGCCATCATCCCAGTGAAGACGATGATGATGATGATGACATTGGTAGCGGTGGGGAGGGAGATGATGATGCTGCTCAACATCTTCTACCGGCTGGGGGTTCATTTTGTTGTTGTTGTTGTTGTTATTGTTGTTGTTGTTGTTGCTGTTGTTGTTGTTGTTGTCATCATCATTCGGTAGCGCTCGCGGTCCGGGTGCACAGACCGGGTCTATATCATTCATCCAGACCATAACAACAACAGCAGCAGCAAGCAGCAAGGTGTACTACCGACATGGTATAGGCTCGTAGTACGTCGGCTACTGTGCGTGGTTATGCTCTTACGTCTAATTCGACTTCTGCTACTGCGGTTGCCGGCCGACGGCCTAATCATCGCGACCAAAACAAAACGGTTGATGGTGTTGTTGCTGTTGATGTTGTTGTTGTTGTTGTTGTTGTCGTCGATGTTGATGTTGCTGCTGCTGTTGCAATGATCTAGTACGAAGTTGTCTATGCGGGTCTTGCCTTACACGAGGACAATATCGTTTATTTTCCGCAGTACCGTTTTGTTCTCTACCTCTCTCTCTCTCTCTCCCTACTCCCAGTTTCCCTCTGTCTGTGTCAACTGTGTCCTCCGCTGCCGCTTTGCTGTTTTCCCAGCTAACTGTAACTTCCTGCGATAGCAACAAAGAACGCATCGTTGATGATCTTCCAATCAGATCTTCTTTGTGGTCGTTGATGTTGTTTTCGTTAATGACTACAACAACAACAACAACAACGTCGACAATAACAACAACAACGACGACAATAACAACAACAACGACACAAAAACGATGATGACGATGGTGGTGGTGGTGGGGGAGAAGGTGGTGATATTGTCGCCGCCGCTGCCGTCGCGTAATCGGCAGAATGGACGCTACCTAACGTCCGACTAGTTCAGGTTTGCCGCCCAAGTCTCAAGCGACGGACGACGGTGACCGAAAACGACGACGACGACATCAGCGACGAGATAAACTACTGCTGCTGCTGCTGCTACGACAAAAACAGGCAACAGAAGCAGCAAGCAACAGCGCGGCGAAATGGGGCTAACAGTGAGCCCATACGGTGCTCTTCATCAGCTCCTCTTCGGAGGAGCTCAATTCACGTCCCCCCCCGTCTATCTTGCTTTTGTTCTTTGTGTCGCTGTTTTTTTCTCTTTTCAGAAGACTACTGCGGCGTGCGCCGCCATCTTGTTGTCGTCTTCGTCGTAGCTGTCGTCGTCATTGTCGTCGTCGTCTTCGAGTAGTAGCTTCGTTTTCTGTCGCCTACGGATATTGAGCTACTTATTCAGCTACTTACTAGTAGTATCCCACTGCTGCTGGTCTTCCTTCCTGCCCCTGCTGTCTCCGGCCCTCCTCTCTTCGCTGCGGAAATTTCTACTTCTACTGCTACTACTACACTTCTACTACTACTACTACTGTTGCTACTACTGCTGCTGCTGTGGCTGCTACTACAACTGAAGCACAGACTAAGTACAATAGCTAGTTTTCGCTGTACCGCTCTCAGTGTTAAGCGTCGTAGTTTGCGTCGCCGCAGTAGCGTGCGCTAAATCGACCATTCCGACGATGGTTTTGCTAGTGACGCGCCTAGTGGAGATGCTGTTGTTGCTGCTGCTGCTGCTCCTGCTGTTGATGCTGGTAGCGCAGTAGCCGAACAAAAGCCGACGGCCTATATCTTGGTCGTCGTACGGACGTTCGTACGTAAATGGGTAGGTGCTTCTGCTGCTGTTGCTGCTGCTGCGGCGGGCGGACGGACGGGCGGGCGGTGATCGGTGCCGCACCTGTCGCTACTGTGTGTCGGCCCGCTCTTGGGACTTGGACTAGGACTAGAACAGTAACGACATAGTATACAGCAACTAGACCAACGACAACAACAGCAGCAACGACATAGTATACAGCAACAAGACCAACGACAACGACAACAACAGCAACGACAACAACAACAACAACAATGGCGGCGGCGGCGGCAGCAGTAGCAGCGACAACAGTTCCGAAAACACGACGCCGCATGACGGTGGGTTGGGTTGGGTTGGGCTGGGCTCGCCTGGACTCGGCTCGGATCGGCTCAGCTCGGACCGGCCTGCCAGGGGAAGGTGCGGGGGTAACAGATAGGGTAGCTGGGCTGATGTCGAAATTGCCCCCGATTGGCGGCGATTTGGCGGCAACATCGGCGCCGTCAAGCCGTCGGCGACAACAACGACACAGACGTCGGTCAAGACATTTAGCGCCGGCGGCGGCGGCAGCAGAAGTAGCAGCATAAGGTTGTTCTGTCGCGGGTGCGCCAACATGACAATCGACGGCAACGCGATCATGAGCTAACCGAACTACAGCAACAACAACAACAACAACAACAACAACAACAACAACAACAACAACAACAACAACAACAACAACAACAACAACAACAACAACAACAACAACAACAACAACAACAACAACAACAACAACAACAACAACAACAACAACAACAACAACAACAACAACAACAACAACAACAACAACAACAACAACAACAACAACAACAACAACAACAACAACAACAACAACAACAACAACAACAACAACAACAACAACAACAACAACAACAACAACAACAACAACAACAACAACAACAACAACAACAACAACAACAACAACAACAACAACAACAACAAAAAGAAGGACACCGATCTATCGACCGAGGGGGGGTCTGACTGAACACTGAGGGGTTGAGCTGAGTTGAACAGCCAAGCCGGGCTCTTCGTCAGGCCAATCACAGCAGCACCAGCAACAACAACGGCAACAACAACAACAACAACAGCAGCAGACAACAAGCAACAAAGACAACAACAACAGTAACAACAGACGCAGGAAGGGAGGAAAATGTGATGTTGACGAAGACAACGCTCGCACACGCCAGCATGTCTATGGATTGTGGACGACTGCGTTCGTCATCGCCATTATCCGCGTACTGTGTTCATCCCTCTAGGATCTTCCGACAGACAGCCTGATACTACTGGTCATATTGCGTACCGGTCAGCGTGCGAAATGTAATCTAACGCTAGTCGGGCTAGAAGCAGTTGTCCTTGTAATTGCAGGATTGATAATATGAATGTGGAGCGACGAATGTACCCAGCAGTGTTACTCTGCTGTACACAGTATGTTCTGCGCGAGAAAGAGAGGCATAAAAATCAACGAGGTTTTTTTGTTATTTATTCTTAACGTGCGCAGGCATTTACTGTCTGCAGTGGCCAACAAAAGTGTGTAAAGAAGAAGCTTTGTTTCTGTGACGATTTCATGAATAAAACTTTGTGGCTGAACGCCTGGCGACAGAATCAAAAGCGTTGAACGTGAGATGATTGATTTAATTGAATTTCAGCTTGAAGGTCCAAGTTCAAAGGGCTATCGTAAAATTGTTAATCGGATCGCCGGATCAACACGGCCTCGCCGTGAGCATGCTCACGGGTCACAGAAAGCCGATATCTTGCCAGGGATTCCAGAAATGAGAAATTAACTAAAACGCAAAAATATAGTTGATATTACTATAGCTTAACCAGCAGCCCCGTTTTGTTATCTGGACAACAGTACACCGCTCAGCAGCAATTTAGAGGCAATCCATCGTGATAAGCAGCCTACATTCCCTCAAAGGGTAAATTTAACTGCAGCTTAAACCGGCACTTACATGCGAGCTGTTCTTCCAATGATATTAGAGTGACAAGTAAGAGAGAAATAGAGAAATAGACTGTAGTTTATCAAGCGCTTTAACCAACAATTGCCCGGAATCCTTATTAAGAAAATATATCATTTGACACTTCTACGCACTACCGTCTTAACGGGGGCACATCATTCAGTGAATGATTTTCAAAATGAAGAGCAAACAACTCTTTCGACTCTACCGGAACCTATGCCACTTGGACAAACGCAAGGCCTACCATCTTTCTTGGCATTATTTGAGGGTAGAGAACGTAGTGCACGTCTTTAGAAGCGCGCGCCTGTCTTCCAGCTTTCTTTGAAACATTTGAGCTAAGCAATGGGAACGCTTGCCTTAAAAGCATACACGACTTTCGCCTAGAAAAGAGCTCTCAAGCCAGCCTAAATCCGTAAGAATGAGTGCAGTGACATTTAGTTTCTCTCTTTTGGTATATACAGTCTGCTCATTTGCGCAACTCATCTTAAACTAGATCTTGAATATATCAAGAAATTTCTTTCAAAAAACGTCTTTGTTAATTTCACGCGTATGACGAATACGTTCTGATGGCAACATTAATTTACAGCAGCATACATCTAAAATGTGTATAAATAAATATATATATATATATATATATATATATATATATATATATATATATATATAAAACTGCTCGTTTAGTAAGGTATGATTCGAGTTACGTAGTGTAGTATTTACGCGAAAATACGAAGGTCGCGCCAAGCTGACATGGAAATGAAAAATTAAAGAACGTCACTACTAAACTCGTTAACGGTTGTTTCCAATGCGTGTCTAGAAAACACACCGTTAGTTTGTTTGCAGTTCCGGCGTTATTGAGAGCCATGAGATCTTTGCGGAATAGTTGCCCAACAACACCCGCCGATGTCACGCAAAATATAAAAATATGGTGCTGAGGCGCTTTATATTTCTATTCCGCTTCTATTCCGATTTTTTGCGCACCCGTGTGGTGTTTCAACTTCGTTATGGTCGGTCATAGGTAACCGGTTTGCTGGTGAATACAGCTCGCTTGTTGGTGTGGCTGTGATTTGCACTCGAGTTAGGCTTTCCGGCAGATCGTAAGGTGTCTCAGCTAACGAAGCGGAACAGTTGCTTGTTGACTAAATCTATTCGGCCCTCGCTTACAGCTAATAGAAGTAAGGCTTTATTTTAAAACTTTCAATTATCCAACCGTGTTCTCAGATTAATAATAACCTGAGAACACTGTTGGGTGATTTAAAGGTCTGGACACATCGGCCCGCGCCAGGAGAAGCTACAGCTCTTACGTATGAACTACTTTTTGTTTAAGTTTTAGCCATCTTCAGCTCCACTCCATAGTAAATATGTTTACAATTATCGAGCCACTTACGTTCTATATTTGCACTTTAAAGTGATACATAATGGGGCCACTGCCATACGCGTTTTTGGCTATATTTGAGAAGAGTATCGTACATTTCAATGGATAATAATAATAATGTTTTCTAGAAGCTACCACTTTGCACCCATTACACTAGAGACACTCGGCCCCATCAGCACAGGTACAGCAAAACTCCTGCAATTATTATTATTATTATTATTATTATTATTATTAGTATTTTTATTATTATTTTTATTTTTATTTTTATTATTATTATTATTACCTCATCTTATGCACGTGCTGTATTCAACCGTGTATATTCAATCACGACTAGCGCTTATCTGGCTCAAGAGAGTGCCACAAGCGAGCTACTGCTGCTGCTGCTGCGCGGAGGAAGCACGAACTCCGCGAACAGCAAGCATATCATTGATGATTTCCGGCGACCGAAGCGGACCGAAGCGCAGCCGATCCTCCAACATAAACCGTACGCATACAGATACGTACACATACACAGCCGCCGATACATGCATATCCAGTGGCTCTCAACTCGACCGTGCGGCGTTCGAGACCGCGTCGAGGTCTTCACATCCGGGTCACGACTTTCAACGCTGTACTTTACTTCTCTCTCGATTATTTCCTCTCCTTGTCTATCTTCCCCGCCTCTCTGTCTCTCTTCTCCGCTCCTCTCTCCTTCTATGTATCAGCTATTTTCTGTTTCTACCCATCAATCTGCGGGTCAACCGCCCTATATATATATATATATATATATATATATATATATATATATATATATATATATATGTATATTTACCTGCCTCCGTGCTTACCGCAGTATCTGCAGAGTTTACACGCGGGGGGTTCGCCGTATGGTGTTCTCTAGATTGACGAGACAACAGCAGCAGACAATAACGGTCAACGCAACTCGACGTCGTACGTGCAGACTTCGGATCGGTCTTGTCTTATTAGTGGTAGCAGCGGTAGCACTAGTTAAGGAGATCGTGGTGCTAGTTAAGGATTGTGGTAGTGGTTAAGGATAGTAGTCGCAGCAGCAACAGCAGCAGCAGCAGTAAGTGTAGTAGTAGTAGTGCGGCTTACATGGGGCCTAGACAAAATGGTCGACTTAAAAAAGAAGCTTTTTGAGCGAGGCTCCTAGGAGCTGAGCATCGTCATTATTAACGCAGCGCAACACAATCGCAGCAGCAACAACAACAACAACAACAATAACAACACCGCGGTGTCCGAAGGGGGGCTTTAAGTGTGACAGCAAGACAGAAGTTTGCTGTCATGTATATATATATATATATATATATATATATACATATGTGTACGTGGTGTTATTGCTGTGGGACCTTCGCTGTCTTTAAACGTGCTTAGTACGACAAACTTAACGTCTTCATACGCGCGAAGACACTCATCAATTGATCGATTATCGCTGCTGTGGTTGTCCATGCTGCTCGGCTGTTACGGCGGTTGTTGTCGTCGTTGTCGTTGTTGTCGTCGTTGTCGTTGTTGTCGTTGTTGTCGTCGTTGTCGTTGTTGTCGTCGTTGTCGTTGTTGTCGTCGTTGTCGTTGTTGTCGTCGTTGTCGTTGTTCATTGAGCTAGGCTGTTATTAATCGTGGTGTGGATTAGTCGTAGCATTCACGGCTGTCGTGCTACAAGTGGCGGCATCTCTCTTCGTACATGTACTATTGACTCGCGCGCACTTAGTTTAGAGCCTTGTTAAATGTAATCTAATTGCGTTAAATTGTCGTTGTAAACCCGGCGGGGTTGCCGCCGCCTACCGGCGATTTGTTGAGTTGTCAGGTCGACGGGGATCGCGTTCGGACTGCGAGCGAACGGATTCGGAGATCAGAGAAGGTCGCTTAGCATGCGTTTTTGTTGTTGTCATTGGTTTTTGATGTTGTTGTTGCTTTCGTTATTGTTGCTGTTGCTCTTGTTGTTGCTGTTGTTGTTCTTGTCGTCGTCAGCAGCAGCAGCATTGGGTCTTTCATGCCAGTCGTTCAACGGGGCGGAGCAGAGTCGCGCGTTGTGGTGAGTGAGACATCATAGATGTTCGAATGGGCCGTGTCTGCATGAATGACTCGTGCCTGTCCTCTGGCCTATAGGCCTGCAGCTAATTGGCTGCGTTAATTGTTGCCAACTGGCGAGTTGGCGAAATCGACCTGCTGCTGAGCAGATCGATTTCGCCAAGAGGCTACCGGTCGCGCCACGTGCGCACTCACTCCAAACAGCTCCCAGTTGAACGCTGGGGTTGTTCTCGTTTTAAGACGCCATTTTCGTTAGTCGTGCGGCGGCGATGCGGGGACAGGCAGTCCATCACGTGTGCAGGGCACGGTAGTGGAGCAAGCCAGTCGAAACCAGAATCCCAGAAGAAGGAGATCAAGATGGAGAAGCTGGAGCAGAAAGAAACAGCAGGGGAGAAAATAACTCATAAATGGATTAAGCCGTTCAGGCAGACAGTGCGTATTCGAGAAGGCAAGTCAGATAACGGCAGAGGGATATATATATATATATATATATATATATATAGAAAGAGAGAGAGAGAGAAATAGAGAGAGAGAAGTTTACTCATTTTCGGTGCATATCTCATTATCGTTACTCTGATAGCTCTTTCCGGAGAGAAACTCCTTTAGGTTTTCAGACAGGTAATAGTCGCACGGGACCAGGTCCGGACTATATACGGGTTGCTTGACAACTTGTAGCTTAAGTTCGTAAATTGGCCACGGTACAAACGAGAAGGGCATTTGGGCCGCGTATCGTTGTGGTGGAACAGCACAGTCCGGGTTTGCATCGCGGGCCGGAGTGTTATAATGCGTTCCTTCAGCTGGTATAAGAGTGTTTCGTAGTACATCTCGGTTATCGCTTTTCCTGTATACAGGTAGTCCATTCAAGAATACATTTTTCGTTCCAGAAGACTGTCGCCAAAACCTTTCTGGTCGAACTGTGTCGCTTTACTCTCGTAGGATGCATTTGCCGCACGCGCTCCATTCCCTGGTAGCATCTTTCCGTTCTCGAGTGAATTTGTGGATTCATTTTGGTCGGCAGTTACGAATCGGCTTGAAAAAAATTGCAATTTTGCCTCAAACGTTCTGAAATGTTTTTTTTTTTAAATGCAAATGTGATGTACTCCACCATAGCTAACGCCCATATTTTCGCTATTTTCCGCAGCTTTAATCGGCAGTCAAACGTCGCCAGTGTGTAGACTTTTACCACAGTTTTCTCTTACTGTAAGCCGGCACATTCGTTATGTAAAATGCATCGAATTTGGTCTTAATTTCCGTTGCAATTAAGCCTTCCAGAAACAGCTTAAGTACAGCACAGTATTCGTTCTGGTCCATTGTCTCCATTGAGGGTCGGACACGTTACAGTTGCGCAATCTGCTGCAAACGCAATTCGGAACTAGTCCACATGATACTTACTTTTGCCTTTTTCGAAGAACGCCTCACTCCGGCCGGTGAGGTCGGCACGAGCTTTTTGAAATTGTAGACAAGCAATGCTACGTGTTGAACGAAAGATGCGTTAGGTAGAAAGTAATATAACACAGCGTAGTCGTCAATATAAACTTAGTTAGTGCGGGGATTCCTTATGACCCGCAGGTGCTCTCGTTATAACCACCGCCAAAAAAAAGGCGTCTACGCAGGGCCCAAAGAATCGGAGCTTTTACGGCCCTCACGGCGTATCGAGCGGACCGCACTGACACACGCTGCCCTTAGCGGGAGCGACTCTCTGTTATCTGGAGGCGAGCAAACGCCTTCGCCTTTAAGTGGATCCAATGTTGTTGATCCTCGTTCTTGGCGAGTTTGTTTTGAAGATAGTAATTTTAAATAGTAATCGTAATCAATTATTTCATAAGAAATTCAATTTTGCTATTTAAGGCCGGCGCGAAGTTTGAGCGAAGAAACGTGTTATATATATATATATATATATATATATATATATATATATATATATATATATATATATATATATATATATATATAGATCTTACCTAACGCATATTACAACCGAACACCAGCCCGAACATAGCAGTTAATATTCCTCCTCTGTTAACACGCGAGGGAGTCCGACTATGTCTGGTGGGCAGTGGATAACTGCTTACGGTAATTGTATCACGAAACCACCACCATTGATTTGGTACCAAATTGAAATTATCTCCGTAAAACGCACATTCTTCAGAATCTGCTTGTTGTATGAATGTAATGGCAACATGTCATTGTATCGAACGCGAACGAACATAAAATGTCGCAGAACCTCGATTTTTTGCCAACCTTCCTCGACGCGACTGTTTTGCTTTTCCTAGCTAACGTAGGATGTCTCGAACGAACGAGACATATATATATATATATATATATATATATATATATATATATATATATATATAACGCTATATATATATATATATATATATATATATATATATAACGCACAACATTTTAACACAATACGGTTTCTAAATAACAACGGATTGTAAAAAAAACTGCTGAAAAACTGCTAGTGGACCACATTTTTATTTTTTTTCAATCTAAATGCTTGCTGGATGAGAATCAACATGGTTTTACTAAAGGCAAATCCACGGCAACTCAACTCGTCGAAATGACTCAAGATTGGGCTGTTATGATAAACAATAGGCTGGCCTTTGATTGTATATATTTTGATTTCTCGAAGGCATTTGATAGAGTAAACCATGTAAAACTTGTACAAAAGCTTAGGTACTTGGATGTAGATACTCGCTCTGTATCATGGATTGCTAGTTATCTTACCCGTAGAGAGTTCTGCGTTCGCGTAAACAATAGCTTTAGTGAGTCGGGCACGTGCCCCTCAGGTGTTCCTCAGGGATCAAGCCTCGGGCCACTTTTATTTTGCACATTTGTTTTAGATCTTAGAAACGTTATTCCTGAGTCGATAACTTATAAGCTTTATGCTGATGATTTGAAACTATACGGACCTTCCAACACCGCTAGCGAAAGGCAAGTACTACAGAGTACGATTGAAGCGGTTTCTAAGTGGTGTGTGGATAATGAAATGCTTATATCAGTGCCGAAATGTGCTGTATTGTGTTTAAAAGAAGCCCATAACTACACGCTACATGGGGAGGCTATCCCTATTTTAAATTGTATTAGGGACCTAGGGGTTGCGGTGACACCGCAACTGGATTTTAGCACCCATATTACACAAGTCATCCGATCAGCTAATCTTATATCTAATACCATATTTCGTTGTTTCATAATGAATGATTACAATTTTTACATGAGGCTTTATAATAGTTTGGTTGTACCTAAGTTTCTCTATTGCTGTGAGGTTTGGCGGCCTTACTTAGATAAACACATTGAAGCAATGGAAAGTGTACAGAGGAGATTCCTTCGTCGTGTCTCGTTAAGGTGTAACGTTGCCCGAAATTCTATTGTGATAGGCATGATGCCCGAGTGGTTCTAACCCTGGGTAATCATTGTGCGAGTCACAAAAGGAGAAAAACTTTTGTAATCCGCATAAAAACAACGCAGTAGAAAAAATACCTAATTAGGCAGCCGATGGGGATAATTATATCGTCTTAATTTCAATAAATAAGAGACATTACCAGAAGCAAAAACATCCAGTTTTGGTGAGCTTAGTGAGCTTTTGGTTGTAGAAACTCGAAATGCCCCATTCATTGCGGTATCTCTTTGGACAATTTCTGCCTATTTTTTCAAACGAACGAAGTTTGAAGTTAAATGTGCTTTGTACTATATATATATATATATATATATATATATATATATATAGATAGTACAAAGCACATTATATATATTTTTTATATATATATTTATATATATACATACATTTATTTAACTTCAAACTTCGTTCGTTCGAAAAAATAGGCAGAAATTGTCCAAAGAAATACCACAATATGAATAGGGCATTTCAAGTATATATATATATATATATATATATATATATATATATATATATACATACACACAGTCTGCATAAGTATAAAGCAATCTTTTTATATTTTGAACTTTTGCCACATTACACGCATTTATTGTAACTAGTCGTGCAAAGACTACAGTGCTACATGCATAGGGTAAAAGCGGAGAGACTTTCATCGACATTTCGGGTCTCGGATTACTTTGAAATACGGGATCTCTATATTTGACGCAGCTATACCGCGAAAAAAATTATAAAGCCATTTTTATTTAAGCAAGATGCATGTCTTAGCGAGTGAATTAAGCAGAATAACGACGTTTGGGCTCATTTCACGGCTCGACAGAAACAAAAGCAGATTTCCTAACAGAAGTTTTTTCTGTGTTGAGACGATAGGCTTAGGATGGCGCCTCATGAGTGACGAAAAGGCCCAAATCAAGGCTTATAAGGAGGTCGGCTTTTCAAATCGCGAAATTTCCCGTCGATTGGAGCGTTTTCCCCAAGTAGTGAATAACTTTGTTAATTTAGGTTGCTTTGAAAATTACGCCGTAAAAGAATTCCGGCCGTCCAAATGCCATTTCGGACCGAAGCAAGCGTGCAATTGTGAAGAAGCGTCTAACTTTGCGCCCTCAACGAGGGCAATTGTGGCGGCGGCCGGCGTGCAAACAAACATGCGAAATGTGCAAAACTTCCTTAGGAAGACACATTGGCTCACGAAAAAACACAAACGAAAACGATGTTTGACCGCTGACCGATTAAAGCTTGTCTTGACTTTGCCCACGATACGATGTCATGGACCACTGGGTGCCCACAATACGATGTCATGGACCACCGAGTGACACAGAACGCTCTTTTCTGATGAAAAAGTTAACTTCGATGAACCGGATCGATATAACTATTATTTCCACGATGTCCGCAAGGAAGAACGAATTTTGTCAAAACTTCACCCAGGCGGCGGTTCGGTGGTGATCTGGGCCGCTGTCGGGTATCATACAAAGTCGTCGACTGTGTTTTAGATGACCTTTTTAATTCAAGGCGCTATTGGAATCTACTAGAAGATCCCTTTGAGCTGATGTGAGGGCCAGAAAGCTGGTTCAAACAACGTCACATTGAAGTCATACGTTGGCCTGCAGTCTCACCTGATCTTAATACCATCAATAATGTGTGGAGCTGGCTCACCTTGAAAGGTTTACAGCGACGAATTTTTGAACCAGGTATAACCTTGTGAAGGCTTGGGGCGAGCTCTCATAAGACGTCATCCAAAACTTGTTCAATTCTATACCAAACCATATTTTTGAGGTCTTACGATTTAACGGGAAGTTCACACGTATAGTTGCTGCCTTGTTTCCGTCGAGTCTTTATTTGAGCCCAAACGTCGTTATTCCGTTTAATTCACTCGCTTAGACATGAGTCTTGCTAGTAGCTGTATAATTTTTTCGCGGTGTAGCTGTGTCAAATGTAGAAATTTCGTGTTTTAGGGTAATCCCGAGACCCTAAATGTCGATGAAATTTTCTGCCGTGACTCTACGAGCATCTATCACTGTAGCCTTTACACGATTGGAAATAATAAATGTGTGTAATGTGGCGAACATGTATGGCTGTATTTTTCACGGACTACAAATGTATGTATATATATATATATATATATATATATATATATATATATATATATATATATATATATATAAATATATATTCGTCCACCACCAATGGGGACAAACAACGATTTGCTCGCAGCTGTTGTCAGACGTTTTCCTCATCGGCTGCGATACGTTTTCACGACCAGCAGCGTTTCCTTATGAACGACGCAGGTGGTTTTTGGAGATCTGATTGAGAAAAGACAAACGTTTACGAAATAAAAGTGAGTGGCTTCAGCCGCGGGCATCATGGCAAACAGCAGCAGCAACAACAATAATGCTACGAATAACGTACACAACAACCAGAACAACATCAACAACTGCGTTACAACAACAACAACAACAACAAAAACAGCAACCACAGCGTGATGCTGGTCACAACAGTGTTATCATAGCGGCAGACAAAAATAAGAGCAGTGGAAGTAGTAGCAACAACAACAATAGCAATAACAATGATAACGAGGACCAATATCTCGCCATGGGAATCGGACAATGGAGCAGGCCGTACCATGACAGTGGACAGTGACCGCCGGCTTGTTTAACATCAGCCTTCATACATAGTCACGCGGTAGGCTGTTATTTCTTCTTCTGTTATCATCGTCGTTGTCGTCTTCATTGCCGTTATTTTTGTTGTTGTTGTTGTTGTTGTTGTTGTTGCGGCTTCTGTACAGCAGGCTCTTGTTTTTGATGATGGCAGTGGTCGTGGTGCGGTGTTGTTATTATTTTTGTTAGTTTTATATCTGTTGTTGTTGTTGTCGTTGTAGTTGTTGTTGTTGTTGTTGTTGTCGTTGTAGTTGTTGTTTTGTTGTCGTTGTAGTTGTTGTTGTTGTTGTCGTTGCTATTTGTGTTAGTATTGTTCTAGTTGTTAATCGCTAAATAATATCTCCGTAAAAGGTTGTAGTAGTAGTAGTAGTAGTATGAAACATGCTCGTATTTATATTCTTGCGAGTGCATAGGCAATCGCCGCATAAGCAACACAAGCGGCTGATGCCTTTTGTTACCCAGTTTGGTCATCACATCCGATTCATCAGAGATCGATCACGTACGGCCGATGGGGTGCTTAGTGTAGCAATGCGTCGTGTACGGCGACTCCGAGGGCCGGCCTCTTCCTTTCTAGCACTTCGCTTCCGAGCTGAAGCCGAAGCCGAAATCATTCCCAGCTAGGCGCAAGCGCCGGCGGCAGCAGCGGCGGCGGCGGGGAACAGATGGAAACCGCAGCAGCAGCCTTCAAGACAGACGCCTCCTGGCATTGTCGGGTCATCTTGGCGACGTCGTCGTTGGTCTTCGAAGAAGCTGCTGTCCAAGCTCTCAACTCGAATCGAATGATTTGTGTGAACAATGGACAATTTCTGCAGATCGGCATACACAGACAACGGCGTCTCCGTATACACGTGGGTGTCCGGAGAGGTTTTCGCAATTTACACGACAGAATGCAAATATAAATCGTTTTAAATGGTTTTTCTAATGCTTTCAATTTATATCTATTTCTTGGGGCGCAATTGTAGTCATTGGTGGAAGGACACCTCCAAATCGCGTGCCTTGAAAATAACTACCTGTCTTGGTCAAATTTGATCAAAAATTCACGCACCACAAGTACCCGCGCCTCTTTTTCGTTTGTCGCAATTTACGAGGTGTCTGTCAAGCAGATTTTTTGAAAAGCCTAAACTGGTCGTGCAGGATCTTATAGTCGGACTCGGCGCCCAAGCCCTCCTGTTTGAACGACCTTTACGGGTTTCATCGTACAGACAAAATTTTTCACTTCAAAATTTCTTGTTTCATTCGCACACATTCCTCATCAATAAGGTTTCATCCTCAACGGCCGATTGAAACTCTTAACATAGGCCTTGAGCACTTATGCTTTCTAGAAGTTGTATGTAATACGCGTTTAATGTTATATTCTGAGCGTCATTCATCAGCTACATACAGGCCAACTTTGGCGCCAATCTTTGCGACGGCTAAAGTGGTGGAAATGTTACGAACTACTTGGATAGTGATCTAACAATGTCCCAAAACACTGAATATTCGATTTCGTGACGGACGAGAAGAAACCGAAGATGACCCCGTTCGGTTATATGGCCTTTGATGTCAATAACAAACGAAAACGTTGAAAAGTTAATAAATTATGTGCTCAACAATCGCCGAGTTACTATCAAGGAGATAGCTGAGGGATTGGGGATATATAAATATGAACCAGTTGCAACAGTCTTGACAGATATTTCATTCGTCAGAAGACTGGCAAGAACAACAAATTGTTTTAAAAATTTTGAAATTTTAGCAAATGAACGTCCGTCAGCGGCCCAGGTTCTGTTCTGCTCCCGAAGGAACAACAAACGCCCGAATTGAACCTTCAGAAGGTAGCAGAAGACCTTGGATCGCTTCAGCGAGTGATTACAGGAGTCGAGCCATAGCTTTTTTTGTTATACAATATACCTATTTATTTAGCATATATTCAGTAGAAAATATGTCTCGACGCTTGCAATGGGCTTTAAGGCCTATGGCACGGAGGTATTTTGTTACGTCATCGAGACCAAAGCCCAATCCTACCAGTATTGCTATCAAGGAGAGAGTCGATCGAGGAGATTCAGACAGAGTAGAAATTCTATCGCAATATTTTAAGAAGATTGCGCAAGAATGTTCTATGCAGGAGGCAACAACTCTCAGACCCTCCCTCAACGATCTTTCGGCAATGCACCGGCGTTAGTTGTTGGTTTTGGATGATTTGATAAAAAAATCAATTTCCATATTTCCGCAATCTGGCTCCGTGCGAATTTGTCCTGCTCCCACAGATCCAAAAAGCTTGAAGGGACCATAAGGAGATAAAGAAAAAATCCCAGGAGCAACTCAACTTTATTCCCAAGGACGCGTTCAAAACATGTTTCGGAGAGTGGAAAAGAGGTGGCACAAAAGCATTGCAGTGGGCGGTTGCTATTTGAAAGAAAACAAAATCACTTTGGAAGAAAAATAATTGTTCGTTTTTTAAAATTATAAATATGTACCAGAACATCTGAATCCGTCCTCGTGTAGTAATGTATAAAATAAGTACGGTTTAGTTTATGTCTATCCTGACTTCCACGCTTCAGAAAATTCTCATTCCGAGGTGGTTGACGTTTGCTGTCCTATTTTTTGTATGACAGGCATAGATTCCTGCCTGTCACTAGGCCTTGCTATTTGTATGGTTTATTAGCAATAGTAAAGATTCCTGAGTTGCTTGGTCTTTGCGGCCAATGTGGCGTTGCATATTGCGATGTTGGCAACATTGCGAACTTGCAAACCTACACCATCTGCTCTGAATTGCGTTTCCACTTGCGTGTTTGTAAGACGCTATCACTAAATATGGCTAAAAAAATAACGCCTAGCAATTAAATAGCACAAGAAATGCATTGATTACACCGGTTCGTGTGTGACGAATTAGCTGACAGCGACACGTACTATTTCTGGCGTACGATTCGGGTGATTTTTTTCGGATTTGCAGATTTTGTTTCAAGGCACAATGAATCACTAATAAATTCCAAAATATCAGTACGATTTTTATAAATGCTGTTGTTTCGCTAGTGAGTTTCGGTTTACTTTTTCATAGCGGTCCTAGTGGCCACCTAGTACAAGTGGTTCTCATTGTCGTTGAAGTCGTTAGCAGGCGGTGGCGGCGAGGTAGTCGAGGTCGAAGTAATGATAGAAGAATCGTTTGTCTCTGGTCTTCCTATGGCTGGACTCGTATGCCGTCTAGCGCGAGGAGAAGCCGTCTGCCCTGCTGCTCTTTCTCCTGTTAGTTAACAGTTTGCCGCGTTGTCCGCCGGCTGCAATTGAATTAGTTATCCCCGCCAACCAGAGCTCAAATGATGTCCGAGCGCGCCCAACGTAACAACGGCGTCGTTCGTTGTCGGCACCTCGAGCCCCTCTCCTTTAAGCTTGATACTTCACTTGATGTTAACCTGTTTCTCTCAGAGTCTCGCTCTCTCTCTCCCCTTCTTCTCCCCACCTCTCTCTCTCTCTAGGATCTTTGTTTCTCGGTATATATGTATATATATATATATATAGAACTTTGTATGTCTGTCTGTATCTCCGTGGATCGCTACTAAGCTTTGTTAGCAGGCTGTTGTTATTGTTGTCGTTGCTGTTGTGGTTGTTGCTGTTGCTGTTGTTGACGTTGCAGACAGTACCGGCGACGTTGCATGCCGGGTATCACCACTGCCGCTCCAGATTGTCCTGCCAAGCCTGCAGGCTTCCGAGTAACAACAACAACAACAGAAACAGCCAGGACCACACCGTAAAGTTGATTTAGCGTGGTAACGAGAGTGCTGACAAAACAGCACGCTTGCCAGCTTTGACGCCAACTTCAACGCGCCCTCGTCAATGTAGACCACCACCACCACCACCGGTAGTGTGAGCGATGACGGTAAGGACGACGAACATGAAAGATGAAGATACTAACGAAAATAACAACAGCAACAACAACAACAACACCATCTTGCATGAACAACAACGACCAGAAGCAGCAACAACAACAACAACAACAACAACAACGACAACAACGACGGGGCATCAACAGCAGCAGCAACAGCCGAGAGTCATAGCTTGCGGCGACAGCTTGAAAGCGATCGGTATTTAGCGAGGTGCTGATGTTGAATCGTACTTTGAATCGCTTCAATTGACAAGCTCCAAGCTCTCTCCTAACCAAGTTACTAACTAGGTCGTGGCTGGCTGACATGATGATGATGATTATGATGTTAATGATGATGCTGCTGATGGCCGTGGCGGTGGTAGTGGTGGTTGGAGATGAAGGTTCTCAATTGGCGATGACGTCGATGCGTAATCTCGGATGATGATGACGACGACGGCGACGACAAGAAGGCGACAATGAGTTGGCAAAAAGCAACAGATGAAGACGTCCAGCCTCTTCCATGCTGCCTGTGTCTGCCGAGTTGTGTAATGTGCTTGTTCAAAGCAATTGTAACAGTCATTATGCATTAGCAAGCATTGCGAGCTGGCTGACTAGCTCTGCCGAACCTTGAACAGGAGCCGCCGCGGTAGTAGTACGAGGAATACGAGTCGTAACGATAATAACAGCAAAAATCACCTCCTACTTCATTAAATGTCGATGGCGAAATTAGCAATCGTTGCTGCTACTGTTGCTGCTGCCGCCTCATGAACACAATCGGCTTTTGGCGCTCTTTACGTATCTGTCGCTCGCTCCGTCTGCAATTTTGTAGTTCGCAATCGTTCAGAAAGTTGCTATGCGAGAGAAATCGCGGTGAGACAGAGGAAAATAACGATAGATAAAACGAAAAAAAAAACGATGAAAAACAACTACGATCTGTTCTCGCGCCTCGTTGAGGGCTGTCGTCGAAACGTGCCCAAAACGACGATCAGTAATCATCATTGAAGGCGGCTCGGTTAATGCGTCCTATCCATACGTCCACATCTGGATCGATCGAATTCGTCCTATTCGTCGATCCTCGTAGGCAGACAGGCACAGCGGCGCAGGATCCTACAAAGAGACAAACGTATGTTGCGTCTGTTTTTCAATATTTCTCTTTCTCTCTCTCGTTATTTACTGTCCCTCTCTATATTGCTCTCTCGATCTCTCGTTAGCTTGTTCGGACTAGGCAAGCAGCCAGGTCGAAGTGAGGTAGAATGAAGACAGGCTCGTGCCGTGGCCGTTTTAGATGGCAGCTCACAGGCCCTAGAGCGACGTCGGACGTAACCCCGTTTGTCTTGCTCGTATTCTCTGCGAGGGGATTGCTACAACAACAACAACAACACCTACGACGACAACAACAACAACAACACCAACAACAACAACAACAACAACAACAACAACAACAACATGTTGAACTTATTGAACAGGTTTGTTGCTCCGGCTGTCGCCGGGCGGCTCGCGCGCGAACGATGTATCGCAAACCAACTGGCCGCGTCGACCTCACCACCATCAGTTGCTGACCGTTCTGGTCGACGACAACAACAGCAACAACAATAACAACGGCAACAACAGCAACAACTACTACAACCAAAAATAACGGCCACAACTTCAACAGCAGCAACAACAATAGCGGCCACAACAACAACAACAACAACAACGACAACAACAAGGACTTAAATCGATTTCACAAAATCAAATTATGAATTGATGACGCTCAGCTTCTGCCACTGCTGCTGCTGCTGTTGTTGCTTCTTTCCGCGCCGTATGTTCTCTCGTATCGCTGGCTCGCGCGACGCGGCCTGGCTACTCGACGTTGAGGGAAGCGCCTACTTCAGGACGCCGTAGTCGGCCGGTAGATTGACGCTTTTTGTTGTTGTTGTTGTTGTTGTTGTTGTTGTTGTTGTCGTCGTCGTTGTTGTTGTCGTCGTTGTTGTCGTCGTTGTTGTTGTTGTTGTCGTCGTCGTTGTTGTTGTTGTTGTTGTTGTTGTTGTTGTTGTCGCTGCCACCGCCGCTGCTGCTGTGGCGGCTATGGTAGGCGCTACAAGAAACTGTAGGAGGAGCAGCGGCGACGGGAACTACAGTAGCCATTTGGTAAGCCGGACTGACTACGTCTGACTTCTACTGACTAGTTCAACGGAGTCTTGTGCTGCTGCTGCCGTGACTGCGGCGACTGCCTCTGCTGCGACTTCATGGGCTAAATTGTTAGCGAGTGGCTGTTCGAGTCTTAGTCGGTAAAGTTAGACGCCATGGGGCTGGCGGGCAGAATGAAAATAGAAAAAAAAAACAACAACAAGAAGAAGAAGGCGAAACGGAAAATGAAGATGACGATGAAAAAGAAAACAAGACGTAGAAAAAGAGAGTCTTAAAACAGTTCTCGTTTGCTCTATTTTTCTTTTCTCTCTTGAGACTGCGTGGACAGCAGCAGCAGGCACAACGGTTGCACAGACAGACACGACTCTGGCTGGCCTGCGCCCGCCGTCGAAGGCGACAGTGTCAACAACAACAGCAACAACATCAACAACGACGACAACAACGTTGACATTAACAACAATAACAACAACACCGATGACAGCAACGAGGACAACAACAACAACCGCAGCAACATCGACAACAACAACAATAATACCGACGACAACAACACCGACGGCAACGACAACACCAGTGACCACAATAAGAACGACAACAACGAGAGCAACAACATCGACAACAACAACAACAATATTAATACCGACGACAACAACGAGAACAACAACAAAAACACAAATAACAACAGCAACGACAACACCAGTGACCACAATAAAAACGACAACAACGAGAGCAACAACATCGACAACAACAACAACAATATTAATACCGACGACAACAACACCGACGACAACAACGAGAACAACAACAAAAACACAAATAACAACAGCAACGACAACACCAGTGACCACAATAAAAACGACAACAACGAGAGCAACAACATCGACAACAACAACAACAACAACAATATTAATACCGACGACAACAACACCGACGACAACAACGAGAACAACAACAAAAACACAAATAACAACAGCAACGACAACACCAGTGACCACAATAAAAACGACAACAACGAGAGCAACAACAACAATACCGACGTCAACAACAGCAACAACAACAATGTCGACGTCAACAACAGAAACTATAACAACACCGATGACAACAACGGGGGCAACAACAACACCGATAACAACAACACCAACGACGAAAACAACAACAACACCGACGTCAACAACAACAACAACACCGATGACAACGACGAGAACAACGACAACGACAGCAGCAACAACAACACCGACGGCAATAACAAAACCACCAATGACAACAATATCGACAACGACGACAACAACAACATCGATGACAACAACGAGGACATCAACAAGACAACAAGAACGACAACAAACAACAACACTGATAAGAGCAGGAACAACAACACCACCGATCACAACAGGAACAACAACAGCATCGACACCAACAACGTCGACGACAACAACAGCAACACCGACAACAAAGATAAATGGAAGGAGAAAGAAAAAAGGAGACGTAAGAGGACAACGGCACCAGCAATAACAAGAACATTTTTGTTTTGTTCTGCGTACCTAAACAAAAACGACAAGATTAAAACTATGAATACATTTTTTTAGAAGAGCAATTGGTTTATCAAAAACCGCTTCATCTATTGTGCAACGAGTCCACATTAATAGAAGACCTAAAACCTACGGACAATACAAGACTGATCACGGCACATTCAAAGCATAAAAACGACTCAAAGAAAATCGTAACTGAAACTTTGTGACTCAACAGACGGACCCGCTTTTCTTAGCAACGGTTCAGACGAAAATCTGCAACAAAACACAAAACACAGCAGTAAGCTACGACATAATCTCGCACGGATGCCATCAGCACCTCTGTCTAAAGGAAAACTGTTTTGTTGTTGCTGTTGTTGTTGCTGTTGTTGTTGCTGGTTGTTGTTGTTGTTGATGTTGCTGTTGTTGGTTGTTGTTGTTGGTTGTTGTAGTTGTGGTTGTTGTTGTTGTTGGTTGTTGTTGTTGGTTGTTGTTGTTGATGTTGCTGTTGTTGGTTGTTGTTGTTGTTGTTGTTGTTGTTGTTGTTGTTGTTGTTGTTGTTGTTGTTGTTGTTGTTGTTGTTGTTGTTGTTGTTGTTGTTGTTGTTGTTGTTGCTGTTGTTGTTGTTGTTGTTGTTGTTGTTGTTGTTGTTGTTGTTGTTGTTGTTGTTGTTGTTGTTGTTGTTGTTGTTGTTGTTGTTGTTGTTGTTGCTGTTGTTGTTGTTGTTGTTGTTGCTGTTTTTGTTGTTGTTGTTGTTGTTGTTGCTGTTGTTGTTGTTGTTGCTGTTTTTGTTGTTGTTGTTGTTGTTGTTGTTGTTGTTGTATGCCAAAGGAACGTTGCAGTCAACAGGCAGGCCCCGTCGTTGTCGTGATCACTGCTGCCGTGATCACATCTTCGCAAAGAGGGACAGAGACAGACCAAAACGACAAGATCGGCAAACTTGCTAGAGACCACAATGGCGCGAGGGCCACAAAGTCTTGCTTTCTTTGCACCTAGGATCTATCCGTAGTCGTCGTCGTTGTAGTGGTAATAGTGGGGCAGCTGGCAGTTCGTGGCTCGTAATAGGCAGTATCTGCCTCCCTGCTAGTGGTTTACTCTGCTGCTACTGTTACGCCCGCTGCTGCCGCTGCCTCCACCACCACTAATGCTGTGGTGTAGGAATGAGTCTCGTCGAGAACGATCCCGTCACCGACCGTAAACCATACGAGGCAGGCGAGACGAGATAGATGAGCAGCATGATGATGGTGATGGTGATGCTGATCACAAACCATCTATCCGACCATCATTGCCCCAGACCATCATCACCCCAGACCAGCCGGCAAGACCCGATAATGGCCGATTGCAAAGCGTTTGCAAGGTTAGCTGTATATTGGCGTGAAGAAGGAAGGCCACCACCAACAACAACAGCAACAACAACAACAACAAAAATCGAGTGGGGCCGAATGAGCCACACACACAAAGATAGGGGGAGAAGAGAGAAAGAGTGGGCATGGGAGACAGAGGAAGAACTAAACAAAGTGGGAGTAAGTGGGAAATAAAAATGAGGAATTAAAAGCCCGCGCAAGAGAGGGAGAGATAGAGGGAGAGATGGATAGAAAGAGAGGGAGAGATAGAGAGAGGGGAAACATGAGGAAGGATAGAGGTGTGTATTGCTTGATAAGGCACAGAGAAGGCATCGCGTTTGACCAGCATAGCCCCACCCACCCGCGATCGTGCGCGCGCAATCGGCGCCTCAAGCATGTTAAGGGAGGTGGTCGGCGATCGTATCGCAATCGGACCTTGCAGTCAGTACGTCAGTCAGTGAGTCAGTCAATCACCAACAATGAACAGCGACTGATTGGGTAAATCACAGCAAACAAACCAGCAGCGTACGGCTCGATCCGATGCCATGTCTTTTCATGTAACACACACATGCAGACACGCTCATACAATATATATATATATATATATATATAGATGAGTGTATACCGTTCAATGCATCTGCCAGCTAGTTGAACGTATACGTCGATTGACTACGGCAGCTATGTTCGCTAAATGCTGACCTGCCCCTTGCTCATCATCAAGTTGTTGTTCGGCATGTTCACGCGCATCGACAACGTCACCTCACCCACCCATAGTCGTGATCGATCACGGGCGGCGTCGAAGAATATCGTCGTCAGTGGTTTAATTGCATGCCCCTCCGCCCCATTCGTCGTCTTCTCTCTCTCTCTCTCTATCTATCTATCTATCTCTCTCTGTCATTCATGTATTCATTCATTCATACAGACAAACAGACACGCAAAGTTCGAGCGAAATAAATTGACATAGGTAGAGAACGAGACGGAGATGTACATATACGTCAGAGACAGCCGGAAAGGTATACACATACAGCCGCAAGCTTATCATGTTCAGGCCAGGTTCTATGTACAACGCACTACTTACTGTATTACTACTACTACTACTAATCTACGTACACGCCGTACGCAGATGGGCCAAACTGAAGCAAAGCCACATCTTCTTCTTTTGCTCCTTGTGGGAACAACAACGTTATGAGAACGCCTGTTGAGTATCTGCGTGTGTGGCTGCCTCTTTTACATGGCTCTTTTTGCCGCCTATATATATATATATATATATATAGGCGGCATATATATATATATATATACAGAGGATGTACAGCAGAGTATTTTGTGAGCAGCCTATTCATTCTCATCAATATTGTTGTGGTTGTTGTTGTTGTTGTTGTTGTTGTTGTTGTTGCGGCTGCTTTCGCTGCTGTTGTTCGAATGTTGTCTAAGTACGAGTGTTTTGTTGTTAGAGAATTGCCGTTCCGTTGGCATACCGGTCTATTTCGTTGACGTCTCCCGCACTGCTGTGTATGGCTGTGCATGTAATAGGCTAACGGACGACGCCTAGACGCGTATTAATTAGCACGTTAATTGATTTCGTGCTATGCCACCGGAAGAAGCAAGTCAATTAGAAAGAAAAAGAAGACGAACAAGAATAAGAAGAAGAAGGAGAAGATTGCGAATAAAAAAAAGCATGACAACGTCAACAACAAAGGATCACTCGATGATCGTGTCGGTCCCCGGCGCCAGTAGACCAGCGGGCAGTTCGAGTGTTGATCGACACCAGTGATTCCAGCGCCAGTTGGGCCCGTCTCCGCAGCGGCGACGGAAGCGTCTTCCTTTCTTGTTTATATTTATCCAATTCTAAAACGTACTTTATTCCGGGCAGGACCGAGAAGTTGATGAGGAACAGAAAACCGGTCGGCAGCCAACCACCTGTTGTGGGAGATGCGGCTGGTTGGGGCTGCATCTTGATCTCCGGTCTGGCCTCACTCGGTTCACTTGGAGGTGTGAATCACACTGAAAGCTCATCGGAACATGACAGCGGACGAATATACATATAGACAAGGGCGACGGCGGCAGAAACAACAACAACAACAACAACAACAACAAAAAAACACAAAAACAACAGCAACATCATACAATAGCAAAAATCACTGCAACAGCAACATACGATAGCAAAAATCACTGCAACAACAGCATACAATAGCAAAAATTACTGCAGCAACAGGAACAATTTTAAAAGTGAGAGCGCAGTTGTTAACGTTACATAGCGTGTAGTCACAAACAGCTCCGAGATTTGAGATCGACTAAAGATGTTCTAAACGTCTAAATCTAGCGATGGTTTCAAGCTTCCTATAATCCAATACTATTCGTAGGTGTACAATACAACTTCTATCTCATACCGTCAGACAGAATCTGTTTCAACTTGATAGAGTGTTGTCAATTTGTGCGACAATTTTTGAGCGCTCCGGGCTCAGTAAATGAGCCAGATCTCAGTCGTCGTTTAAAGGTTATCATGCGAATGGCATCCTGGTGGCACCCATTGTTTTTAGTAGTGTATGTAGTGACGCCGATGTTCAATGGCGTCCGTATCGGGGATATGCGTCGATAGTTTTCACGCAGGTATTCTGTACCGTTCTACATTGCAAAGCTATATATATATATATATATATATATATACAGCTGTCGCAATGGCAACAGGTCGGTCACGTTTTTTGTGCGCTCTAGTGTTAGTGTACTTTTTGACAAAAGTAACTACAAAGGAGAACCCAAATTGTGCACATGGGGTTAACGAAGTAAACTGCTTAAGGGTGAGTGTGTACTTTTACCTGCCTCGTCGTAGTATCTCTAAAGCACACATACTGAGAAGCTCAGCCCTTGTCATATTGTTGCTTCTGTGCGGAGACATTGAAGAAAACCCTGGTCCACCCTGTGCTACATGCGGTGGAGAGTTTCTTCAACCAAGGTCCAAAACAACTTGTAATGGCTGCAGTAAACCTGTCCACACACATTGCTGCTTTCAAATCCCGGACAAAACCGACAATTTTTGCAAGTCATGTTTTTGGTCCGAAGTATCGATAACAGTAAGTCGATCACTGAGCACAAAGTCCAGCTGCGGTTGTCAAAACGAAATCCAAACATTACGAAAGCGCATTGATGATTTGGCTAAGAAAGTCAACAACACACCAATGAACAGAACTCAACAGCACATCATCGGACGTCAACAGAACCAGCACGACAACACGCAGCGGCAGCGTCAAGGTAACGGCAACCAGCATCACGTGCAATACGATGTGCTTCGAGGAAGTATTACACCACGTCGCATTAACTTCGACCATGCACGTGATAGGAGAAACAGTGGAAGAATCCCAAGAGAGAAAAACAACAGAGATAAATGGCGCACACAAGGCAGAACGGGATCAAACCAAACTAGCACAGGGACGAACAAAATGACGGACCTGAAAGTTGTCCACGATAAAGATATACCGGAAAGACCGCGTTACAGAGCTTTGTTTGTAAGTCGCCTCCAACTAAGTCATAGTGAGGACGACATGAAAGAATATGTCAACCGAATTATAGGTACTGAGGCCGGGGTAAAAGTGACAAAGCTAGCAGGTAGAAACCAAACGTATTATAATAGTTACCATGTACAGGTGAGCGCAAATCATTTTAATGAACTTCTAGATCCAACGGTCTGGCCGGAAGGAATACAATTTCGACCATTTCGGGGTCCACTGAAACCCTATCGGGTTTTTGGGTTTGGCGCTGAAGAACAACAGCAGCCATCAGGATCTGTAGGCACGAAAAGAATGCGACAATCGGACAAATATGATGAGATGGAGAGCCAGAATTGTGTGCCTTGACTGAACAGTAAAACGATATGCAACGACATGGTACAAAATTGTGAGCAGACTGATTCGAGGTGCCTCTTGTGGAACGTCGAAGGACTAGAATACATCACACGTCTATATGGAGAAAATTATTTTAATGAGTTTGCTTTTATATTTCTCACGGAAACGTTTGTAACAAAACCAAATAATATTGTACTGTCACGCCACAAGATGTATCATGGTCAAGCAATCAAAACGGAAGGACGCGGTAGGCCAAAGTCGGGTGTCGCTATAGCTGTGCCCACAAACGTATGGTCACAGGTATTAGTAGCTACAAGTAGACGAATCATTGTGGAGACGAAAGACTACTATTGCATATGTATATACAGCCCACCTGAAAGAGCGGTGCGAGATATTTTATACGACATTGGCGAATGTTTGCTTTTATGCCCACACAGAACGAAATATATTGTGATCGCCGGAGATTTTAACTGTGACCTCTCAAAACAAAATGAACGAAGCGCATTATTTTTAGAAGGAGTTGAAAGCCTAGGACTACAGATCGAAAACAATATGCAAGAAACTACGTATACGGCATGGAACGGCACAAGTGTCGTTGACATAGTAATGACGTCAGCACGTGCGCCAGGCATCTGCATCAACAACCTGAAGATTACCCCTTCAGCCGACAGAAAGCACAGTCAACTAACATTCAATTTAGAAGTCAACGTAGTCACAACCAGCAAATGCAATCCACATCTGTCGCGACGGATCAACGTGCAAAAACTGGAGCAAGCCCTTCACCTCCTCCCACCTCTTGAACGTCGAGAAGACCTCGACACCTACGAGCGATGTTTTCGGTGGGCCGTACAGACGTCAACAACGGCAGCCCGCTGTCGAACCCCTAGGTTTAAGCAAGGCCTGGTTCGACCAAGAATGCCGCACTACCAAGTCAATAATATGCCAATACAAGGAACGCAGCAGTAAGAACCTAGCCCAACTTGCTATTTTACAGCGCAAGTATAAAGACCTGCTTAGGACAAAGCGCGCCCAATACGAAACCAATATGCAACTCCGCAAAATTCGGGAAAGCCTCTACCGACCTTGGCTTCTTTTTCCAACACGCCCCAAAGAACCAAACCCACTAATTAACGACGATGAGTGGCTAGAATACTTTACGGGAATTTACACCCGCGACTGTGACCTGCCGGAAAAAGAAGAACATGAAAGCGACGGACCGTGGAGTGACTTCACAGAGGAAGAGGTCCTTCAGGGTATCATGACAAGAAAAGATGGAAAGTCTGCCGGACCTGACCAGATTGTCTACGAACATCTTAAAGCTGCGATTTCAGTGACCGTCCCTGCCCTCACAGTAATGTACAACAGCTGCCTTAGACATGGTGCAATCCCAAACCAGTGGAGAAAAAGTCTTCTGCAACCAATTTTTAAGGGAAAGGGAGATAATACAAAGCCAGAAAACTACCGCGGCATAGCACTAGCCAGCGTAGTGTACAAGGTTCTTACATCGCTCCTTGCCAAAAGGCTCTTTCTAGAATGTTTCAAAGATTTACCGGCAGAGCAAAATGGATTTCTTCCAGGGCGTTCGGCTGAAGGAGCACTTACGGATGTAATAGAACACCTAGAGACTCGAAAACAAGATGTGACTTACGCGGCTTTTATTGATTTTAAAACAGCTTTTGATGCAGTACCGAGAGATCGGCTTTTACTCACTCTGCGTGAAGATTTTAATATTAAAGGCCGAATGTATAACCTTATCCGAGATATTTTAGCCGGCCAACGTATCACAATTTTAAACGGAGCTCACGCAATTGCCAAGGAGGTCTCTCAAACAATTGGCGTGCCACAGGGTGATACAGCTAGCCCATTTTTATTCATACTGTACGCAGCTGGCCTTGGAAAGTGCCTCCGAGAAGTAAAAGCTCACCACGTGTTTTATGCAGACGACTTAGTTATTATGGGAAAATCGAGACAGCACCTCCAATTTTACTTGAATGAGACTGCACGATGGTGTTGCGAAAATAAGCTGAACATCAACGTGTCGAAAACAAAAGTGATGCGTTTTAGCAGAGGAGGAGCATATGCTCAAGATGACTATAATATAAAGATAAGTGGGCATGCACTTGAGTTGGTCAACAACTTCAGATATTTGGGAGTAACACTGACGCCCAAACTGTGTTTTACTAGACATATTGAAGAAATTAGAGTAAAGTCGGTGTCCTTAACCATGATGTTGAAGGATCTCCGGCAAGTTGACCTTAAGACTGCACTCACTATATTTAAGCTCAAGATCTTTTCCACAGTATCATATTGCCTCAGACCTATATCCTCCAAGTTAACATTAGACAACCTCAAGAATATCGACAAGATTAAAACTATGTTTCTTAAAAGAGCGCTTGGCTTATCAAAAACTGCCTCGTCTACGCTGGTGCTGCAAATGTGCAATGAGTCCACATTAATAGAAGACCTAGAGCACCGTAATTACCAATTTAATCCCGAAGCGCTTGAAGCATACAAGGAACACAGAGAACGGCAAAACTGGAACTTTGTAATCAACAATTTTACAGATGGACCCGCTTTTCTTAGCAACAGATGGAAAAAAGATCTGCAACAGAACAGAGCAATAATTTGCAAAATAACTTGGCACGGATACCACCAATACCTCTGCCTAAAGGGAAAATGTTTCCAAATCGACGAATGTGTTTGTAAATATTGTGGTGAAATTGAAATCGACCGATATCACCTTATGAAATGTATAGAACTGAACACCAGCTCATTGACAGCTGCTGTAATTGACGTACTTGAGCGGAATAGCCCGTAAATATTGTGAGCATCTACCAATAATGGTGAATAAACAAACATCAATATATATATATATATATATATATATATATATATATATATATATATATATATATATATATATATATATATATAATTAAACGAGCTGTTTTGTTATTCAATTGTATTTAATTGTGATTTGATTGATAAGCTTTTGGATTAATGCTAATAATCGAATAACATACAACTTTTGCGCCTAAAACCCAAATGCAGTCACACCTAATGGCATTCCCTGATATAAAAATAACTAACTTTTTCAGCGGAGCCTTTAAAAAAAATGTAAGCGGTCATACAACCATGCCATAGTTTCAGAGCTATTCAAACAGAGTTGTGTAACACCGATACATAAGAAGGAGCTCAAACGGGCGCACTGAGAACTATCGCCCTGTGTCTTAACGTCCCATTGCCTGCGCTAACCGATTATATGCCCGCGAAGAATCTATTTTTGGCACATCGCATCTCGGATTTGTACCTCGCTGCTCTACACGCCCGCAACCGTTTAAAATGACAAATGATTAGGCTTTGTACACCAACGCCAACAAGGACGTTTACTCACTGTTTGTACTTCGATTAGAAGAGTGCTCTGATAGGGTCTATCACGGACTTGTTCTTGACAACAAGATGAAGACGGTCCAAGTCTACGGACTTCAATCTACGGATCCTCAAATGGCTTGCCGCTATTTTGCACAATCGGCCGCTCCTAGTGAAATTCGGAGAAGCTCTAAGTGAGCTACGACTGGCTCCGTCTGGCGTCCTACAAAGGAGTTGCATTTTTCTACTGCCAGTGCTATATATTTTGCACGCTGACGACCTAATGATATACTACTATTCCTTAGATTCTCCCCCAACGCATATCGCGCTGCACTACGCTGCCGACAGCATCAGCCGCTGGTGCAGTGGCAATGGGATGGAGCTCTCCGTTACGAAAAGCCTTGTCCTCCGTTCTCGACTATCAATGGTGATGCACTGCCTACAGCAAATGTTGCGCCAGCGTAATGTTTATTAATTCTAGGCATTTTTATGTCGACGGCTTTGTAGCTTTGGCTACCATAAATATATAATACAGGAAGGTATCAATGGTTATCTATAGATTTTTATGATAGCATTATTTATATATATATATATATATATATATATATATATATATATATATATATATACATTTATTATTTAATGTAGTATGAGAAATATTGTACATGGTATGTATGGAAAACACGTGCCCGCAGTGATGACGTTTCTATTTTGAGGAATTCAGGTGCGTCGTATTCATATCGTCTTCACCGTAGAATCTGCAAACAACATCGCTGGGTTCATAATATATATTGATAATGCTTCAGGTCTCACGTAAATATTGTTGTGAGTGTTAAAGTGATATAATCTAATGGTCGTATGTAACATCACAAGTAGAAATATACACACGCAGATTCACCATGGGGCGTGTTCCTACAACAAACGAATGCCACCTCATCTTCAGTCTGGTTTGCAATACGATGAGCTTTGTACTGCAGATCTACCTGGTGCGCGACCAGGCTGGTAACGTAGTAGCCACATATGAGACTTTATCAGCTACACACGGGGCATTTTTCTAACTCTCGGTTGAATAATCGCAGAGAAGCACAGGACCTCAAGCTGCTGGGTAGCGAACCCCAAATCGCGGGCAACCGGCGCTTTAGGGTTACATTGTTGACTTTTTGTGAGAACTTCAAAGAGCTTAGCTTTTCTTAGCACCCTAACTCTTTTTTTGAGTCAGAGGGATTGCAACGTCCACCGGGGCAATACAGCGGCGAGCTGTTTTGTGTGCGAAGGTACGTGCAGGCAGCCTATAGATTTTCGCAACCGGGAGAGAACCGTGGGTGACAAATAGGTCCTCCACAGAATCAGTCCGACGTCCGGAGAGAATATTGCACGTAATGCGTCATTTTGTATGACCTTCGTTCGTCACGCCCCACCTCTCTACAGGAGAATTCCGCAGCAAAGGATGGACACCAACATTGAATTGTAAGCATTGAAACTTAAATGTATTATGTACATCTTCAATGCGCCGAGGGCCGGACATGTTAAGATATCTGGGCTTTCCCCAACAGTTCTTGTGACAGCATGGCCGCTGACTCTCAGCGGTATGGTTTATCATCTATTCTCAATGAGCATCGCTCAAAGAAAACTCGTACAACAACAGGGATTGAATCGGCGACACCCCGGTGGATGACAACTATGACTAGCTCACTAGTCCCCTAGACCACGCCGCCACATTGCTGCCACAAGGACTGGATTAAGGAAACCTAAGATATCTCAGCGTGTCCACTTATGCTGCCGCTCTAAGCGCCCCCTTTTTTTTATTAGGGTAACACGTGTGCATAAGTATACACGTCAAGCGAATAATAAATATTTTTATCCGTGCACAACAATGCATGCATATGTATATGATAATATATAAATGTACATAATTATATATAGTTGTTGTGACTTGACCTATATCGGATCACCGTTTACTGTGATAACCTCATGAGGGATGGAACCACAATGGTGAAAATAATAAGAAATGTTCCCATAAAAACGAAAGAAAAATGGCACCTAATATGTGCAAAACGCACTCAACACACGCACAGTTAAAAACATATTTACTGTTACTACTATTTAGATACTGATTGTCTTATATTTGCCCTTTCCTCACTACCAGTTAATTATTATAGGTTATGCAGAGCTGTCGTCCAATAAATCCAAGTATGTGTATGTCTGATGTACACCTACTTCTTTCGACGTAATAACGAGTTGATATCGAGTTGAAAATACGTTGACATATCAGAATTGCCGATGAAATAGCATGTCAATAAGCCGAGCATTTTTTTTGCCTCAGTCGAAATACAGGCACCAATTAACCCAAAATCCTCGGAAAATGGAATAAGGGGGTAGTCGTTCCACGTTCACTCGGGTCAGCCAGACAACTAAACTAATGTAAAACGATGCTGCTTTCGGTGCCTCATTACGCATCCAAGCAGAAAAACAAGCTTTTTTGACACGTTGTTACGCGCTCTGGCACACGGAGTTCAGCACATGTGGGCAAGACACCTACTGGACTCCAGACTAGAGGGCAGTGGAGAGTCCTCTATGTATCTGCTGTATGTTCAGCAACACCGGTGAGAGAGAAGCGACAACGCCGAACACACTTATTAGACTATGCCCCATGTTATTGTCAAAGTGCGTAGAAAGGCGCCTAACGGCGGTCGGGCAGCGCTCATCATTGTCTGCATCTGCAAGATAGATATCTATGTATAATACACCACCACCGCTTGTCGGGGCAACGAATAACTTGCTAAATCGTTCCGCCAGACGTGCGCCGGTCAACAACCACTTAGCGCTGCAACTCAATATTGTAGCCTTGTGTGCGCGACCTGAACGGCAGCGCTCTGTGGCATGGTTCTTGAATACAGTGAGCCAGGCAGGCCAACATCTTTTAGTGAAAATGTTACGCCGACTTTGTGGAGGAAGTGCATTGTTTATCCCTCTATGTGTCAGTCTATCGTTTACGTCAAACAGAAACAGAGACGAGGGACGGGGATGCTTCAGTGGGGGGTGGACAGTTTCAAACTGAAGTTCCACGCCACATATGTCCCTCACAACAAGGCTTGAAGCTCCTTGAAGCTGTGCGTGAAGCATTTTCCCTTTAGCAGCCCAAAAAACATCAGTCCTATTGGTCGGTGGCAGTAGTATGGTTGAAGGAGAATGTGCGTAGTGCGTATGTATGCTTGTATCTATATATGTGTGGGTGGGTGTACTGAGCGGTTGAGCTGGTTCGTTCCCACACTCCAGAATGCTCCTGTTTTGCCGGATGCCACACTACATGTAGCAAAGGTTAGCACTACGCTAATGCTAGGCGGGTAGGAAAGTAGGCGTTAAAGTAGTTGTAGTCGATGTAGTTGTAATAGTAGCAGTAGTAGTAGTAGTAATAGCAGTGATGATTGGGCTCATCGAAGCAGATCACCGGCAGCGACCGTTTCTTCTCACATAAGACGGCTGATGCTCCCGCACCAACAGTAGTAGCGGCAGCAACAACAAGCACAACAAATATAGCAGCAGCAGCAAAAACAACAACAACAATAACAACAACACCAACACCGCCAACAAGCTACAACAACAACAACAATTCTAATACAGCAGGTACAATAGAAGCAGCATTGTAGCATATGTACGTATGTGTACTATGAATGAACAGATTTACTATTCGCTTGGCATTCTTATATACCTAATTACACATGTCACCCTTCGATATCAGGGGCGCTTAGACCGGCAGTGTAGGTGAGAAATGTTGAGATATCTAGCGTTTCCTCAGCAGTACGCGTAGCAGCTTCCGATCGCCGAGGAGCCGATGATGTCCACCGTAGCAGC
This sequence comes from Dermanyssus gallinae, assembly GCA_003439945.1. Lineage (NCBI taxonomy): Eukaryota > Metazoa > Arthropoda > Arachnida > Mesostigmata > Dermanyssidae > Dermanyssus > Dermanyssus gallinae. Next base: position 218,334 of record QVRM01005752.1, on the reverse strand, counting down.
AGCAGCAACAACAACGGAAACAACAGCAAATGCATTCATCGTTCGTTCATTCACTAATTCAGTTTGTTGTCACTGGTTTGCTATTGTTGTTGGTGTTGTTGTTGTTATTGTTGTTCTTGCTGTTTTCCTTAATATTTTCTATGTCGTCGTTCGGTGTCATTGCGGTCTGGTCTCACCGCCGTACGCCGGTTGTACGTCGCTTGTACACATACAATTTCGACCCGCCTACGTCAGGTATTGGATAATGTCCGGATAATGTATATATAGAGAGAGAGAGTGAAAGAGCAATGCTAAGTAGCACTTGTCATTGGCAGCAGCGGCGGAAGCAGTCGCAGTAGCAGCAACAACAACAAGTGACAACAACAACAACAATAACTGTACGCGATTTTTGGCGTACGGCCGTTATTACAGCGGTCGGCTACAATTCGATCGTCCCGCCGAATAGCATTTTCTTGCCACAGCTAGGTGACCAGATAGAAAGAAATGGGAAAGATGAATTAACTATATATATACATATATATTCTCAACGCAAGACCCTATAGGGGAGAGATCCTAGGCGGAATCGAGCCCACTTGTTCAGAGCGTTGACTGGTAGGATCGAACTGTCTATGTATGCCATTATTTGGTTTTTACCGTCTTTAAGCCGTGATTTAACTGGACACATTTGGGCTTTGTCTAAAGAATCAATCAGTCAAAGAAATGTAACAGCAGGGAAATGCTCATCGGCCAAACGGGAGCAGGCACGTTATTCTCTCTCCCTCCCCCTCTCTCTCTCTCTCTCTCTATCTCTCGCTCTTCCCCTTTTTCCCCTATCTGCCTTTCTGTGCCATCTCAGCACCTCTTATTTAGCGCCTCGAACGTTGACACGTCGGGACACGTCAAAAAGACGTCGCTTAGCTGCCTGAGCGGCCGACTCACTGGCCGTCTACGCGGCGTCCGGCATTTTCGGCTTTTTGCTGCTGTCCATACGTGGCCATTCATGGCCGTCCGGCGTGCTGCTGCTGCTGATGCTGTTGCTGTTTCTGTCGTTATTGTACTGTTGCTACTGTTGTTGTTACTGTTGTTGTTACCGTTGTTGTTGTCGTTGTTGCTGTTGTTGTTCTTGTCCGGCTTCCTTCCGCTCGCGGCATGCGGTCAGTGCTGCGTACACCAAGGCAAAAAGCGAAGTCTAAAACATGCACATCATCATCATCGAAGGCCTGAAGACTGAGACTCAGTCTTCCGGCGCTCTCCGCTCATCCGCCGCCCGCAGGGACGGTGGATTCCTAACGTCACCACGTTCCCATTACGACCGCACCACGACCACGACCGCGACGCCGTCAGCATCTCTCTCTACAGAACCAGATCACGGTCAGCCTCGTCGATAAGCACCGTGTGTTGGCCTAGTTACTTGCTACGCTGAGAAAGGCACGAGAAAAATCGATATATGCACACATATCGATATATCTATATATTTATATATATATACATATACATATATATTTATATATATATATATATATATATATATATATATATATATATATATATATATATATAAATGAATGTAGAAGAAGACCGACGCTCAAGTTCCGGCAGAGTCCGTTCGAACGGACATCGATTGAGGGTTAGCTGATGCTGCTGCTGCTGATGTTGCTGGTTGTTGTTGGAGGGGGGCAGGCGACAGTAACGGCCCCGCTGGCGTCTGGCGTCGTCGTCGTCGTCGTAGTTCTCTTCAGACGCCACCTACGACACAAGTGCGGACAACGTGAGGGAACAACGCGTCTGAGCTAGGCTAACGCTGGTCGAGACTGAGATGTCGTTGCTCCTACTGCTTCTGCTGCTGCTGCTGATGACAGATTGTGTGCGGGTGGGTGGGTGGACTCCGCCTTCCACGTCTCATCGATGTCCTCCGGCTGTATTCGGCCGTGAAGAACGGAGCTGGCGCCGCTAGTTCGACTGTACTGAGCGTAGTGGTGGTGGTAGCAGTGGTGGTAATAGTAGTAATGGTAGTAGTAGTAGTAGTAGTAGTGATAGTAGTCGTATTAGGGTTATCGTGACAGTTTGAGCTTGAACCAATTGAAACTGTACCCAGGTCAGACAGAGCCGTCCGCCAGCCCCCAGCCAGTCCCCAGAAGGTCGCCGAAGATGTGACGACAGATCGCTATAGTTACGAGCAGCAGACATAGCCACGACATTGACGTCTACGCAGCCGGCGGGGGTGCAGGCCAAGAGCGCGATAGGGCGGCGTGGAGGGAAATTACGGCGGGTCGTTCGTGGTTCGACTACTGCTACCGCCCACCCTTTCCGCTACTACAACTACATCGACTACTACTACTACTACTACTACTACCATTACGACTACCATAACTCGTGTCACGATTACGACTATTATTACTATTATTATTCTTTGTTGCTGTTGGTCTTGTTGTTGCTTTTGTTGTTCTTATTGTTGCAGTAAACGCTACCGTTGCCGCTAGCACACATTCGCACGCCCGCTTGTATTGTGGTCGACTTGGCGTTGCGAATACAAGACCACCAATATCAACCTCCAATACGACTACCAAATATCTACAACAGCGACCACAGTATCAAGTATAGAGCAGCTACAACAACAACAGCAACCACAGCATTCTAGCAACATGAGCAACAACAGCAACAACAACAACACCAAACGGAGCAACAAGGAAAGAACAATAATCATGACGACAAGTGCCATCATGCGGTGCGGTGGTGCATGCTCAGGAAGGCTCATCACTGGGATCACCAGGCATAGATGGAGAGTGAAAGAGAGGCATCGAACCTCTGCATCTTCTTCCTTTGATCCTTCTTCTACCGTTTTTTTTCGTCCTACTGTTTTGTCGTCTTCTTCCGTTTACTCGAGAGCGAAACAAAAAGTGAGAAAACGAGACCAAGAGAGAGAGAGAGAAAAGGGTGGAGTCTGGGAGTCGAAATACACTCGATAATGATCCGTAAAGGGCAATGGTCCCGTCCGGTTTCGAACGGCCGGGTCAACCAGACCGAACGACTGTTTAGCGACTTCACTTCGCCTGTACCTGTGTAGAGTAGTAAGAGTAGTTCATGTATGGATATGTATGTGCGTTTGTGTTTGTTTATATCAGTGCGTGAGTTCTCGTTCCTTCGGGCGTTCGCTCTTCAGCCTCAACGAGGTCCAGGGTTACGGTTGGTGTTCGGAGGGTTGGCTTCAGTCGCCCCCCCCCCCCCCTTCGGACAGTGAAACGTCCGCAGGGGGTGTCGGTTGTATGAGCAAGACGCGAAGCGAATCAGCTCAGGGCGGCGTAGCATCGAAAGATGAACGGAACGGAAGGACGGAAAGACACGTTACGTCCGATTTGGCCACGATGCCCAATGAATCAAGGCCGACAGTTCGGCATTTCGTCTTGTGAGTACGTATAGAATGTGGGAACGACAAGCCCAGAGGGGCTGTCCGCTCCGACAAAGCATCTCTACCCAAACGAAGAAGCCTCGCTCCGGAAGGGGTTCATTCAATCGCAGTGAACGGCGGCCACAGAACGCCTATAGATATATATATATATATATATATATATATATATAGTTAGAAAACGTTATATTATGTCATACATACAAAGAGTTATGAGATGTATATATATACGATAGATCAAAAACTTCGTAGTACGGAATACAAACAATCGACGGCTAAAGGCCATGTATCTTTTAGTGTTCAAAGTAATCCCCCCCCCCCCCGAATTTCAGTCCATCTAGTCCAATAATCATCAAAGGCCTTACACCACGAGCAAATTATCCAGAATCTTAAGGCCCAAAATACTCGTCTACGGCGCATATCATATAATTGTCGTTTTAATATGTCCTTCCAATGAGATACTTATTCCAGCTTCCAAAGAGATAATGTTTGCACGGGGCTATTTCGAGGACGAGGGTTTTTCTGAAAATTGCTCTCCCAAATTGACACGTGTGTCAGTTTTTGCCTCGTTGTTATCTCGTGCGGTAGCCACTTTTCTTGAACTCTTAATGCCTAAATGCTGATGCAATATTTTATGAACTGCACCATAGCATTTACGTTGCAGTGAAGTCTTCGAAAATGCTTAATTACAGCACGGTACTCGTTCCGCCCCATCGTCTCTGGAAAATCGTATAACAATTGCGCGACCTGCTACAAACGTAATTCAAAAACAATCTAAAAACTTCTTTTTGTCCTTTCTGCAGAACGTCTCGCTAAAGCATTGTAGAAGCCATGCGCTTTTTGCGCTTTGTGATCCACCTAGCATATATATAAATGTATATCGTCGTGACATTTACGTATATATACACATGCGTATATATTTATTCTACATCCCATGACTACGCGAGTCTGTATACACGCTCACATATTAATATCTAAGTGATTAAGTACTATATATATATGACAGAATATAATTTATTTTAAGTGTTTGTTCCTAATTAAATGTCCCGTTACGTATTCATACAGAGGCATTCATTTAAAGATATATATATATATATATATATATATATAGATATGCACACTTACGTTCATGTAAAGATACCTAGTGTTCTACAAATGTGGCTTTTTTAAACGTATTTTCTTTCCCGCGTTTGACAGCTGCTAATCATGCACCTCTGATTGGCGCTGTTTTGACATGTGCGTGTCCAATCTCGTATTCGTACGGACGTGTAGTAGTCTCGACGGTGTAGGCTATAGAGACAACAAAGTTCTCATCGTGCAGGCAGGCAGATCGTGCTCCGTTGACGCGCGCGCTGCGATGGACCGATAGGCAGTCATATAAATGACAAGGATTGCTTTTGGCTGGTTAGATCACACGGGGCAGCAGCCGCAGCAGGTTGTTTAGTAGGCTGGCTGCCGTCGCGCTGGTTTGCTGGTTAGTTCGCTGGGCTATTCAGTTGGTTGTTGTTGTTGTTTTCCCAGCATTCTCTCTCTTCCACCTCATCACCGCCCAAAGCCCCACCGAGGCAGGTAAGCCAAACTAAGGTGGTCGAAGCTGTCTGAACACCTCGTCGCGTTGTATTCGCCCTGTGTGGTTGTGTGTTTGTACGCTGCCGGCTGCAGTCGTTGGCCAGATCGTGTCCAATCGCGAGAGGACTAAAGACCGAGATCGAAAGAAGATATGTATATATATATATATATATATAGAAAAATACACATGACAAGAAAAGGGCAACAACAAAAGGAAAGACGAAGGCGATGCATCGGCAGTAAATATGTAAGACAAAGGGAGCACAACAAGAGCAGATATCAGCCACTCGGTTGCTGAGGTGGCGGCTTTTCGGCTTCGGCTGCTTTCGCTTCGGTTCAATTTGTTTTTATTATTCTTGTTTTTGTTGTTACTTTTGTTCTTCTTCTTCTTCTCCTTCTTCGTCATAATCATCATCATTTCATATCTAGCTATTAGATCGAAACAGGTTCATTTAGCGCACAAAAAGATCAAGACAAACAGCTTGACCTACTGTTGCTAGCAGCGTTACAATTACAAACTACTACTACTACTACTACTACAACCATTATTACTACTGGCTTTCCTACTGTCAATCGACTTCTCTATTCGGATGATGATGACGATGACGGCTCCCTCTCAACTGTTCCACAGCTGCGAATCTATCGAAGCGCCAGTGTGCTAACCAGCCAAGAAAGCATCTGCCCCTTTTTGGTCGAGTACAGCTTCAGTCTGACAGCGCCGGTCCAGTGCCGGCTGTTTTGTTACGAGGTCAGCTGTGTTCATCGTTGTTGCTGCGGAGTTCATTGTTTCCGTTGTTGTTGCGGTTGCAGTAGTTGTCGTTGTCGTTGTTGTTATTGCGGTGGTCATTGTTTCCGATGTTGTGGTCGCTGTTACTATTGTCGTGGTTGTTGTTGCGGTTGTTTCGGTTGTTGCTGTGGCTATTGCCGTGGTTGTTGTTGCGCTTGTTTCGGTTGTTGTTGTTGCGGTGGTCATTGTTTCGGTTGTTGTTGTTGCGGTGGTCATTGTCTCGGTTGTTGTTGCCATTGTCGTGGTTGTTGCGGTTGTTGCTGTTTCTATTGCCGTGGTTGTTGTTGTTGTTGTTGCGGTTGTTGCTGTTTCTATTGCCGTAGTTGTTGTTGTTGCTGGGCATCTGCGAAGGCATTTCACAGGCTTAGCAGCAGCAGGGGCAGCACCAGTATTAGCAGCAACAGAGACGGCGGCGGCCCTATTAGGCAAAGCGGTTGATCGTTGATCAAATCGACAAGAATTCTCACGCTAACCGCGCCGCTTCAGCGGCAGCTAAAGTCACGCCAGTCAGATGCGCTGTTGTACCTGCTCGAGTAGCAACAGCTTCACCACCGCCACCACCACCAGTCCCACCACCAGTCCCACGACTAACTCTCGGTTACTAATATTGTGTGGTACAACTCCTACTACTACAGTGGTAGCACTGTGTCGTCGTCCCTGCCGTCGTTTGTTGTTGTTTTTGGCCTTGTTGTTGTCGTTGTTGTTGTTGTTGTTGTTTTTACTGTTGCTGCTATCATTGTTGCTAATTGTGTTGTTGTTGTTGTTGTTGGAGCCATGGTGTGAGCGTTGTAATGGCTCTAAGATGGCCCCAGGATGATCACCATGAGACCATCAGCAAATGTTAGTGAAGCGTACGTCACCGATTAGCTACCGTGTAAATGCCGATAGTCGAGCCGTCAACCGATCCGACTTACCGGTGACAATTATAGAATTGCTCTATTATTATCATTATTATTATTATTATTATTATTATTATTATTATTATTATTATTATTATTATTATTGTTGTGTCGAGTTCCGAGCTTGTCCCTATGTGGGCAATAGCCTCTTCTATCCAGTATAATAAAACGCACTAAAAAGCAAGACTTGTCGCGATTGTAGTTGTGCGGCGGTGGTCACAGTTAGGCTTATGAGCATTTCTTTATCTAAATGTTATACTTTTACTGTATATTGCAGTCTATGCTAGCGAATATATCAAATTTGCTCTATACGACAACAGAATGACAAGGAATTACCAATTCAGAGTTAAACAAAAATATATAGTGCTTGTCGACGAGTGGGCAAGCTCGTCTAAAGAAAGCATGTGAAGAAGCAAATTTCACATGCTTTCTTTACTATTTACATTAATTTATAAAATCACTTTCCATCGCTGCTGTCGATATGTCACGTAATAACTATACTTCACAAATTGTTTAGACTTCGGCTTTCCAGGGGCTATTTTTCAAGCTTACGTCAACCGGAAATCTTGTGCATCAAAAAGCTCATTTTTACAAACGCATGTCTCGTTGATTTTATATGATAACCGCCAGAATTACAAACAAAATGGTGCGCAAATCCATGCGCAGCTTAGCTAACTACAGCATGACCGATAATCTTTTAAACGTTTTTCCACTCTGAACATGGTCCAGTAGCCTAGGTCGATCTCTGCCATCTCATAGGGTTGGGTAAATTGACGGTATGCTGATCCGCCCGAATAGCTCGAACTGACGCGTAAGTTGCTCAACGATAAGGGATCTATACTTTTCGGGCTGAACCTTAGCGAAGATTTAACGTCCACGGAACTGCTTTTCGCAATTCTTCATAGACGGACCCCATAAATACAAATGTGCAACGGTGCGGGCTCGAACCCGCGCACCTATGTATCTTCTCCCGCCGCGAGGCGCAGACGGAATGCACCACGCCACCAGGCTCGACAACGATAAGAGGTCTTAAAGTTTTAAAGTTTTCGGGCTGACCCTCAGCCAAGATTTAACGTTCACGAAACTGTTTTTCACATTGCTTCATAGACGGAACCCCATAAATACAAATGTGCAAAGGTGGAGCTCGAAGCCGCGCACCTATATGTCTCCTCCGGTTGCGAGGTGCAGACTTAAGCCACCACGCCACCGGGCTCGACACGATAAGGGGTCTATCCGCCAGCAATCAAAATTAAAGAAAAAGAGACAAAGAACGCGTCTTAGAAACGCAGACTTTGTTTAATCAAGGGCGACTCATTGTGCTGGAATTACGTCATGTCAAGCAAGCGAAATACTATACGCTTTCGTCGGTGCAATTGTAATGGTAAGCACAGAGAGAGGGAGAGAAAGAGCTGTGCCAAAGGAAAGCCTTTGCGGGATCTCTATCGTAGCTTAGGACACCAGCGCCTTGTAAATCCTTTCATCTATGTGCAGATCAAACGCTTTGGAGCTTACAGTTAAGACAATTCCTAATTGTGTTCGGCAATAAACATACTTGAGTATGTTAATTACCGAACACACTTTGTTTATATTCTCTCTATTACACTCTATATATATAGAGAGAGATATCGTCGTCGTTAAATCGACGACGATATCTCTCTACCTCACTTTTACTCTCGAATTGCCTAGTCTACCTACCATCTTGCTGAAATTTCACTATTTCTGTGTGTCTATCTTCGATTTGATCTCGGCAACATAAACGCCTATAACGTAACAAGCGCCAGGTTAATTTAATCGATAATCAATCAGTTCCTAGTGGCATTGTTGTTTTACCTATGCGAAATTATATTTGAAAATCTGGGTTGCGCAAAAGAACAACTTTTTATTTAAGTCAGTAAAGCTCGTATGCATATGAGTGATATACACTAAATCGGTGCCACAAACTCATATGTATATATACATACATATATATATATATATATATATATATGTATATATATATATATATATATATATATATATAAATATATATAATATATATATATATATATATATATATATATATATATATGTATATATACATATATATATATATATATATATATATATATATATAAATACACCGAGTGCAATAGCTAATGTGTGAATTTGTTTAAAAAATATATCCGTGTTAACGTCACGTTTGGTCACGTGTTTCTAATAAAGGATCCCCTCGATACACCGAGTCATATTTTCTTCCATTTGTCAGGCACTACTTGTGTGGTGACGAGCGTAATAACTTAGGTAAATATGACGTGATCTGTTGTCTGTTACTGAGGAGTTCGCGATGATTTTCGCGACCTGTCATCACTGAGCCGTCTACGAGGTGTGTCTACAAGTTCTACCAGCGGAAGTTCCCTTGGCAGAGTGTCTCTGCGTGTGTGTGTGTGTGGGAAAACGGGAGGAAAAGCTGGTTAGGCAGGACGAACCGAGATGAGAGAGAGAAGGGGAAGGAAAGAGGAAGGTGAGAGAAAAAAGGGAGGAAGAAGAGAGAGAGAAAATCAGTGCAGACGGCTGACAGGGCAGGCATGCGTAACCTATGCGGCTGCTAGATGTGACACTTGCTGCTCGGGCCATTCGTATAGTAGTAGACCACGATGACAATTTCTACTTGGACAATGGCTTCTACGATGATGCATGCGCTTTGAGAGACGGCGTCTCGCTCGGCACCGTCTCAAAATGCAAGATTGAAAGAAAGGCTCTGATGTCTACGCCGGTGGCGGCACCAGGGTCTTTCTTCCTGGGTGCCGCTGCTACCGCAACCGCTTATTAGCGAAGCTATTGTAGAAACAAGCTGTCGCTATTTGTTACTGATCAATATCATCATTATTGCCCATGATTGTCTACCACGGCCATCGCCGCCGTGGTCGTCATGGGGTTTTGGCGGCGGCGACTCGTGTTCTGTTCTGCTTTGCTCAGATATCACCTTCATCATCAACGCTGTAGCGGCCGTCATTCGTTGGCCGATGCTGGGGCATCGTTTTTCTCTCAACTTTTCATCGATTTTCTCTCAATTTCCCATCGATTTTCTCTCAATTTTTCATCGGTTTTCTCTTAATTTTTCATCAGCCGATGCTGAGGCTGCCGCCGCCGCCGCCGCTGTCTTTCTCACTCGTTGGGTGAGGTCTTCGATGGGCCATCACTGCCATGGACTTCAACGGCAGGATCTTCAGCGACGACCGTCATTTGTCGTCGTCGTCGTCGTCGTCGTCATCTTTGTCACAGTTTAAACTTTGTCCTCAAATTCGTCGTCGCACTTCGACCTTGTTGTTGTTGTTGGTGTTCGTGCTACCGTTTTGCTCGGCGCTTCTTGCCTCCTAGCGGCCTAGATACTAGAATGTCATCTCGCAGAGGCGGCGAATACTCTGCTTCTGGTGAAGTTCTGCTACGGCCGATTCGGCTTCTGCTTGATGTGTTGATGCTTTTGCTGTTCATGGTGGTGGTGATGATGATGATGATAATGATCAGGCTGAGAATGATGATGATGATGATGATGATCAGGCGAGTAATGATGATGATGATAATGATAATATTGAGGCCGGGCACAATCGTGGCGGGGCTGGCGATGAGAAAGCGCGATTCCCACACGAATGATTCCCCCTTCGCTTCGCCCATGAGCACTCTCCCTCACCCTCGTTGTACCCATGCAGACGATGCTGATGATGATCGAGAAAGATTTGAGGAAGGGGAAGGGGGGCTTGAACTATAGAGCGAGACAGGGATTGACAGTGAGAGAAATAGATCGAGAGAGAGAGAGATGGTTAAAGATGGGCAGGTATTGAGAGAGGAAGAAGATCGTCAGTAAGGTCGCGTTGAGAAAGAAGACCTCCGTGGGGCCGGAGCAGGGCTTTCTCGTCGGTCGTGCTGCTCTTGTTGTTGTTGTTGTTGCTGTTGCTGTTGTTGTTAATGCTGTTGTTATTGTTGTTGTTGTTGTTGCTGTTGTTGTGCCGGCTGGCGTCGCCAGCTTGTTTGCATGTCTCCCCCTTCTCCTCGTCGTCCTGGTCTTTGTGCATCAGCAGCAGCATCAGCCGCAATAACAACAACCAAGATCAAATCAGCAACCTGTTCGAATAAACGCTTTGGAAAGGTGCAGCGACAGAAGTAGCGCTGGAAACAACAACAACAACAACAGTACGAATGTACTCAGAACTACCAGTAGCGGGAAGCAATGTCAATAGTACGGTTTCATGAATAGCAAATCATATTAAGAATTAGTATTATTACTTATTATCAACACTCTTTAGTAAAAACATTTCTAAGTCGTAAACGTGCGTTTAAATTTCGTCGTACGTTGGTCGGTTACCGATGCAGCCCACAATTGACGTTGCATTTCCCTTGCAGGCAGTCAGGCAAAGACAACACTTTTCTGAGAAACGGTGTCTTGCTTCGCTCAGGCCCGTGATTTTATTCGTTAGTCTGGCGACATCCGTTAGGAACTTGCCAGTATTCACGCTGCTGATGCGGCCTAATGTCTTTGAGACAACAGGTTGGCCAGAGCAGTAATTAGCTCTATTAGCACTAAAAGAAAGTCAGCTCGAGATATTTTCTTTGCTTTTCCGAGTGGGTGTGTTCTGCGCCCCCTTCCTGTCCAAACTGAATTGAGCTGTGGCATAGGTTAGACGCTGCAGCACATAAGATTGTAACGTCCCAAAGTAAGCTCTTACTGCGTAACCACAGGGGAGTAGCAATCCCATTGTTCTATTAATTAAATTTGTAGTAGGGACATGTCTGACAACCACCTGGTGACCTAAACCTAATCGCTAAACAAGACCCTAAACTATAAAGCTATAAAAACTATAGAGCTAACATGTATGCAATGCATATTTAGTGCGAATTAATTTAACAGTTCGCTCCTCTCAGCCCACCCTACAGGAAATTGAGTAATATTTACAGTGCACACGTTCTTGGAAGACAATTGTCGCTTCACCTGCATTCATCATCATATATATATATGTATATATATATATATATATATATATATATATATATATATATATATATATATATATATATATATTAATCAAACAAGTATATTTACTAATCACTCTGCGATGCAGCACGATCTCAATTTTGGGATCGCTTGCCGAGTGGTGCAGACCAGGGCTGTTCTAGGCTAAAAATAAACACGTTCACTTACATAATGTAATATGAATTCATATATAAAATCCCAACATGTTGTCACACCATTATATTTTTTTTTTTTGATAGATGTTTATTGATTACATATATAATCTGGAGAGTCTCACATCAGAGACCCACTACACAGTGGTACATTTTACGCTTTTGATGTTTTTAACATCCGATAAGCTCACAGCGTGTACATGTTTCGCTGATAGTTACATCGCTAGTCCCATGCTAACTTACAGCACTAGATCACAAGAATTGACAAATTTCACCAGACTGGCAAGTCTACTGTCAGCCATTCGTGCTGATAACATGTTTCCGTCCTCTCCATGCTTAGTGACGGCCTTAATCCATTGTGCTCTTTCCACTTCATATTTTCTGCATTCCGTAAGAATGTGTATAACGTCATCATATTTGTTACACTGCTCGCACATGGGTGATGATTTTACCCCAATTTGGTTGAGCGTGCTTCCGCTCAGACCTTTGGCACATCTCAGACGGTGAACCGTCACAGCACATCTACGGGAGGCCCCGCTTAAGTCATGTGGTCCTGCAAAATTTATCCCGATCCCCATCTTAATACGCTTTTGTGAAATTCCGTTTGCCAGCTCCTCCCATTTTTGACAACTGTGTTTCCACACTCTAACTTTGACATGACTTGAGGAAGGCGGCACCAGGCATAGGCGATCCAGCTTCTTCTTCTGTAGGGCGTCTCTGGCGACCTCGTCAGCTGCCTCGTTTCCTCGTACATTTATGTGAGCTGGAATCCACTGTAGTCGCAGCCGTGCCTTGAGATGGCCGGCGCAGCGAAGAACGCACTGGATGAGATTTGAGTTGGGACCCGATGGGTCTGCAGCTGTGATAGCTTCCAGCGCCGCTTTAGAGTCGCAGAAGATAACCGTGTCCTTGGGATTATCGTCTTGAAGAGCGAATACAAGAGCCTCATGCACTGCCACAATTTCGGCTGTGGTTGAACTCTGGCAGTTTCCGACATGTACCGCTATAGTTGTCCCGGTTTCCGGTATGACAACTCCTGCTCCTCCGGTAAAACCTTGCTGTGACCCATCGCTGAACATTACTGACGAGTACTCCTGTGAGAGTAAGCTTATGTGGTGCTCGGCGGCAGTCTTCAGGTACCAAGAGTCATGTTCATTCTTTTTGTGTATGTTAGGTATTGATAGTGACACAGACATATGCTCAAGATTTGACATATCAAATACATGCCTATCAGGAGCCTGCATCCCGTCGCTCAGTTCGGGAATGTCCTCTAGGGCGGCAGCTGCCTTGGTACTTCGGCGTTCGTCCTGGATTAATCTCAGTAGCTTATTGCCACTTCTGGCTAATCTGATTAATATACACTTCATTAGAAATTCTTGTCGTATGTTAGTGGGCATAAGGCCACTTTCTGCCAGAGCGGTTTGTGTACTGGTCATAGGGAGTAAACTCAGCGCTGCTTTAGCACATACTGCAGTCATTGCGTCTAGATCGGTTGTCTCTTTTTTTGTCAGGTTGGTCATGAACGGCAGGACGTAGTCCACTTTCGACGAGAAAAGCGCCTTGACAATTTTAATGGCAGATGGTGGAGATATTCCCCAAGAGAGTCCGCACAGATTCTTGACTATGTTTACAACTTTAAGGGCTCGTTCTTTCAGCTCATTAATCTGCATCCTCCATCGACAGTTGTCTTCCAGATGTACTCCAAGGAACCGTATATCCGTGACTTGGTCAATTGTTTTTCCGTCTATCTTAACTACTACATGCTGTGCTCGACGCATATTGAAAGCCATTATTTTGGTTTTAGATGGTTCAATCTTAAGGCCAATTTTCTCCAATGAAGATACAATTGCTTTGATGCCACACTGAAGCTGAAAAACAGCAATGGGGTTGACTGTTTTGCCGTTTAAGCGAATCCACATGGCCCCGTCATCCGAGTACTGGGATAGGTGAAAGCCGTGTGGAACGCAATTTGCAATATTAGATATCGCTAATACAAAAAGAATCGGGGAAAGCACTCCACCCTGAGGGACTCCACGATCTCCTAACACGACACACCTGGAGGAGCTTCCCCCGCACGTAATAGACAGCGTGCGCTCGTGCAGATACCTTGATATGATTTTGTAGAAACGGCAATTGGCGTCGATCCCCATATTTTGTAGAGATTCATGGACAGCTGTGTGTGTCAGTCCATTGTATGCGCCCTCGATGTCAAAGAATGCGGCCAATACATGGCCATTGTTCCGGCATGCCTGTTCAATATCTGTTGTCAGATCTATGACGTTGTCTTGGGGCGACCGTAGCGGTCTGTATGCTGACATACTATCTGTGAGAGCCGATTTAGCTTCTGACGCAGACATTAATCTTCGAAGAAGCATTCGCTCCAGAACCTTACCAAGGTGGGAGCATTTGACAATTACACGATATGATTTGATGTCTCCTGTTGGCCTACTCGGTTTCAGAATAGGAACCCCAACTCCAGATTTCCACTCCATCGGGAACACCCCAGACGCAAGTATCTCATTCATTTTGGTTAGCATAAACTTCTTGCCATCTTCTCTTAAAGATTTTAGTTGCTTGTTAGTGATTCCGTCAGGTCCAGCAGCACTTCTTGAATGTGCCATTGCAAGAGCCATTTCAAGTTCAAGTACGTTGAATGGTCGTGATAGCTTCGACGAAATTTGTTTATTGATATCGAATTCAGTTGACTTAGCAATTGGACATGGTGGTATGTCCGGCAGGGTAACCGTTTTTAATAGGTCGTTCAATGCTGAGCGCATATTGACGTTATTTTTCAGGCAATATGTTCCTAGTGGAGTTGTTGGTTTTCCAGATTCGGTAGCCTTAATCCACCGCCACACCATTATATATATATACTCAATTTGAGTAAAATCAATATAACAAAAAAAACTAAGTTTCATAATTTGTTCCATCAGCCACCACAATTGAACTATCACATTGTGGTGGTTGCCGAGGCGTATTCGTCTAGAAAGTGTTTTCAAGTTTTTGACATTTTGTTTATTATCAAAATTGCATAAATATTATGATCCATGTGCACAATTAAATATAAAAAAGCCTATTTCTCTTGTTCAATTTTTAAAAATGTTTTTAACTTTCCGTTACGTGTTTGTTTATTTTCAAAACTAATTATTGCCAGTGTGCATAAGTTATATATATATATATATATATATATATATATACGTATGAGAGGCACTTTATTTTTAAGTTTAAGTTTAATGATCTTACAGTTGATGTGTTTGTACACCTATAGGGCAAATTTCGATTCGCCGGTCAACCCGTATTTGGTAGCGCCTAAGATAGAGGCTATACATATATGGATCTTACCGTTTTAACGTTGCAAGGAACCTTGATGATATACCGCTCGCACCGGGTCCCTAAGAGCGGGGGCTTCCATCAAGCAAGGACACGGACAGCTGATTCTTAACCTCACGTGACACCTTTTTACCACGATTTTCATTAAGGCGAGCACTGCCGAATGTGCAAAAGTATTGTAAATGATTAATAAATCATCACAATATTTTCTATATATATACAGTAGACAAGCTAAAAAGAGACAGATCATCTGACTCGAATGAAGAGTGAACCATACACTCTTAGCATCCGCGGCAAGTGGCAATATCCGCGGCAATATATATATATATATAAATATATATATATATATATATATATATATATATATAATATATATATATATATATATATATATATATATATATATATATATATATATATATATATATAATATATATATATATATATATATATATATATATATATAATATAATATATATATATATATATATATAGTGAAATGTTTACAACTTTAAGGGCTCGTTCTTTTCAGCTCATTAATCTGCATCCTCCATCGACAGTTGTCTTCCAGATGTACTCCAAGGAACCGTATATCCGTGACTTGGTCAATTGTTTTTCCGTCTATCTTAACTACTACATGCTGTGCTCGACGCATATTGAAAGCCATTATTTTGGTTTTAGATGGTTCAATCTTAAGGCCAATTTTCTCC
>QVRM01005752.1:110000-197500 GCA_003439945.1 Dermanyssus gallinae | reverse complement strand
CGCTACGTGTACACTTATCTGCGAAAAAAATATGTGATTTAATTTGTTCGATATTTTTATTTGATTTAATTCGAGAAAAAATATGTGATTGCGCTATCTATACACGTGACCGTGCTATTCAATAGGCGGCAGGTGGCTGGACCTTCGTGCTTAACTTCGGAAACAGCTGCAGACAGAATTCAGATGCTGGTGTGTTTGAAGTTACATCATATCTACACTTTCAGAGTTATTTTCATCATTTAACCTGCGCTTGCCCAAAAATACAAATAAGTGGCAACCACATTGCCGCTCACGTTGTTGTGAGGTGTTGACAATCGACTTTGTCTAACGTAGGAAGATAACTCATACAAACAACACAACGAATGCTGAGGTAAGTGAAGTGCTGTTTAAACGCACGCCACTGACGAGGGAGAAAGAAATCTGTTTGAAAAATGCTATGCACGCATGAAGATATATATATATATATATATATATATATCGAAGAATGCAATATGCGAATGTATATTTGCCGGTAACCTGTGCTCTGCTATGAACGTTGTAGTCGCTGTATTGTGTATTGCGCTTTCACTGCTTATCTCGGTTATGACCTTCGTTATCTCGTCTCGCCTAACTCCAATCTTATTTTAACTACGACCCGCCGGTTTTAGCGAGCAAATAATTGGTCGAGAATTCAGCGATGACAATGAAGATTAACCAAGAAACGACAAGAACAACAAAAAAAACAGCAACAACAACAACAACAAATACAACAAAACAACAACAACAAAAACAACAACGTGTAGATCAATGGGGATTCACCAGAGGCCGTTGACCGCGCAGCACTTCAATCTGTAGTCAAATTCGCTCCAAACGTAGTAAAGTATCCACAGAAATGAAGAACTGGCGGAAGGGAGAGAGAGAGAGAGAGAGAGAGAGAGAGAGAGAAGAAAGAGCGATAAAGCGAGCAGATGCGCACGATTAGGGAAGAAGAAAGGTGTCCATAGACACGGACAGGTTCAGGTTGTAAGTCGTACGTGGCGGCACGAAACAAAGTTCACCGCCACAACGATACGGTTGTTGCGGTGCTGCAACGATACGGCTGTTGCGGTGCTGTCCAGCGTTGACGAAACCATTCGATGAGGAGGAGATCCGGAGCGACAGCGATGGAGTGCTTAGTGAGTCACAAAGAGATAAAAGATCGACGACCTTATCATCGATGGCATAATCGTGATCACGTACGCTTAGGTCATAGCCACAGGCGCGCCCCGCGAGTTGACAAAGTCTTGAGGCCCGTCATGTTGAAGCTCGTCCACACCTCGGTCTTAACGTTTATTTTTTCTCATCTGCCATCTCTCATCTAATCTCCCCGATACACACTACCTCCGCGTTTCCGATCTATGAGAGCCACTGAGAGTGTATTCACTATCCAGTTACACGAGCTATTCTTATTCTATTTTGCAAAAACAGATTACACGACAATATGAGTATACGTATTCGTTTTCCCGGCGACGCATACTTTTTAACAAGTACTTACTACATAAATTATTAAAGTCACCTTTGTTAGGTACATAGTCAATAGTCATATGGTATATTAAAAAATGGTATATCATTGCGAGAGGCTCCTTGGGGAGATCACACATTGCCCCCCGTGATAGTTTGTGCAAAAGGCCCCGCACCGAGTACATATATGTACATGATTCATGGGGGTCGTGGAAGCCGTGTGTCCCGCACAGGACGTGGTGAAACCCGCTTCAACAAGTACTTAACGCGGCCTATCGGTATTTTGGGCCAGTTGGGTGAGACGCCATACTTTCCTTAAACTGTAAGTCCGCTTTGTTACTCCACGGTGTCAAGTAATTGCACTGCAGCCGACAGTGACAGTTTCACACACGATGTCATTTGCAAACATGACGAATGCTGCAGTCCTGAACCCCGTATGCATCGGATTTAGTCAGCGGGCAGAAGAAGATATACAAGACATTTAAGTGGGTTCCCACGGGAGTACCACATTTAGCTCTCGGCGTTGCTCACCGCAGCTCAACTAAATATGTAGATTCTCGAGAGTTTTGATTGATTGATTAAATACTCTCTTGGCATGTATACACACATACACATGTACCCCTTTTATATCAGGGGCGCTTAGAGCGGCAGCACGTTATAATGTGTTATCTCGAAATAATTTATATTTCGCTTCGCTGTAGGCTTGTTTAGAAGGACGGTGTAGACGGGCCGTCAAAGCTTGGCCATTAGAGTCACCGATATTTCCACAGAGCACAAATATTGTAAATGATTAAGCTCCAAGAAAAGCTTGATTAGGTCGTTTTGAAATGACTTGTCAATGCGTTCTCAAAAAGTTATGTCATAGAACTAGAGGGTATATAGAACTATCTAGCCACCAAATATTTGCCATTATGTTTGCTGGTCTGAAAAGCGCCTTACTCATGTGCAGCTAATATAGTTCTGTTGCAGCTGCCACTTAGAATCGCAAGGGCTTCTAGCTTCGTCACATAAAAAAACTGATACACACGCAAATCAAAGCGAAGTTAGACGAAGTTAACAGGATTTCCGCATCCATGCTGGCGACAGCTTATTTTTGAAGTAATAAAATCGAAATGTTTGGTCATCAACCAAAGATGAAGTGCGCCGGTCTTTTGGAGTTGGTACATGTTAATCATACTCACCCATACCTCTACCCTTCCGCACAAAGAGACTCTGCAAACGATACAACCGGAAACGTCATAATTTTTCTTGCAGTAGGACGATGTGTTTGGTTATAGGAGACAGCTTAACGTGAGCACAATATAGATTCATTTGAAAAGGGATGATGTGGTACACAGTCGTGTGTACATTTTTTAATCCTTTTAGGTCTGTATAGCCGTGTGCTCAATTTGCAACTATTAGATGGTTTCAAGCAGGCTAGCACCGATCTAGCTGAGTTTGCGAACGGGCACGGCTTAACAGAGTGACTTATTTTTTTAAGGGACTAAATGCTATGCACAGGGTATTGATCATAACGTGTAAGTTGACATGTAATGAGTGCTACTCACTCACGAGACGAAGTGTGCTGCAAGAAAAGGTAAAGCTTTTTTCTAGACGTGGAGTGCGCGAATAGTCTCTCGAAGAGTACTTGATGAAAGTAATCAAATTGTTTAGTGAGTGAACCAGTGACTGAGCATCTGAACTATGAAAGGTTAATATTGTGTATTCTAAAATTAGCAAGGGAAACATATATATTAGGAGTACTGCATGCATTTATAATTGGATACGAGCATAGAGGTTTTGATTAAGAAGCGTTAACGATATATATATATATACAGGGTCATTCATATCGTTATGTACTTATTGCGAGGTTTGGTAGAACTCGGCAAGGAAATATTTTTTCCAATGGAAGGAGGACGCGGGAAACGTCTTGTTTAGGAGAGAGAGTGAAGTTTATAAAAGTAGTTATTCTGCCTGTTTCTCCTACATAGTTGTGCGAAATCTACGTACCAGTCAACGCATGAAGGAACCGACAATACCGGCGTGTTCGGAGGAAAATTTTGCATAACGGCTTCACTAGCTTGCGTAGCGAAAAGTGAATGACCAGATTAAGAAAATACATAAAAAGTCGATATGTTACGTTAATGCTTTTTCATGAAAAATCGTTATTTTTCCATTACGACCAAAAATGCAAGTCCAAAAGACTACTCTCACGTAATAGCAAATTTAATGCCCACCATTTTCGTACCAAAGTGATGGTGCTGCGTTACGTAGTTGTCAAGTAACTAAGCTTTTTCGACAGTCATAGTTGTTATGTTTTACGTGCAAGTTTTCACGTTCAGAACCGTAACATTTTGCCAAGACGTTTCCGCCCCCTCCTTCCACTAGGAAAAATTATTCTCTTGCCGAGTTCTACCCAACCTCAAAAGAAGTACCTAACTTTCTCATACACCCTATGCAAGTATGCATGCCTTCGCTTTCCAATGGCTATCGAAAAAACTTAGTTACTCGACAACTACGTAACGCAGCACCATCATTTTGGTACGAAAATGGTGGGCATTAAATTTGCTATTTTTTACGTTGCAAGGAATTTTGAGAATATACCGCTCGCACCGAGTCCATAAGAGCGGGGACTGCCATCAAGCAAGGACGCGAACAGCTGACTCTTAATTTCACGTGACACCTTTTTACCACCATTTGTATTAAGGCGAGTATTACCAAGTGTGCAAACGTATTGTAAAATGATTAATAAATCATCACAATATATATATATATATATATATATATATATATATATATATGCTAAATTTTAATACCGAAACGCAAATCTTATCATTAGAATCGAACCATCTTCTCCACTCTGTTCTGACGTGTGTATATATATATATATATATACATACATATCTATATATGTAGCGTATGTTGTTATGTCTGGTTACATATCGCTCGATGGGAATGCTGCCTAGGACGCCTAAGAACCTTCAGTCTCGACGTCGTCCTGACTTTTCGACTCGAATTCTTCGCTAGCTGCGTGCACCCGTCAGTGCTTAATGTTGTGGCGTTCTTCTTCACCTCATACCAAGACAACGAGAAAGGATCATCAGCATCGCTGCGTATCGCCTGGCGAGGACAGACGCCGTATCAACCGAACATGCGAGACAGAGATACCTCAGATAGGTCGACGCAAGGCGACGACGACGACAACGACCTTCATCTCAGGTGTACGAGCACTTTAAGCATACACGCCTTCCAAAAAAGAAATTGGATCGATTGCTTCGTGAGATCACATCGCTCTCGGCCTCGCTCGAGTTAACGGTCGGTGGGTCGGTCGGTCGGTCGATTGTTGTTGTTTCGTATCAATATCACGCCCGCCGCTGCCGCGTGCCTCTAGCGTTGAAAGTTCACCACTCCTGAATGGAGAGACTATCGTCTATAACAGCAACAACAACATCACCACCAGCAACAACAACAACAGCAACAGCAAGGCAATCAGCAACAACAACAGCAACACCACCGACAACAACAACAACGTCGACAAGAACAACAACAAGTATGTCGACCTCTGCCAGGCAACAAGCGTGTCGATATGCAATAACACCCCAATAACTGGGGGGCTGTCTGGCTGGCTGGAGGTATACATACTCCTGCCCCCGTAGACGTCCTCATATTGTGCAGGTGAAGGTAGGTCTTCCACCCACCTTCCCACCTACCTGCCTATCCAAGCGAACCGAATAATGTGAACGTCCCGTCCCCTTCGTTGACCTTAATCAATTTACAGATTGCTTTCTTGAGACTACGCCATCGTCAGCAACCTTAGCCGTTTTCATCATCGTCTCGTCGTCGACTTCAGCATTCAGTTTGTTGTTGCTGCTGCTGCTGCTGTTGCTGTTGCCGTGCTGGTGCGAAACCTGTTATTAGACACAATATCAACTTTTACCGCCCACTCATTACCAGGCCGAATCGTTGGCGCGCATTTATTTTTGCTATGTGAGGCTGTCCTATCGTCCGGCCGACCCGGTCTCTCTGTATGTGTATCTCGCTCTCTCTCTCTCTCTCTGCGCCTCCTCACTCTTTTTCTCTCTCTGTAGTATCTGTGAGAGTGTGTGTATATGCTGAGTTTCATTCCGAGATTAAGGAACGCGCATAACCTTTGTTGCCGCCAGCACCAACGGGGGTGGGGGGTATTGCGCACGCGTGAACTGGACTGCGAGCCGTCACAATTAGATGCCCCCCCCCCCTCTCTCTCTTCGCATCTCTATTTAGCTCTCACGCCCCCCTCTCTCTACGCATTCGCCTTCTTTTGCTGTGTGTTTCTCGAATGTTCACTTATCGTTTTTCTGTGTCTCTGATTTACTTCGTTCTTGGAAAGAAAGAGCGAGAGCAAGAAAAATGTTTACTCATTTTTTACTGCCTATTGCTGTTGATGTTGTTATTGCAGTTACTGTTGTTCATCTTGCTGTCGTTGTGGTTGTTGTTGTTGTTATTGCTGGTATTGTTACTGCTGTTGCTATTGCTACTGCTGATGTTGTTACTGCTGATTGTTGTGATTCCTCTTGTTGTTGTTGTCGTTGTAGTTATTGTTATTGCTGTTCATCCAGTTGCTATTGTTGATTTGCTGTTACTGTTGCTATTGTTGTTTTTGCTGTTACAGCTGCTGCTATTGTTGTTATTGCTGTCGGTGTTGATCATTTGCTGTTGATATTGTTCTTGCTGCTGTTGTTGCTCTTTATATTGTTGTTGTTGATGATGATGATGTTGTTGTTGATGATGCTGATTATGTTGTTGTTGTTGATGATGCTGATTATGTTGTTGTTGTCGTCGTCGTCTTGGCGGTGGTGGTGGTGGTGGTGCGTGCTGGTGCTGCTCTGAGTAAAGTTTGCTATAGGCATTCGTCTCACTTTGCCTAGAAAGTGGTAATTGGCTTCAATTGCCTTCGTCGTCCAACTTGACTGTTTGCTAGCAGCTCACGGGCTAGCTGTCCCGTTTGTTGCTCGCTTTCGGGTGTTCGTTAGGGTTGTTGTTACTGCTGTTGTTGTTTTTGTTGTTGCTGTTGTTGTTGTTCTTGTTGTTGCTGTCCTTCGCCGAAGTTCCACGATCGTCGACGGGGAGAGCGACATGATCACCACCAACTCTACGACTACTACTACTACAGCAGCTACGTCTAACTATTACTACGGATAACTATTACGGCGACGACTCTTACTACGTAATTCTACTACGACGTAATCGCCTGTCCGTATGTCTGTCTGTCTGTCTGTCTGCCTTTGCCTGGGGTTGGCTAGTCTGTTCTCCCTCACGCGCGGCTCGGGCTAGCTTCACGGGCACCTTCCACGAAACCTGATGGGGGTCATCAGCGATTCAGTGAGTCGCTCGTGGTGGACACTTCAATAGTCAGTACGGCACCCGATGCGTGCATGTTGACGACCCGCGTGTGTATATGAGTGTTGATTTCGTTGTGCTGCTGCTGCTGCTTCATTCCATTCTGTCTTGTTTTCGCGGGACCGCGAACCGAGAGAGAGCGAGAGAGAGAGAGGGGTGAGAAAGAACGCGTGCACGGTGCACCTGTGCCGTAGCGGTATTTTTCTTGACGCTATCGTTGCTGTTGTTATGCATCAGCCATATTCAGTTGAATTCATCTCTTGCATATATATATATATATATATATATACATACATACACATATATACACATATATACACATATATACATACATATGCATATATATGCATATACATTTATGCTTACAAGTTATACATATATGGACATCTGTATGGCGTTCCATGCTCCCGCGCTCGAACAGCCCAGTGGAGAGAGAGAGAGTGTGTGTGTAGAGATAGTGAGAGCGAATAACTGTGGAATGCCAGCTTCGAAACGTCGATCTTTCAGATGAAGACGGCGAGAGCGATGATGGGGCTGATTATGATAATGCTGATAGTGATGATTATGATGGCGTCGACCCCCCGAAGAAGAACAACAAGTCCCGATGGGTTAGCTCAACGCCAAGATCCCTGCCCCCGCCACCGTCTTCGTCTGGTGCCGCGTTATTGCATAAAAGCGTACATGCACGTACATGCATACATACATACATCGTTCATGCTCATCTTATGTAATAAACTTAGCTTGCTAACTAAGTGGCTAACGATGCGCCAACTATCTCCAGAAGAGGATTACTTTGCGACGACGATGACAACGACAACAACAGCAACAACAACAACAACAGCGAAACTTCATCCCCGAAAACTAATTGCTCTGCGAGCAGCATCTCTTCGAGACGGACGGGGGTTTGGGTGGCCAGCGGGCAGGGAATTGTAGGGCGGGATCACAGTTAAGCGGAATGTGAGATATGGGAGGAAGAGTATGCGCTAGTGCACACACACACAGACACACTGAGCGCACACCCTAAGAAGTCGTCGATGTTGTTGTTGTTGTTGTTGTTGATGCTGTCGTTGTGGTTGTTGTTGTCGTTACCGTCGCCGTTGCTGTTGTTGTTGTCGTCGTCGTCATCAGCTTGGTCAGAGCAGCTCGCCTACGTACTCTGCCTGTGACCCAAACGGGCAACGACGACACAAAGATGAGGAAGGTTGGACGATTTTTGATCTGTTGTCTTCATGCACATCATGAACATCATCATGCCCTCCGCCGTCATAGGCCGCACTTCCAGGAAGAACGCGCCGTCTCACCCCGGTCGCGTCTATCGCGTAGTTGCGAAGTAAGCAGCGCACGCATAGCAGCAGAACACCTACAGACGATGCACAGAGACACGCATTGAGTGCACGCTCGACACATATGTACGTATGAATATGAATGCATATATATATATATATATATATATATATATATATATATATATATATATATATATATATTTAAATATATATATATATATATATATATATATATATTATATATATATATATATATATATATATTTAAATATATATATATATATATATTTACATATATATTTATGTGTGTTTATATATGGATGCTTGCAGGTACCAAGCATCTATATATAAGCAGGTGCGCATGTCATATATGTTTATATATATATATATATATATAGGAGGATATATAGCAAGGAACCTTGAGGATATACCGCTCGCACCGGGTCCATAAGAGCGGGGGCTACCATCAAGCAAGGACACGGACAACTGACTCTTAACTTCACGTGACATCTTTTTACCACCATTTTTATTAAGGCGAGCACTGCCGAGTGTGCAAACGTATTGTAAATGATTAATAAATCATCACAATATTTTCTATATATACATATATATATATATATATATATATATATATATATATATATATATATATATATACAATGTATATATATATTATAGAGAGAGAGAGAGAATGAGTAAGAATCGTCGAGCTCGTAGGAGTAGCTAGTCTAGCACCACATTGGCGTGACGGCGGAAATTACTTGTGGCAGTCGCCGTACCCAGCAGGACCGGCAGAGACAATAGGACAGGTACCAAATCCCGGCAAAGACAATAGGACAGGTACCAGAACCAGAGCCCCAGATAAGATCGGGCCAGAGGACAGCCCGAGGAGGAAGAGACCACCGAAACAAGGAATTAGACTCGCTCGATGGAAGTTTTCACTCAATCGCGCGTGCTCTCTCTCTTTCTATATATATATATATATATATAGGGCACGACTAGTCCATCGTCATCTTCGTCTGCATACCAGCAGTAGAGGCAGACGCTGCAACCGACGGCGATGAAGTAGGGCCGGACTGACGTCCATAGTGGCGGCTTCGCTGCGCGCGTCACCGGCAGCGGGGTGCCATACCGATCCCTACGAGATCTGCTACTTGTGCGACGACGATCACCACTGTTACTACGACGACGACGACGACGAACGCTTCGACCCTGTGCTCCCTGTGCTCCGACCAGGAGAGTCCCGTAGCGACCGGCAGCACACAACACCGCCCGGCCGTGGCACGGGCGGGAGGGCAGGCGGACCGAAGTCTAGACGCTATGCGCAGCTGACGAAGTGTCGCGAGCGCGGTGAAGTCCGAAGTCCTTGACGTCGTCGCCGCCGCCGGCGCCGCCATCGTCGCTGTTGTCACTTTGCTGATGGACCATCCGCTGCCGTCGTCGTCGTCGCCCGTCCATCCATACAACCCCGCCCTGCGTGCCGACCTTCGTGACCTCGGCTCGGAATGTCGTCGTCGTCGGGAGAAATTCCCAACTACCCCCGCTAACGCTACGGCTGGCTACTCTTGGTTGCTTCGACGCCGAATTCCACTGGTACACCACCACTACTACGACTACTACTACCACCACTGTCACTACTGCTACGGCATAGGATCTTGTTCTGGCGCTCTCGATTTAGTTCGGCATCGCAGGGGACGGCCGTCTGTGTATGCTCGTGTGACGAGTGAGGGAGCGCGCGAGCTGAGGGGGCTGAGGGGCTGTTTTTGAAATGCCTCTCCCACTACAACAACCACGTCTCCGAGTGGTGCCGAGCCACCACTGTTCTTACTACTACTACTACGATATATACTGCCATTACTAATTGATCAGAATTGAGCAGACAGACAAACGCGACGTCCAGACGAAATACCACACAACCAGACTCAGTGCGCGCGATTGCGACGCGTGAGGGCTTCCAGTGACATTAGCCCTTAAAGTTACCAGCCGCGGCCCAACAAGAAACTTACGTGACCGACAGCTCTGACGCTTCTCTTGTCAAGAAACTCGTCACGAAAATAATAATAATATTAAGGTCACAGTCTTGGTTCACCAAGATTTGTCTATATGCTACAAACATGTCAGAGCTACGAAGTCAAGTCACGGCGGCACTAACAGGGACAACGACGGTCTAAGCGAAATACTAAATATTCACCTAGAAGGGAACTTGTGAGAGAGAGGTAGCCTTTCCATTAGGAGCGGAGGTCTTCGAATGAGAAGAGCTAAGAATCTAGCTGCACTGTGCTGCATGTATGGATCAGTTTGGCTCATTGGCGGAATCACATATTGACGACGATACAAAAATAGAGCTAAAAAAGATAACTATTTTGGGAGATATCACGTCCAGGTGTTAATTCGATGCCGGCCCTCTGAAGGAGCGCGTAAGCTGACATCGTTTCGGCGCTCATAAAACTAAGAAGTCCGTCAAAGTAGGTATGAATAGCCTTACATCAACAAGAAAACCTGCCAACATTCTAGAGGCTTCACATCCCTTCAGCGTGGGCTGGCTCCAAGCGGTGCCCTCCTGCCAGCTTGGCCCCGTGCTGGATCCCAACTCCTTCCGCATGGTGTCAGCTCTTAAGGTAGGTGCCCTCGTCTGCCAGCCTTTTTTATGTCAACCATGCGGCCAACTTGTTCACTCTGACGGTCCAGAGCGGCAAAGATATTTGAAAAGTTCTGGCAGATTTACGAGTCATATACCATACGAGCTCTACACCATAGTAAGAAAAGTCCTTACTTATACGCGCAGCTCTGCACTATAGTAAGAAGAGCCCTTAGAGGTGCAGGCATATCATTCACACCCGAATCGAAAGGTCTTACTGGCAGTAGTGGGCTACGATTTGACGGGATAACTATTCCTTTATGATCACACTTATTTCACCACAAAATTGGTAGACAATTGCGAAATTTATTTCACCACAAAATTGGTAGACAATCCCGACATTTATTTCACCAGAAAATTGGTAGACAAAATGACAAAGGTATCTGGAGCTGTCAAGGGGCTACTACTTTGTAACTACTACATTTGAGACTTTCGGCGCCATCAACGAGATAGCTACAGCGCAAAAGTCCCAAACAATATCGAAAGACGCACAGAGAAAGATGTTACGGGCAATCGACACGAGGCCATGTTTTGAGACAGATTATCGGTTAGCAGATATTTTGCTACGATGTCCGCGGAATCGCATGATCCAGGTACAATACTCTGGACTTTCCAGGTACAATACAGTTCCTCTGGATGGACGGAGAGAAAGGGGAGCTTTGCAGACTGTTGACACTTGATCAAAAATATCAAGACAAAACAACGCTTTTATGCGATCATTTAATGGGGGGGGGGGCTTCCTACTGGATATACTCGCATTTGATTCTATAGCTACAGCTGTGGTCCAAGCGAGAATCGAGAGATCTCTGTAAACCAGCCACAACATCGGTAGGCGTCCTAGAGTTTTTATTTGCACATCGTCGAGCATTTTGTATCGTATTATTATCATCAGAGTGAAACACATTCGTATAATGCACCTTTATTTGAATGACAATTAAAGTAGGTGAGCCCATGCATCACTAGCACTTTTGTTAACGAAAGTGACGCCTCAGCGAACGGCAGATAATAAAAGCATTGCTAAGATCAATGTCATAAATCTACCGTGTCACACTTAACTGGACGTGTAATTGCTGTTTATTTTTGTGCTGCTAACACAAGAACAGCAATTCTACAACAAACGTGAAACTACTTTAAGGGCTCTTCAATATTTCATATCTTAAGAAATAATCAGATTGGTGTCATATGTACGTCTTGCTATCCCAAATGCGCTCATTCACAAAGGCGCCTTAATACAATTGTAAGCGAAATCACGTACTTTTTACAATTAGATATGTATACATCACGGGAACACGTTTTAGATTGCAAAACTTATAAAGAACACTGTAGTCATTTGCATCCCAGTGTAACGCGCAACTGTCATTTCGAACAAAGACTGTTACCGTTTATTTTTAATTTTGCCAATTTCAATGTATTGATATTCGGCGATAGACGTCTCTGTGGAGACATTTGCGTCCCCGATTCACATTGTTAATCAAAGCAAAACATTGCACACTAATAGTTTTTTACTCCTAGGCTGTAAAGCAACACAGTTATCAGGCAACAGCATCATGATTCACGCATCACGGCACCTTCGCAACAACAACATCACGATACCTGATATAAAAGGGTGATATGTGTACACACACTTATCAAGCAAATAAACCAATCAATCAATCAAACCTTCAACAAGCGTCGACGTATTCTAAATATTTTATCTCAGATGACAAACCTAGATTTGTGCTTAATACATAGATGCAATAGAGTTGAAGGAGCATGGAGCCAGCCAGTAGAAGCACTATATGGCTGGCCGAGAGTGTTCTCCACGAGACGTGTTGTTGCTTTTTACTAGTGTTATCTCTTTCCATGAGTGAAACCTAAAATGTGGCAGTTCGATTGTACCTACACGCTAGACTACAATACGTTTTTTTCTAAGGAAAGCATGCAGACCGCTTGGTTTTCTTTTGGAAAGCTTGTTTATTGATTACGGACATAATCTTGAGTCTCATATTATAGACCCAATACGCACGTAGACATTTTACACTTTGGACGTTTTTCCGATATATATATATATATATATATATATATATATATATATATATATATATATATATATATATAAACGTTTCATCGATTTAGCCGCCTGGATCAAGAGCGTGCAGTTATGATGAACTTTCATGAAATTCTAAAGGTTTCAACTGAATACGAAAGCTGCTCAATATTGGCTCGTGGCCATCGGAAATACTTCGAGCAACTTTAATGACTAACGGCTAGCTAAGGAACATTTTGTTATGAGAAATTATCAGAAATTGGTGTCATATTTACGTCGCCCTGCAGTTTTTTCGCATGAAAAACAGATACCTCCATAACCGTGTGTACCTATTTTAAGATTTGGTAGAGCTCGGCATGGCAACATTATATGGTCCTGAACGTGAAAGCTTCAACGAAAGACATATTAAAATGTCGGCTTTCTTTAATCCCGCTGTTCGCCTTTCGCTAGCTTGCGTCGGGTGTCATTCAGATTTTGTTTTTTCCCCCCCCTAAACAATGTCTCCCCTATGTCCACAAAACTTAATAATAAAAAAAATAATACTAAGTTGAAGGGATCTTGGCCTCGAGCTTACAGTTGCAGATATACAAAATGCAATCACTAGACCTATTATCACTTGTTTCGGTTAGTAATAGAAACTGTGTTGTTTTTATTCAAATGTGTGGTTGCATTGCTATTCTCCTTGACTTGTTACACCTGGTCTGAGTTGTCTGTTGACATTATACTATAGGTAAGCGCACGGCAACGGCGCAGTACAATACATTATTACAAAATGTCGTTTATTGACGAAATTGCCTTTTTACAATGCGTAAAAAGGCAAAATAATAGTAATAGTGTGTAGGACATTCAGATCATCGCCTTTCACATATTTACAAATTAGCATAAATGCATATATTTTTGCATTATTTTTCAATATTAGTAATCAAAGATCGTGACATTTTGCTGACAAAGTGCGTAGTTTTTGATGGGTTCTGCTAAAAGGTCCTCCTTCCCAAATTGCACCTATACGTGGCTTTCGCATATCCGACTAAACTTTAATTGTGCCCAATATAGATTTTCGAATTCACAAGGTCTCGAACTCAGGCTAACCGCAGACTCCTATATTCACTAGGAGTCTCCAGAATCCTTTGACCGAGTAGACCTCCATTTTGTAATCAAGAAGATTGTTTTTGTAGAACAAAAAACAGACAATTGTAAAAACGATTTACATTTATATGGTTAGGCTCACATGATTTTCGTTCTAGCCCCTGAGCAATCTCCGCAGTACAGTGTATTTGCAAGTACTCACGAATAAAGCTATGGGTTTCAAATGAATTAGCTGACCGACTATGTGCTTCTATTTCAAGGTTTGGGACGACTTATTACGTCTTATTGGCTTGCGCAAATGCTTGGAATAGAATCATAAGTTGTGTTGCCGTGGCGTTCAAAGATACCAAGTCAAGTCAAAAACACCTTTATTCAAGGGTCATATATGCATAAGTACACCACTAATCAGAACAGACCTCTGCCAACACTTACGGCTGTATAATACACCAGAATTTACCTTCTACGTATTAGGTTAGGGTGTGTTTGCAGATTCCTACATTCTCCAGGTGCGTATTCCTAAAATTGGCTAAAAACCTTACAACGTATAAAAAATGAGCAAACAAAAAAAACAGAGTAAGATGGAAATCAGTTTAATCGATAATTCGATTTACTTCCCTAGCTAGCGCGTGCCGGAGCTGGTTACCGTGTGGGATAAAGGCACAATTGTTTGTGCTTTTTTTCTATGTTGATAATTAAAAGAGTGACGAGAAGGCAGAAAAGGCAGGTAAGTGCGAGTACACGAGAGCACGAAATGAATACAGCATACCGGGCGAATGCGCCATAGACAAGAACATTAAGCGTTCAGGAAACTGGACGCTACACAGCAACAACAATAACAACAACAACAACAACAACAAAAAGAGAACAATTCTGCTAGTAATCCTCTTAGCGACGAGTGAGCTCGATTCGATATCGATCTTTCGCTTGTTGATATATGTTGTTCTCTTGTCGTTGATCGATGTGTGAAGACAGTGAGTGGTGCGTGGCACCTCATTCAGTCGCGCTTGATTCGAATGTACCGAGCTGAGCTAAACAGATGCCAGATCGCCTAAAGAATCACGTGCATTACCTACTTGCGAATAGTAAACATCTCATCTGGCTGTGTGACTCTGGCGCGGCAAACCTTATACATGACGGTGCGACTGTCGCCATGGCCATGGCCACGGCGTGCCCGTCGAACGGGAGCGGCGCTCAGCGGGAGCGGCTAATCTTGTCCTTAAGAATCCCCTTAATCCTGCCTCTCGTCGTCTTCTACTCAAGCGTTTGTATTGCCGCATGTTTGTATCTAAATAGATATAAAACAAAACAAAACAAAAAAAAAGAAGTCAATCAACTCCCTCCTTCTCGGCGCCACCAAATATGTGTCCACCAGTTGGTCGTGGTGCAATCTTGTCGGCCGGTGGTTTGTCACGTTCACAGAGATCTCCCCAACATGTATCCTAGCATGAAAGAAGAACGGCGAGAATCGGTCGCTCGGTGCCCCACTGCAGTCGCATGACCAACACACGAACGCGCTGCTATGCTACGATGCGATGAAATGACGCCCCATTAAGCAAACACATAAATAGACAAGCACACACTAACAATTTAAGCGACAACAACTATAACAAAAACCACAACTACAACAACAAAAGCAACAACAACCACAAAATAAGCGCAGCAACAGATTAACAAAACCAAAGCAAAAACAACAACAGCAACAACAACAACAAGAGAAGAAGAAGTGTAGCAACACAAAAAGAAGACCAAAGAAAGAAAAGCAACAACCAAAAGTACAACAATCGTTTGTTACAAATATATCGTAATACAGTAAAAACGTTTTCCTCGATTAAACAACAGTAATAACAAGAGATGGGGTAGTGGAACTAGCCCTTAAATATTGGCCAACATGTGCGTGATCCATGAGCGAATGCAATGCTGCAATAATAATGACTAGTTAACAGTCAAATAAATAATCCCATACTTTAATAAAAGTATTGTTACTTAAGTTCATATAAAAACATATATATATATATATATAAAAATATATATAAAATATATATATATACTCGTACAGCGCAGCCTATTGGCCGTTCACACCTGGGCCGCTAGGTCAAGTCAGTAGGCCACAAGTTCGAGCCATGCGGGCGATGGTGGATCCAGCTGCTGCTTTCTGCAATTATTTGTTAAGGCACACTGTTACTATTATGAGCAAGCGAATGATATACTACATAACGATTAATTGACATTATGCCAAATCGTTATGACCCTACGCTGCAAAACAATCTGGCATCACGGCAGAGTATGAGTCGACCTCGTGAATTAGTGTGCTGCTGCGAGGTGTGTGCGGGTTGTATATATATATGTATATATATATATATATATATATATATATATATATATATATATATATATATATATATATATATATATATATATATATATATGTATATATATATATATATATATATATATATATATATATATATATAAAGTGCGTTGCAAAAAATTAGCAACTCATGTTTTTTTGTGATAATTTCGGCTTGGTTTATTTAAATGGCTTGAAATTTTAAGCGCATGATGTACATGGCGAAACATGAGTATAGTGTTGATTTCATTGCAATCTCAACATCGGTCCAGACAAAAAATAAAAAAGTGTGAAAAAACAGTGTTGCAAAATATTAGCAACAATAGCGCCTTACAGCGTATTCGATTCGTAGCAGGGCTGTATGACTCATTTGAAACTACAAATTTTATTCTAGAAACGGGTTTTTCGTCCCTTCTTCTGAATCAAATCGTAAACTCGGTCTTTCATGGAGTTAATGAGCTGTTGTAAGTACGAAAGTGGAATATTAGTCCATGCTTGCTGGACAGCTTCTTTGAGGTCCGACAAATGATTATATTGTCGACCATTTGCGTAAATCTGCTTTACCAAAATGTCCCCAAAGATTTTCAATAGGATTCAGGTCTGGACTTAATGCCGGCCAGTCAAAAAGTGGCACTCCTTGTTCTTGAAAAAAGGCTATAGTGCTAGCCGAGGTATGAAACGTGGCGTTGTCTTCTTGAAAAACGGCGTCAGGTCCCCCAATTCTTCTGAAGTGGGCTTCTAACTGGGAACCGACAATGCGCTGGTACATGTCAGAATTGTTTCGGCCCACAATCTCGACTAGATCAGACTTCCCATTATATCCAAACGCGCCCCAATATTTCACAGAGCCACCACCGGCCACACGTTTCGAGAACCATTTAGGTTCCTTCCGTAAGTCGTGCCAATAGTACTGACAGCCGTCAGGGCCATCGAGATTAAATTTCTTTTCATCCGAGAAGACTATGTTTTTCCACTCGTTATCCCAAGTTTGGTATCTATGCGAAAATTCACGCCGTGCGACAATGTGCTTCGGTTGCAGTCGCGGCATAAGCTTCCTTTTCGCGTATCGCACGTTTTTGTCAGAACTTAACACTCGGTACACTGTGGATCGGTGCACTGGCTTTCCCAAAGTAGTCCTGATCCTGGAAGAAGACATTTGGTCATGAGTAGCCAACTGTATGATCCTTCGCCGATCTCGAATAGTCAAAACTGGCTTACGCCCACTGTTAGATCTGCACCTTTGGTTCACTCCAGGGTGTAAGAACCTGCTGATGGTGCTCTTATGCCGTCCTAATCTGGTTGCTATAGCAGTTACTGTATGACCGAGCTCAGCATATGCCTCAATTCTTGTCTTTTCGTTATCCGAAAGATCCTTTATACGACCCATGGTTTAAACATAAGATTCGTCGTTAGTTCGGAACAACGACTAAGCTGTAGAATATTTTGCAGCTATATAACGATTGATTTAGCTAGACAATATTCCTGACATTTAATCCCTGGGATCGAATATCAGCTGTAGTATCGACTATCCTTTACAAACAAGAGCTGTGTTGTTAGCATGTTATTGTTGCTAATATTTTGCAACACTGTTTTTTCACACTTTTTTATTTTTTGTATGAACCGATTTTGAGATTGCAATGAAATCAACACTATACTGATGTTTCGTCATGTACATCATGTGCTTAAAATTTCAAGCCATTCAAATAAACCAAGCCGAAATTATCGCAAAAAAACATGAGTTGCTAATTTTTTGCAACACACTTTATATATATATATATATGTCGCAGATTTTGAAAAGTTATGGCAAAGTACTGGCAAGGTATAAGAGTATAATTCTAATTCGCGATTTCACTGTCATTCCTTAACAAAATAGTTCTGCCCCTATTGCACCAGACACACGAGTCATTTAATAAGCTGTTTGACTTCTTAATGTATGACTATTTGTTCATCTCCCCCAGTCACAAATAATGTAATGTCAGTGCGAACCTTTAAGTAAAGACATTACAATTAAAACCTTCTGGCACATTAGTCAGTTTTGCCTAAAATCCAAGCATCTCTACACACGCAGACAAACTTTAGGGCCTTTACTGCTGAGTGCAATAAGAACTGAGATTTTTTTTTATTTTCCTTTTTCCTAACTTTTACTTGAATGTGACTGTTGCTTAAAATGCCTTCATTCATTGCACTGTACATGTGTGGGTCCTAGATGTTCCAATTTGCGGAGCAGTAGGAAGTGATCTACTCTGTCAAATGCACTCTTTTGGTCGAAATAAACGCAGTGAAACGTTCTTCGAGCATTTATAAACATAAGCCAGCCCTCGGGCATCTCTAAAAGTTGTGTACATTTAGAACGGTGGGTGGTAAAGCCATGCTTTAGAATTAAAGACTTATTTAAGTGGTAAACTAAAGCTTTCTCAAACATGCAACATGGTATCGCGCATCGCGAAACTGGCCTGTAGTTCTCAGCATTCATCTTCGAGCCTTTCTTATGGACAGGGATGACATAACTGAGTCTAAAAAAGTCGGGTACAGCGCCATCGTTATAAGGTCTTTCAAATATGAGTTTTAGAGTGGTCCGGCTAGTGCTTCTTGTACAACCCCAGTAATTCCAAATAAACGTGCATTGCTAGTAGGCCCGATCCCGGCCGCAGGTTGCTGTTGCCCCGTGATATATATATATATATATATATATATATATATATACATACATAAGTAGTTTGAAGCAATAGCAACAACAACAACAAAAACAGCAACAGCAACAACAACAACAACAACAACAAATGCGAACAACGGTGGCGAGATTACCGAAAACGCGACGACGAAATAGAACCGCTGCTGCTGCTGTTACCGCTAGCGGTAACAAAGATTCTACGGCAAACTGTAAGGCAACATACAGAGAACAGAAACAAAACATCGGCACCACGGTGAAGAAAATCGACAGATGGAGAAATAATCGAAGATAACGGAAGATAACGAGAGCGACCGACAATAGTGGGAGCAATTGAAACCCATGTTAGGCGGCTGTCCGACGCATCCAACGTTGCGCTTTAGAGTCTGGGGCTGTTTAAACGCCCGTACGCCGTGTTTTTAGGCCCGCGGCCACGTTCGTTCGTTCAGAGGAGGAGGAGTAGGAGAAGAAGAAGGAGGTTCAGGGTCCGGGTCGCGAGGGTCACCACGAGGTCGTCGCTCGTGTCCATCCGTTCACGAGTCACGACCTTTGGGCGCAGGCAGCCCGGCCCAGCTCGGCCGTTCTGTGCCTATATATCTGTGCATCGGCCGTAATGAGGCCGGCCTTCTGGTAGGACTTCATCTAGCTATCCGTCCGACGTATAGCTATAGCTACTCTCGTACATCATTTATCTATAAGTCTATCCACCTATGTATGCGCGGACGGGTAAGTTGCCCTGTCTCGCTCTTTTGTCTATCTCTCTCTGCTTGTTGAGTGACTGGTATACATATATATATATATATATATATAGTCTGCTTACATATGTATACTAACCTCTTATCTTCTTCTGAACTTCTTCGAGCTAGATCTGTACGGTGGTGTTCGTCATCGGGCATGTTGTGCAATAACCGTAATAATTATGCCCCACAGGTCAGTCGGTCGTTGGATGGGTGGGTGGTTGTAGGCAGGACTCAATCTAGATGCCGCGTGCGCTGGTCCTTCTAATGTCGCCGTTCAAAATCGAACAGACGGCCCTACCATGGCGTCAACATATGTCGACCACCGGTTACCTACGTAGAGCAATTGCTGTTGTTGTTGTTGCTGTTGATGTTGTTGTAATAGTGTTGTCCTTGTTATTGTTGTTCTTGTTGTTCCTACTGTTGTTGCTCCCCCATGATGGTTGTTCCTGTGAAGCCGTGGCGCGAGCCAATGCTGCAGTTTTTGACTCATGTCCTTCTTTAGCCATTTTTCTTTCGCTCCTCTCTACTCTATTCATTCTCTTATGACCCCTACCGGCCTGTCTGTACGGTGTCACCGTGCCTTAAGTGGATCGGGGCAAGCAGGCGCATACGAGTGTGACGTTCGTTGGGTTGCGCTGCGGATCATCACGAGTGCCACCGTCAATATGTTGACGGGGGCTTCGTCGTCGTCGTCAACGTCGCCGTTGTCCTTGTTGAAGCTCATCGCGGCAATCATAATGTGTACATGCGAGGAAGCGGGAGGGGTTTCATCTGCCCGCCGTGTACCCACCCGCCTCCATGATGTCGTGCCTCGGCCAGCGACAGTTTGGCACAGCGAAACGAGTAGACTTAATTGACTTCGCCTTTCCTCTACTTTGAGTCTAGTCGTGGGCTACTGCTACTAAACTAGGACGAAGTGATGGCCGCATGCCACGCCACGCGTTCTTCGAAGTAGGCGCCTAGAGCCAACGCCTGCCGCAGGTTTTCGGTCGTGGCCATCTGCCGGTACTCTCTAATGGGTGATTGCGTTGTTGTTGTTGTTGTTGTTGTTGTTATTATTGTTGTTGGATCATGGACGTGATGTCATCGTCGCGAGTCTAGAGTCACCCCACCAAAATAAACTTCGATCAGGTAAATAGTAAGACAATGATGTGCTGGCAATAAAAGGTCATGTTGTATATTGTGACTATTTTCAGGTAGCAGGTACTTTTGAGCAGTTCACTACACATAGCATAATAGTGTAGCATGTATGAGAAGCGTACATCGTCTAAGCGGCCCTTGTTAGGCTTATGCGGCACGCAAAACCAGGCCAGCGTAATTAACATAGTTCTAAAAGAGCAGGAATACCATGCACGTTTGCAACTAGATACCTTAAATGTATGGACTATATGAGACGTACCAATTAGGTTGCTATTTCTTTCGGGACACACGGATAATTTTACACCCAGCAAGGCAAGACCATCCTCACTAGTACGTGTCAGCTCAGTTGAGCTAAGGACATGTTTGCATCAGTCGACTACTACTACAGGAATAAATATTGTATCCGCTGAGAATATATTTGTGATGATATATATATATATATATATATATATATATATATATATATATATATAAATTGATATATATATACATGTGTATATATATATATATATATACATGTGTATATATATATATATATATATATAAGTCGCATATACTATATGCATAGCGGTCCGACCGGATGCTGGGCGGAAGGTTGAAGGTATATGACGCCTCTACACCTGTATGTTAGTGTGCATGTGCAGCGAGCCGTTGCGCGGCTTTAGCCAAGCTTCGGCTGAGTGAAGTTTGATGCCGAATCTACTATGAATGTATGTCTACTACGACTACAACAATTACTACTACTACTACTACTACTACTAGTGGTATTGCCTCTAGGCAATGAAACTTAACTGAGAGCGTCCGCCTCAAACGCGACGCCGGCACGTATCTCTGCCGATACGACAAGGTCATCAGCACAGTCAGTGCTGTAGTTCCGTTGTTACTGCTGCACACGTGCTATTATTGTTGTTGTTTGCCGCTTGAGCGAGTCTCGCCTGTACGACTCGGATTGAGGACCGAGGCTCGAACCTCGCGCGCGTGAACCCAGCTCACCACCTACCGACGGGGCGAGCGAACCGCCCGAACAATGATACTCCGCTATACAGCCTTCCGGTGCGCCTTGTACTTCTCTTACTACGAGTTTTCATTTATCTATTTATCTATCTCTGTATTTCTGAGTGGGCGTCCGGTGTGCCGACGACCTGGTGGATTCAGTCGCAGCGCACCTGAACCCTGTTGGGTGGTGATTACTTCACCAGCCACCTTGATCCCTCCTCTGTTCTCACTGTTATAAGTGTAATTCCCTCTATCTCTATCTCTCTCTCTCTCTCTCTCTCTCTATATATATATATATATATATAAATATTTCTTTTTTTTTCTATAAGTTTACATTATCTTGATTACTGTTATTGTTGCTACGCCGTATCGCACAGAGCAACCTGTCCAAGTCACCGGCGATCATGTCACCCACAAACAGCAAACAGTCACCTCACATTATTCGGGTGCCAGAGGCCGTCAGGTTGGATCAAGTTATCATACAGGACGGACAGTTAGACACACAACATCCTGTCAGAGTAATTTGCTGTCTATATACACATCAATTAGTTGAACATTTGCGTCCGGGCGCATCGCGTTCCACAGCAGCGTAACGGCTTAAAATCGCGCTTGAAATCGGCAGTAACGGCTGTGAATTGGCACAGTACAGCCAGAAGCGACTGATGCGCCCAAATCCTTACCTCAACCCTCATAGCGACATCATCTGGCAGTGACCGCCGTTGAGATATCTGTCTGTTATAGCAATGGGATAACAGAAGATTGCTCTAATGGGAGCTAATATTAATTGTGACTTAACTAACGTTTCACTTACTTTCTCAAAGGCGCTAAAGCGCGACAGATCATCACTCCATAGGCGGTACTTCTCTATGAATACAGCGTGTAATATCTATGCAAAGCTGTACTACCTTGAGAGTCTGATGTTTGATTTGCGTAATTTCTTTCGACGTGGCACGCCGAAGTACAATACGATTTTATTTCATTCTGTGCGACCTCTTTATTGTCTAACCCACTGAGACAAGCCAAGCAAACAACGCCGTTTCTGACAGTTTGCCGCGGGTGTATTTAGTGCAAGTTTTCCAGCAGAATTAGTAGTACTTGTAGCGACACTGAAGACCGTTCAAAAGAGTTTTTACTGTGATTAAAGCATTTTACCTCCTTAACGCTATTTGACTCTTCTCGGTATGAAATTACTGGTCGTTGTTTCAAGGTCACGTCGGGGTTTTATGTTGGACTTTTATGGGCTCACTGCAGAAGAGAAGCGTAACAACAAAACAGCATTCAACCCAGTCTAACGGATCCAACACTAGCAAAGCTGAGACTTAAATCTGCAATATCTGGTCTGTCGTCTGGGGTTGCCATGTCAATGACCCGTCGCCCACATTTTGCCAAGATGCTCACACGAAAATGTACTTCTTCTATACAAGGCTGTGCTTTGGAAACAATTCTCACGACAATACTCTAAGCTTTTGTAAATATTACTTCGAGTACTTCTATATTACTAGTAGTTGGTATAGTACGGCTAATTCTCTGGAGCTGCTACTAGAAGTTTATCTGTCGTCTAGAGAGGAAATGAACTGAGGCACGTCTAGGTTGGTCTGTGGATCTTGCGCGACTATATCCGGGCGACCCTATAGTCAGATGTACTACCCACCAAGCCCCTTTCCGCTGTCCCTGTTGTTTTCTGCTTAAAGTACGTCTGGGATTACCACTGCGTAGTGGCGCCAAAATGTCGATAGTTTCTGCAACGCATACGTTAGTTGGCTCTGTAGTACGGGTGAACAGTGGCATAAAGCTGGTGGGGATCATATGGAATCATCAGCTAGCTCCGGCAGCCTCGAAAAATAATTTCTGACAGAGGGACAAACAAAAGCGGAAGAATTGAGGCAGGCAGAAACCCCATGGGAGCTTGGTTTTTTCGTCCAAGCTCCCAAAAAGACAGAGATACTTGCTTAATCGGTGTATGGCGTTCCTAGGATGCCGACCAACAAATGAAAAGCCAGCATGGGTTTCCTCGGCGACGATAACAGTAGGGACTTAAGTCCGGGCCGCTAAATGACAAGGACAACCTTCCTACATAAGTGGCCGTCGACAATTGCTTTAAGTCGTGCTATTGCGTGCACAGTCAGTTTAAGCCCTAAAAGAAGCACTTTAAAAGAGCACAAACTTTAGGTCAGAAGCGATGTTGACTGATTTGTTTGATTTGTTGTTGGTGTTGACCCGTCTTGTCTATCTGCTGTGGATACGCCGCTCTTCATTGAGGACTTGAAACAGAGCCAACACACGAATTCATCTGCATTTGGGAAGACAAAATGGTCAGTATTCATCCAGAATTCTTCAACTTCAGTGCATTGAAATCTTCCTGCTTTTGGAAAGACGTCTTTCTCATTAACCACCAAGTAGGCGGTTCGAAAGGAGGGTTTTGCAGATCACGGGTTTCATCATGTTCTCTGTGCATCCAACGGCCACCACGGTCTATAACCGCCATACTTATCGTACAGGGGAAATAATAACGAGTGAAAGTAGTGTAATAAAAACAGTTTACGGTAGATATGAAAAAGCGACGTACGACACGCTCCTTAAATGCGTCAAGCACAAGCAAAATCCTCACAATGAGAAAGGGAACAGCTCCGTCCTGAAACGTTTTGAATTCTGCAAAACCTCAAGCAACGATGTCTTAGTGAAAAAAAAAAGCATCAAAGCAAATATGAGCGGATACCGCTTCTCTACACCAGGAAAGTTTTACAAATTTCACATTGATGCTTTAACAAAATATGCTAAATTGCTCATATTTTCAATCAGTGGCTTACCTATGGTGTTTGCTAATTTAAATAAAACCCGCAGTTGTAACTCGTCTTCTTAAACACGGTACTGTTAATGATCTAAACAGCTATAGTGTGTATGCGTTGAGTGCCGTATCTAGCAAAACTTCTGGAGCCTATCGTAAATTAACAAATTAAAACGTCTACATTTTAGCCGAATGTATTTTGTCCGTAATTCAAATTATTTATTGGTAACAAGTGCAACACTACCTTGGCTTGGCTTTAGCACATCTACAGTGATATGTGATATTCCGTTGCAGAACAGAACTATTGTAGCCGCCATATTCTGCACATGTAGAGAGGGCGTTTGACTCGTTAGATAAGAAAATTTGACTGATCGTTTTAGCGCTAACTAAATTTGCAGTTAGGCCCATCCGCTTTTTAACACTAACATCGCGTTCGGATAACTAAAAAGGCAACTTGGGCCTCTGAACTTCGAAAAATTATACTGGGCACGCCACGAGGGCTCGGCTTCTTCCCAACCCTATTTCAGAAATACGTACACCCATTGCTTAGTGCGAGTTAAGTCTTTGTCGTGTGCTTTGCCGAAGATATCATTTCTAGTCCTAATCGATCCAGGAAGACAACAGAGCTCCGTTGCCACTACAGGCAATGTTTTCTCACAACAGAGACAAAAATATAAGCGCGTTATACTTGTACGTTTTGAGATACTGGATGTGGAATATACGTGCAAATATGCACTTATGATAATGTCATTCCAAATCTTCAAACCGCTTTTACCACCAGACGTCTCGCTTGTTACTTTGACATGGACCCACAGCGCACACGGCACAACCCTCCGTATACTTAAAAGCAAGTGCAATTACGGACTAAAAGCTACAGATCTAGTTATGGCTTGTCAATGGAATAATATGCTTGAATTAATAGTTGTGTAACGTATTCTACCAACTAGACTTCCAATCATAGAAGTCAACATGGCAAATACCTATAATCTAGAGTGCGCTTTATGCGAAATTGTTTAGTACCAAAAATATTAATAATATTATTACTATTATTTCTGGTATTATCGTTCCCATTATGAGTTTTATTAACTACATACTTGTGTACGTTGTTGCTAATACCAATCATTTTAATTATATTATGCTTGCAGTTACATCGGGACGCCAAATACACTGATGTCTCAACTAAGACGTCTTGATTGGGTATAAATAAATGAAATGCAAACGCAATACGACATACATACACTTTCCTAAAAATTGTTGATAATACAACGACGCTCATGTTTGTTAATCATGCGAGTTGACCAAGATCATGTGTTTGCTCTAATCGAAGATACCGCGTGATACTTCCGTGACGGGTGTAATTTCTAGTGTAGGTGAGTCTAAGGTTGTTGCATTTCTGCTAGTGAGGCCACCTCCATCACGACCATCGGAACCGTTAAGCATTTTAATTTTCAACAACACTGAGAGAAAATGTTTTAGTTTTCCGCTTGATTTGTTAATGAAACCGGTGGTTTCTTGATACATATATATATATATATATATATATATATATATACATATATATATTTATATATATATGTATATAAATATATATTAATATATATTAGGTAACCGCCTCTTGTTAACAATATGTATGTGCGTATATGTATATATATATATATTTTACCTAAATCCACTTGGGGTCGTTATTGAATGCACGCGTGCTCGGCACGAACCAACAAAGCTCATAACAGTATAACGACTCGACGTATAACGATGCCGAGAACGACAACGCTGGTGAGAAGGAGAGAGAAAAATATATCTCTCCCTCTCTCTCGAAAAAGAAGAAGAAGAAACAAAAAATCTAGCAGCCGTAACAAGGCGAACAGGACGTCGAGATGACGATGACGAGGAAGCACAGAGGTAGAAGCGAGCGGAAAAAACGCGGTGAAGGCGTTTGAGGAGGCTGGCTGGCTGGCTGGCTGACTGGCTGAGTGAGTGTGAGGACCAACGGCCCGAGAGTCCTGACCACCACCTGCTCTTTCATCATCATCATCATCATCATTATCATCAGCAGCAGCAACAACAATTACAATAGCAACAACAGCAGCAGCAGCAGTAACAGCACAGCCTGTTTTGAACCTGACCTTTTCTGCTGCAGACAGCGAAGGCCATCGTCCTCCCTCTGAGGTGGCCGCTGTTTGTCTGGCTGGTTGTCTGTTGGGGGAGTTGATGGTATTCCCTTCTCTCTCTCTCTCGGTCTCTCTCTTCCCTACTCTCTCAATCAATCTATCTCTCTCTCTCTCTCTCTCTGTTTGTGTCTCTCTAGCTTGTGTTCTGGCGTATCTTCTATCTGCCGTCTTCGATTTCGTTTGGCAGACTGGCACGAGTCGTTGGCGTTTATCCACGAGACCTTCACATATCATCGTTTGCCGATCGTGTTGTTGTTGCTTCTGTTGTTGTTATTGTCGATGTTGTTGTTGTTGTTGTTGTTGCTGCTATTGTTGTCGATGTTGTTGTTGCTGATGCCGTTGTTCTTACGCTTGTTGCGGCTGCTGTTGTTTCGACAACACGCCGGTTCGCTGCCATGTAAATTGAAGGAGTAGGCGAATCATAATGATGATGATGATGATGATGATCGCGATGAACACGACAACCCCCTGACGACGAGGGGAGGTGTTCGTTACCCGTCGTTTCTTGGAATATTTGCACATGACGACATCGCACACCGTCGTCGTGTCGTGGTGCCGAACACACGAAGATGCATCTCACCATCGGCACCAGCAGCAGAATGCATCTGCATCATTGCTCGTCTGGTGGTAGCGGATCATCTATGACCGTTGTCCATCGGGCGAGCGAATGATCAAGAAAGATCGAGAGTTGCTGGCTGTACGGCTGGCGGGCGGGGGTCGTTCGATGACTTAAGCACGCGTGCAGAAGCAACATCAGCAGCAGCAGCACGCACGTGCCTTCCCGGCCACGACGGACCACGGCCCAACACCACCACCACGACCACTACCCCCATCAGCAGCAGCAGCAGCCACCGCCACCGACTACCCCCGCCGGCCGGCCGTGCACACGATGAGCACGGTGAACACAGCACGCTTCTTCTATGGAACGATGATCAACAACAACGACAACCCCCATCACTAGCATCAGCAACAGCATTCTATATGGATCAACAACGGTCACCGAGAGAGTCTTCAAGCCGGGCAGACATGGTACGTTTGTATGTATGTATGACTGTGTGTATGTATGTAAGTGTAAGTTGGACTCGACCGGTCAACATCATCGCCGTCAAACCGGCTGGCTATCCTTCATTGCTTTCTCTATCGACGAGTTCTTCGTCCGTTTATGTCCGCCTGGCAGGGGCGACACTAGAGGACGAAACAGAAACGCCAGCAGCAGCAGCAGCATCAGCAACAACAACAGGCGTACCAACCAGCAACGTCTCCAACGTACATCCGACCTTCGTTTGGGAGACGTGTGCCGTCCTTTGTCTTGCTTCATGCAGAATGCTCATCCTCATCCTCATTCTCATCAACATCATCGTCATCGTCATCATGCATTGCAAACGATTGGTTCACCCGATTTTTACCAGTTTATGTTAGAATCTCTTATCCGCCGCTCATTTGGGTGTCGTTCCATCGGCAAGGATACCGTTGTCGGTTAGGCTTAGTTTCGTTGTATGCAGCAGGAGCAGTAGCCGTCGCCGAGTGTAGGCGAATGCAGGCGGCGCTCAGTTGTTTTTTCCACATGTAGTAAGATGTAGAGGTTGAGAGGTCTGCTCTGATACTTGTGCTTTGGCTTCTGCTGCTGGAGGTACCACGAGCCAGAAACTATGGGGCAGGGAATCAAGAGAGAAAAAGCGAGGGAAATATATATATATATATAGAAAGGGAAGAGAAGATGCGGGGTGCAGAGGAGCAAAGGGCTCGAGGCCATAGGTCATCAATGTTGTTATCATTAACATGGTCGTAGTCGTCGTCGTCGTCAAACAACGACGGATGGGTGCTCAGCAGCAGAAGCACCTCAACAACAAGCCAGCCAGTTTGGGAGCGGCGACCCGAACGCGTGTTTTAAGTATTGTTGGCGCATTTTGTCCCGCTTTTTTGTTCCTGCCCATCTAAGAGCGAGTATGAGGGCGCCTGGGTCGTGGCGGGGGCAGCTGGCCCATCTGGAGGGGGTCATCAATGTCACCCCATTATTTGTCGTATTGTCGACGTCTCCGACAACGTCTCGTCCTCCTCGTCGCTGTTGTGTCCTCCATCAATTTGTTGTGCTTTTCACCTTATGAAACTTATATGACT
This sequence comes from Dermanyssus gallinae, assembly GCA_003439945.1. Classification (NCBI taxonomy): domain Eukaryota; kingdom Metazoa; phylum Arthropoda; class Arachnida; order Mesostigmata; family Dermanyssidae; genus Dermanyssus; species Dermanyssus gallinae. The sequence goes on along the minus strand of QVRM01005752.1, from coordinate 168,665 downwards.
GTTTAATGCTTGTAATTGTAGCTGCCTTCAGCATGACAACGCTGTGCAGTGATGATGTTTCAGAGCACCAACGTATATCCTCTGGATTTTCCGGCCTAATTTTGGCTGTGCCTTGTGCCGAGTTGCGTCTGGCTGACGCATCGCTTTCTTCATCTACACGTGGCTTCTTAATAATTCGTAATGCATTAATTATTAACGTTCAGGCAGAGTTTAACAGGATAATGGAGACATTAGTAAAGCAAGTTGCGATTTTGCGGCTTTGATTCGTCTATACGTTTATTTGTTTTCTGTGCTGTGCGCATTAACGTCGGTCATACGACTAGACTTAGTTATATTTATAATAATTTAATATTTTTGGTGAATCAGCCTAGCAGAGGCCAAGCGAAATTGATGGAGATTCGCTATAGACAATAACAGCAGCAATTTAGACCAAGTTAATACAGTTTATATTTTATTTGATTTTAAAGTTTATAATAAAATAGGAAGTCTTCCCAAACTGAGATATGATTTGCATGTATGTCTTTACTACGGGCGGGAGGGGAAAGAAAAAATGACAGAGTCTGTTTGCTTAAATTGTTTTATTTGCGGGCGAGGGTGAAGAAAGAAATGTGTGACTTGATTGGTCGCCTGGTATATTTGGTTTTGGTTCAAGTGTAACAAATCGAACAATACAGAAGATATATATATATATATATATATAGATATTTTTAAAACAACGCTAATTGCATTATACATATTGCGTAAATTAATTGAAACAAAGCATATTTTTTATTTTAATCGTAATGGTGTACTCATAACAAATACGAAATATTCAGATCATTTGATTTGTTGGCCGATGCAAGTTAGCAGCTATTACGGTATCCGATTTTAGAACTCTCGTAATTTCTGTCTACCAATTTTATGGTGAAATAAATACTGAATTGAGAACTCTCGTATTTCTTTATAAATAGAAAAGGCCATTGTTACTGCTAACGGTCGGTCCATCAACTAAATTATTTTGTTTCAAATCTGAAATAATTAAAATTGAATTTATTTAAGCCGGTTGAGAAGGGGTCTGTGTCAAATTGGAACCACCGAGCACATCGACACATCTCCCATATACTTTATTTAAGTACATTGTACATATATTGTTGTTTATACCAAATAACGTAATACAATTTAACACATTTGTATTAATGTGTGTGTGTGAAATAGGCAGGGATGCATTAGTATATACAGGATGTTCATACGCTAAGTGGCCGGAATTGTTCGTAGATTGAGCTAAAATAAGCGTTTTCTGCCAGTTGAGTGAGAGGGTGGAACTGCCTTGTTAGGAGTGACAGTGAAATTCCTTTGTTTGTTATCCGATGTGACTGGCCGGCTGATTTCACAAAATATGTAGTTGCTGCTTGTCCGATGGAGACACGGAACATATTGGTAAGGATCGGGAAAAAATTATTTTCTTGGCCAAAACATCCAACACGTGTAGCCTATTATTGCAACAGCTACACATTGTGCACAGTGGCTGACGGCCATTCATCTAAGGAATTTTTATAATCAGTGTATCTAAGTAACGCGAAAGATTCGTTCGATAAAGCAAGTCAGAAGCTTAGTTATGTGTATGAATTTTTCCCCTATATCCGCCACAAAATAACTTAGTTTCTTCGCAACCATGAATCGAACTATCGAAGCTAAAAAATCAGATTGCAGGATCTCGATTTGTGCTAACTATTGTTCAAAACGACTGTTTCGCTTAGGCTAGCCAACGTTTCACGATGCAGAATTGTTCCGAATGCGCCGGTATGTCCAGTGGAATAACTCGTTCTCTCGCCAACGCACATTTTATGAAGTACAACATCGGCATGAAAAAAATGATTAATTCCATGACCACAACTAAAGAAGACATTTTTGCGCTCCTATTTGCAAATAAAAATTGTTATTTTAGCAACCTTTAGGATCCCCGTCAATATGTTCAAGCAAGGTATATACACGCGTACATATATTATTGACAGATAATTAATAAAGTTTTTTTTAGTAGTATTATTGACAATGTTTAATCTTTCTCTCATTCAAAAACTTATGTCTGTTTTGCAAACGGCTCCCATGTGGGTTATATATATATAGAAAATATTGTGATGATTTATTAATGATTTCCGATATGAGATCCGAATGATTACAATACGTTTGCACACTCGGCAGTGCTTGCCTATATATATATATATATATATATATATATATATATATATATATATATATATATATATATATATATATATATATATGTATATGTATATGTATATGTATATATATATATATATATATATATATGTAAGCGTGCACCTCTCGCAACTACGTATCGATTGAATTTAAGGAAAAGATCACCTGACTGTTCTGCCAGGTAAACCCTACGCTAAGCCTAACACCGGTAAATAGCCATGAAGCACCGTGACATTACCATACGATGGCATTTAACTTCTGTCTTAATCTATCTCTCTCTGTTTCTCTCTATCGCTCTCTTGGAATGGCTGTATGCACTTATCGCTCGGCGCCTCCTATACTTCTGCTGCATTGCCCTGGATGGTTCGTTGGATTTCGTTGTCATTGTCGCTCTGCGATTGCTGTCGCCGATCGTGTTGCGCAATGAAACCCCAAGTGGCCGCCAGTCGGTCGGAAGTCAGCTTGTCGCCGCAGCCAGGAAGCGAGCGCGCCTCGACGCGGCAATTGTTGCCAGTCCTGCAGTGCGACCTGCAGGGTGCAACCTGTCGTCATCGTCAGAGGAGGATCCATCCTGCATAGCTGAATTGGTGCTGTACTGTGCGGCGACATCGCACTCCAATAAGTTGGTTGATTCAAATTGGTCCCGGACGCACGTCCGGCGGGGTTGGCGGGGCTGGCGGCGGACTCGGCGGGTCACCTCCGATGTCTGTTCCCCTCTTCCTCCCCGGCTCCTTCTCGTGTGGGCTCCTCTCTCGATCGTCGATCAGCGAGAGAGACTTAGCTCGCAGCCGTCCAGCCGAACCGGCGACCCGAGGCCGAGTCTTGAGGGAGGTTGTGGGAACGGCCAATGAACCCTGCGACGTCAGCGAACTCGGTGACCCCATCCCCCCACACTCCACTCGCTGCACAGGCAGGACGTTGTCGTCGTCGTGGTCGTCGCTGGATGTCGTCCGACATCGTCAGGATGTCGGCTGCCCGCACTGCTGACGCTCGTCTGCTACTACTGGCTTTTCAATACTATGCTGACGACCGATGGAATCACGGCGACAGCGATGAAGTAACCATAGTGACAACAATATTGAAAACATCAACAACAACAACAACAATATAAGCATCAATAGCAACAATAACGCCAATAACAATAGCAACTACAACAACGACAACAGCAGCAACCACAATAGGAACAACAAGACTAATAAGAAAAACAACTATATCAACAACAACAGCAACACTAACCACTATAGAATCAACAATAGCAACAATAACAACAACACCAGCCACACTAAAAACAACAAAAGCACAACAACACTAGCAACAGTTATCAACAACATTCGTTCTAATCACTATGAATAGTAAAAGCACACATTTCTGCGATGGGGTTGTTTTTCCTTTAGTTGGCGCCCTAATGAATCTGTTCCTCTAACCTGGTGACTCCATGGAGTTTGATAAAAGGCACTGCCAACACGATACGCTTACCAGAGTTCGATGGTGACCATAAAAACAGCATTCGTATATAATACAGCTGTGCGCTGAGGTTACTATGTAATTTCCGTAGTATAACACTACACCAACAACCTTTGCGACGCGAGGGATGGACACTTGGGGGTGCGCTCGTCAGGGATGCGCGCAAGAGACCGTACGCGCAGACTAAGTGGCAGACCAGCTCATAAAGTCATTGATTAATGATTCAAATAGTACAACCTACAAAGTGTTGAAGCTACCGACTACCCAATGACTTTTCCTTCTCACTCATTAGAAGGTATGAACACTGTGCGCTTGGTAATGAGCTCGTTTTCAATTATTTCATCAATTTTAATTCTAGTATTTTGAACATTCCCAGCTCTAGCAGAGTCTTCAAATCATTACGTGTGCTTATTTGTCATGTGTGTGTGACTACCGAAAAACAAGAGGTATATTCAATAGAACAAGTGATCCCGGTTTAGAGGCAGGCGAATGATTACACGTTTGTGTTAATAGGTCATAAAGTTTCCGTGAGTACGTAATACCATTGACTTTACAACGTCCAACATATATCTCCTACCATATACCCTATAATCATAACCCCCTTCTACGAGCCCGAGTGGTTATACTCGCGGTATCAATGGTTTCAGACCATACATTGAAGTATGCTGTAGAAAACAAACTTTTTGACAGGTCATTTGCATATGGGAAACCAAGAAGAGTCTTAAAACGTGCAGTGCCTGCAACGCCTACCTTTAAAATTGAATCAAAGTGTTTCATCAAATCCGCTGCAGTTCTAGCTGGAAGCTTTTTAAGGAAGGTCTGCAAGTGTAGGCCGGCAGTGCAGCGCTCCAAGCCATTAAAAACCAGCCATGTCCCAATCCCGGCATCCGATCGGGAACTGCAGAAGCATAACTTTAAATGATCGAAGGGGATAATAGTTTAAGAACTTAGCCACACGGCATGATGTCATGTAAGAGAGTAAGTATGTCTTCTCCTTCGCTTTCTCCGCGCAAGATGTTACGAGCAATGCTGGTCCAGTGGTTATAAGCTGTATGAGCTTTCCAAGAGTGCCGTCGGCTCTAGGTTGACCCGCACGCTGAGAGGCTCATTCCGGGCACCACACACTTGCTGAATGGAGATGTGGTTTTCCCAATTCTGAACAAGTATGACAGGAAACCACCGTGTCCAGCAAGGACCTGAGTCATGTAGAACGTCTAATTAAACTATGGACTCAGCCGCCGACATAATAAGGCGCCTTCTTGACTCCCGTGGGCCGTGATTGTTTGGCATCAGCCGGGCTATCTTTTGCGAGACCTTAGTAGCCTCTTCTGCTGCGAGACGTATGTGGGTTGTGCCCCGTAGTTCTCTGATAACGGGCGGTATTGACACCCTTGAATTGACCCCTTCTAATTTCCCTTAAAACTAACCTAGAGTTAGTTTCAAGAGAAGGCACTTCCTTGGCCCAGTGGGGAAAATGCCCTCACTTTTATTCGGCGCCAGTGTCAGGCCAACCCCCATCATCCAGCCAGCAATCTCCGCCAGGGCATCGTTGGCCCTTAGTTCTAGTTTCTGGGGAAGCAACATCCTTGTAGCTGGAAGCTGGAATGATAAGTTTGCTTCTGTTTGCTTGCGAATCGAATCGTCTGTAATACACTTTATCGGCATCATATAGACTACACATGGATCACCCCAATGGATACCTTGGCTGCGTCAAGGCGACATACCGATCGCCTATTAGCTAGCATGCTAGAACTATAACACAGTTTCACTTTCCTGTAGCATCTAGGTTGTTTGGTTTAGCTGAACAAGCAATGAATATACCAAATTTGCGTGTTATTTGCGCGTCACGCAAATGGCGACTGCATTCTTAGTTTCACTCGAATTCTTACGGACCGCTTTGAAGCGATGGCGAAACTCTACTTGCTCTGCAATAAAATAAGATCACACTCGGCCTACGTATGGACAAAATCGAAGGTCTTGCCCCGTCGACATTTGCCGCGTTCAATGTGTACACATTTAATTGTGGATACGTGTATGCGTCTGTTAATGTGTGTTTATGTATATGTATGTGTGTGGACGTGTTTATGTGTATGTGTGTACTTCTTTATATGTATATGTGTACGTGTTTCAATGTTTCTGTGTATGTGTTTATATGACTGTGCCTACGTGTTTATATATGTATCTGGTTATGTGTTTCTATGGACTTGTGTATGGGTTTTACATGAATGTGTTTATGTGTTTCTTTGTATCTGCGTACGTGTTTATATGTATCTGCGTATGTATAATATTTTTACGTATAGCTATGTGTTTATATGCATACATGTATCTGTGTACGTGCTTAAATGTATCGGTCTATGCGTTTATATGTATCTGCGTACGTGTTTATATGTATCTGCCAATGTATTTGTGTGTACTCGTGTATGCGTTTATATGTATCTGTCTGTGTGTTTGTATGGACATGTGTATGGGTTTTATATGTAGCTGCGTTTATGTTTCTATGTATCTGCCTATGTATTTGTATGTACATGTGTATGGGTTTGATATGCATTTGTGTATGTGGTGTTTATATGTATTTATGTATCTGTGTACGTGTTCATACAGGTTTCTGTCAATGCGTTTCTATGTATCTGTGTACGCGTTTATATGTTTCTGCGTATGCGTTAACGTGTACTCATACACGTCTTTAATATGTATCTGCGTTTGTATTAATGTGTACTCATACATGGGTTTTATATGTATCTATGAATGTGGTTATACGCATATATGTATTTGTGTACGTGTTTATACGTATTCCTCTACGTGTTTATATGTATCTGTGTATGTGGTGTTTATATATGTCTGTGTAAGTATATATATATATATATATAAATATATATATATGTATTTGTGTGTGTGTGCGTGTGTGTTTTCGTGTGTGCGATTGTGCGGTTAATGTTGGCACCTTATCCACGAGCTAGGCTAGCTTATGTAAATGACGAAAGTGCCCGTCGGCCAGGTTTTCTGCCTGTCAGCCAGCCAGCCAGTTTCCGACTGACCGAATCGACTTCGCGATCGTGAGCTTAAACGATGAAAAGCGGCCACGCAATACGTGCATGCTCTAGGATGTTCGGCGTTCGGTGCCCACCTGCCACCGCCAGACGACGTCAGACTTTAGACAGACGACGTACGAAGTACTGTGGTCAGGTAGGTAGGTCTCGCCTTGAAGCGAAGTCGAGTGCCAATCGAGTCGTCAAACGAGCAAAACAAACCGAATGAATGCTCAAACAGAGACAGGCAGACCGAGCTCGAGAGATCAAGAAGCAACGATGATTATAACAATGATTATGATCCTTCCCACCATGATGATGATGATGCTGATGACGATAATTATGGTGATGATGATTATAGTTATGATGATGATGGTGGTGATGGCGAGATCACAAGATAGATCGAAAATTGACAACTGACTCGATCCGACGAGGTGCGTGTCGTATTGTTATGACCCGCCCGCAACAATGACTAACGAAGCCACAGCTTTCTAGGCTAGCATGGACCGGTTTTGATTGCAGTCCAAGTGGAATTCGAAGCATCACCATTGTTCATCATGGTGTCTTCTTCAACCTTCAATCGTAACCATCAATGTTACTCCCATAGTAGCAGCAATACTTGTTGTCATTGTTGTTATTGTGGCTGCTGCTGTTTTTGCGGGCGTTTTTGTTATTGTTGTTGTTGTTGTTCTTGCTGCTGTCGTTATTGTTGTTGTTGCAGTAGTAAGCGTGACAATGATAATGGCTGGAGACGTAGGCGTTGTTGATGTTGTTCTTGTTGTTGTTGTCGTCGTCGTCGTTGTTGCTGTTGTTATTGTTGTTGTTGTTGTCGCATGAGTAGTATGCATAACAGTTGTAATGGCTGGAGCCGAAGGCGTTGTAGCAGTAGTCGCAGACGTCATCGTCCTAACGAGCATAACAACAAAACAAAACTAGCAAAGAACTCCCGTCTACATCAGCGACGCATCGAGACGGCAATCCCAGCCGCTTCTCGGCGCTTGCCTGTCTCTCCGGACGTTCATGGCTCAATGAACGTTGTGGTCGTCGTCCAGAGACACGACTCGGGACCGCTTCAGCCGCACCCCGCTGTCTCGCTACCGGCAGGTTAGTTATCGGCCGGTCAGGGCGGTCCTAACGCGGTTCTGACCAAGCCAGAAGTCTCCTGACTAGGTCCTGTTCCGGTGGTGACGGTAACGTTGTGCTGTTGTTGTTGCCATTGTTGTTGTTGTTATACTTCTTGCTGTTGTTGTTGCTGCTGCTGCTGCTGTTTTAACTGTTGCTATATATATGCTATATATATAAAAACATTGTTGTTTTTGTTGTTGTTGTGGCAGTGGTTATCGGTGGTGGTAGTGCAGAGGGAAGAATCGCTGTGCTTAGTAAACGGTGCCATTGCTGTCTTTGTCGACGTACACTTCTGGTGTAGTGTTGCTGGGAGCCCTGCAACAACTGTTACAACAACAGCAACAGCAGCAACAACAGCGGCAGCAGCAGCAGTAAGAACAGCAAAAACAACAACAGCAGTGGCAAGACTATCAGCAATGATAATCATTGCGGAGTAGCTTCAACCACCACACGACGGAAGTGTAAGAAGTGGGGTGATCGGGTGTGAAGTTGTCACCGGCCATGCCCAGAAGTGGCAGTTTGACGGTATCAGCAGGCGGAACCGAATCCGATGTTGCCAACGTCTTTGCGATTTCCGATCCTGAGCGGTGTACGCCGAGGAGCTGAGTGGTAGGGGATGACGGCAAGGGTAGTCTCTTCAAAAAGTCTATTGGAAAGCACCCCTGCCCCCCGCCACAGCCTGTAAAACCGACGTACGGGTCAATCATTACAAAAAAACTATAGGGACAAATCGACAAATCGCTATGACTATTAATACGGATACTATTTCAACAACAACAACAACGACAACAACAACCGCAACAACAACGACGACAACAACAACGACAACAACAACAACAATAACAACAGCAACCGCAACAACAACAACAACAACAACAACAACAACAACAATAACATGCTATTCCTACTGCTACTACAATGTAAAAGGATGCGGGAACTACCCCCCTGATGGATGGTTGGCAAAGACAACATAGCGCAACCCCAGCACAGCACGGCACCACCACCACCAGCGTTTAGCTACGACCACCACCACCACCACTGCTGGTGGTGCAGCGGGCAGTTAGGACGGTGAACGGCGAACGCGAGCAAGTCCACACGCGAACAAACGTCACAGAAAAGATAACGTCCGAGAGCGGACAAAACGGTCCCGGTAGCGGCGGCGGCAACACCAGCAACAACAACAACAACATCGCTAACGTTAGAATTGAACAAGAAGGCCTTGAATGAAAACCAACAACAAAAATTAGCAACGAGAGAGAGAGAGAGAGCGAGAGAGAGAGAGAAACAGCTGAGTAAAACAAAAGAAAGAGAGCAAGCTTGAAAACGGAGAGAGGAAGAAGGCAAGGTAAAGGCCGAGAAAATGCTCCAGAGTTCTCGTTTCGTCGGTGCGTTTTGCTGTCTCGATGTATCTGTCGTGTTTGTTGTCGTCTCTCTCGTTGAGGTCGGTGCAGACGGCGTGGGAGAAGCGCTGAAGACGGTAGTGAGCGGACAGGGAACGCGAGAGAGAAAGAGAGAGAGGGAGAGATAAATTGGCGTGTTAGAGGGAGAGAGAGAGAGAGGGGTGGGAGATAGAGGCGAAGAAGGCAGAACGATGGCGACCTTCGTCGGTTAAACGTTGTCGTCGTGACTAGACAGTTCCGCAATGGTGGGAATCGTCAGTAGTACGGCGGACGCGACCCGATAACGGACAAACGGTACGCCGAAGTCCGCCCCGAAGAACCACAGCCGCAACAACAACAACCGCAACCACAACAACAACCGCAACAATAACAGCAACAACAACAACACCAACAACAACAACGCCGTTTCAGTCGCCGTCCGGTACCATCGGAGGCATCGCGGATGCCTGCGTCAATCGCAGCGGCAGCAGGCAGTGGCCGTCTCGCGTACTAGCATTAAAAGCAACTCGTTATACAAAAACTAACACTTATTACTACTTTTAACTAGTTCTCTTAGGATGTATTCGACGGCCACGACCACAATAACGACTACTACTACTACTACTACACTCCTGTGCTAACCAGTTCAACTAAAGCCCTTCATCATAATTGTTGCCCATACATAGAGAGATGCACTGCCAAGGTGAAACGCTACCTGCACGGGAGAACATGTCGGCAGATCTTAGACTTTCAGAATTGGCGGGGTACGGCAATCTACTAAATATTAAAAAAATGCGTTATTGTGTTTATGTAATTACGCCTTAAATAGAGCATACATAATGAATAAGCCATATATATATATATACATCATCGACCCATGATACATCCGGGCAGACTGTTCCACATCATGGTAACCGTTGGATGCACAGAGAGAGAGAAAAAGGAGCATGAAATCCGTAAACTGCGAATCGGACCACTGCTACATCGCAGTTAGTGCAAGAGACGCCCTTCCAAGTGTAGCCAGTCCCTTCACTACACCAGTCTTGACGAATTCTGTATTACTAGCCATTTTGCCTCCCAGATGCGAATGATTTCGTCGGCTGTCGTGGGCCATCGTCGAGTAGGAAGCTACAGACAGCAACAGTAGAATGGCTTGCTCGAAACCCATATTGCTCAATCGACCCAACGTGATTCCAAGAATGAGGTAGGCCGCGCCGTCCAAATCTATGATGAAAACGCATATATTACTGATGTGCTTTATAATTTTTTATGTACTGTATGTATAATGTTTTTTGTATGTACACGTATATAATTACATATATAGTTTCTGCAGGTTTTAAAAATAAATATTTAGATAGATAGACATATAAAACCATACAAATATTAAGCAAAAATAACAAACATACAATGTAACGCAACATCTCATAAATACGTCCGCCGACATTGAGGCAGACCTCCACATTCCGGTTTTGCACATTTTAAAAGTTATTTTTACGTGTTCTTCTCCAGAGTAGAAAAAAATTAAGTATTCGAACAAAGCCAATTCAGGTAAATAAATAGTTAGCTGCATCATCTTAGCCCAATGCCATCCCTAGACACGTCCTCCTTGGAGAACTACCGCCAAAGACACCTCTAGGTATGCCGCTGCGTGATCTTAACAAGCCTAAAACATTTTTTGTTGACTTTTAGTTACATACCAATTAGCGCTAATTTTTCTTGACTTTGATTATCATCAAAGCTGCACTTCTGGTCGTAAATGTGGCAACCATTATTTTTCCGGATGACCGAGACGATTCGTTTTCTGAGTTTGGGACCCGCTCCAGCGTGGTGGAGTTATTTAATACGGTGCGTTATGCGCAGGGACCACTCTCTACTTTAGAAACGTGAAACTGAGTCATAAAAATCGACCCAGGTCTTATCTATTACTTGTGATCGCATTCAAGACAATCGATTTGCTCTTACGTCTGAAGGTGTTAAGAAATTCTTGGGTAAAATAATAATTGTGGCCTATGTCAAATGTCTAGGCACTAAACAAGCATTTTTTTATTGAGTCCAAGGCGGTCAAGTAAAATATATCCAACAAGCGAGCATCTTGGATTAACATCTCCTCTACGTGAAACATGGTCATAAAAATCGATGCAGGTCTTATCTAATACTTGTGATTAAATTTAAGACAATCGTTTTGCACCTATGTCTGAAGGTGATAAGAAGTTCTTGGGTAAAAGCAAAAGAATAATTGTGGCCTACGTCAAGTGTCTAGGTACTACACAACATTTTTTTTATTGAGTTTAAGGCGGTCAAGTAAAATATATTCAACAAACGAGCATCTAAGACTAACCTCCCCTTCAATGAGACATATACATATAATTGGGGTTTCCCTTGTTTACTAGAGCCACATTTTCTCATCAGTTACTCTTTTTAGATGTCTCTTTGAGGTTCACCCTTAACTAAGAAAAAACGAAGGCTTATATAGGGTTATACAGAAATGTATATAGGTCTACAACAAGCTTGCATAGATCCACAGCGAGCTTACATAGATCCACGGCAAGCTTATATAGGTCCACGACAAGCTTATATAGGTCCACAACAAACTTATATATAGGTTTACAACAACCTTATAAATTGTTATTATATATACACCCATCAGAGTCACCTTTGATGGGTGCTACCCACGATCGCATGAAGCTTTAAAAATGCGCGTTTGCTTCTAATTTGAAATTAGAGAAGATAATGTAACGCGCCACGGTTTTCGTGAACGCGATTTAAGACTTCAACTTGCTGTAACTCGCCGCGTCTTACAGTACACTTTTAATTGATTCGAAATTTAACATCTGACATTATAAATACTTACCAACCCATTGCGGATTTTGGATCTCCGCCCCTCCATTCTAACCGTTTTTAAAACTGTTTCAGAATAATTTTTCGCCTCGCTTCGGAAACAGCAGAAAAAAGGCATGACTGGCGTAGTACTTAAGGGAACATGTTTAACTCTCTTATGCTGGTTAGTTGATAACTATAATTAGTAGCACTTATTCTAGAGCTTAGATAATAGGAAGCTGGGGCACAAAAAGGGAAGAAGGGGTGCTTAATTTGTTACCTGCCGTCACTTAAACGACGTTTTTCCGCTATGTCTTCTTCCAAAGCAAGTTTTGCGCCACCTTCGTTAATCATCTTCGATTCATAGAAAAATAAATAGCAAGCCAAGCACAATATGTTTATATATATATATATATATATATATATATATATATCGGAACTCTATCAATATTCAATATTGTCTTCTCTATGAACACTCGATGAATAACTCAATACTGTCAAAATACAGCTGCGCTCTTCGCCGTTAACTGCGTCTCTCGGAAGTGTACACAAAACTAGCAACAATTTACAATCAAGGTTATCGCATTGCATACAGTGTGAACTATCAGAACGAGTCACGTAATTTTGTAGGCTTTCAACAATGTAGTGCTACATATATGTACACTGTGTATGTATATGTCAGAGATGAGCTGCGGAGCGTAAGTGGGCGTGCTTCTGCACATCTTCCGCTTGATCCAGCGCTAGTTCAAGCCGTGTTCGAATCAATCAGCTCTGACTTCAGTGCTGCAGGAAAGTTCATAGACTTCTATCTAGCGCGCCCGCTAGCTTTTCTCTTGCCGGGGGTCATTCTGTCTAAATCTTAAACAGGGCTAAACCATTGTCGTTTTCGAGAACCTGTCCACTGCTACTTTCGGCGGCCCGTCATCTGAATGTTCGAGAATTGTTTCTTTCATTGTCTTCTCTCGTTTGTTATTGTCGGGTATTTATATTCTGTTCAATCACAGATCCCGTCGGGAGAGATTCATCCTCGTACCGCATTGACGAGGCATTCGGCTCTCGCTCTACATCTCCTTACATCCAGGCTACAACTCAGAGAAGGTAACACACAACTCCCACCAGCAAGGTCCACCTGATCGAGAACGTCCGGTGGCATCGAGGAGATGCTGTCGCAATAAGCTCTCGTTCTTATTTATATATATATATATATATATATATATATATATATATATATATATATATATACGCATTTGTGTGAAGAAATATAACTAGGCGTATGCCGGTTTCAGGGACCGTTCTTGGAGTTCAACTTCAGCTACAGCCGATGCTGTTTCGTCGTTATCATCACCATGTCCTTCTCGGTCGTCACCTCCACTTTCCACCATCATGTACGATGTCGCATTGTTGTCGTCGTCGTCGTTGTTCGCATCAAAACGCTGCTGATGATCATGTAATCGGCGTTCGCCTCAACGCTTCGGCAACAATTGACGATCTACAACAGGCGAATCTCTCGTTCCTGCTCCTCTGTGCTCTCTATTTCTCTCTATGGTGTTTTCTTTCGCTTCTCCTACGCCCATCCTCTCCCCCCTCCTCTACCCTCAGTCTATCATAGTTCGTATTTTCCTGCCTCTCTGATTCCCGTTTACGTGCATAGTGAAGCCTGCTTTGCTTTCGGGCCGGCGAGCTATAACGGCGGGTCAGCGAACTCCCCGTGAAACAAACGGAGAGATGGCAGGAAGATGACGACGACGGCGACGATGATACTAACGACAGTAGTAGCAACACTACCAATAGCAACAATGATAGTAACAATACCAACAATAATAATCATTGTAGCAACAACAACTGCAACAACAACAGCAACTGCAACAACAACAACTGCAACAACATCTGCAACAACAACTGCAACAACAACAACAACTACAACTGCAACAACAACAACTGCAACAACAACAATAACAACGACAACAACAACGACAATCATGACAACAAAGGTCGCCAACACACAGGCGTCGCCACGGGTGAGCAGGTCCCAGCGCGGAAGGCAGCCGCAGCCGTGGTGGTGATCCTGGTGGTTGTGGTGGTGGTGGCGGTGTCGTGGCGCTGTCGGTGCAACCGGATAATGTCATCTATCCCATCGACGATGTACGAGTCCAATGCTACTACTACTACTACTGCAAGTACTACAACTATTTCCCCCTAACTATCATGTCTGTAGCTGCAGCACCAAACAGCAAAGACAACAAGGAATGACTTCGATAATAACAACAACAGCAGCAGCAGCAACGACAACAGCGACAACAACAACACCAACAGCACGTGCAGTAACAACGACAGCAAGCACTCCCGCAAAGGTGACGCAAACCTTCAAACAGGTTGTTGAACACAATTGTTTTTAGCTAGTTCCGGTTCGAATCGGATTTGTAGTTTAACACTCCCGATGCTGTAACTACTTGTGGATCGGGGTCATACCAGCGTACCAGACCTATATATATACATAAAGAAGCCCGAACGGTAGTGCAACACATATAAGAGGCCTGTTTGACGTATCTATATATATATATATATATATATATATATACGCGTTTGTATATACAGCAAAGGTTGGGCTCGTCAGCTTGTGTGAAATAAACCAAGCATTTTTTTACGAAGACTATTAGCGTACGGGCGTTGACCTCTCATGTGGATACTTCAATGATCTCGGACACATCAGACAGCAATACCGGAAGGCCTGAAGCTCTAAACAGCGGAGGCGAACAACGAACAAAGGGAGAGCAAATAATAACGAATATGTCTGTGTCTTCTAACTTATATATATATATATATATATATATATATATATATACATATATATATATATATATGCGTCAAATAAACTCAATTCGTTACATCATTGTTGGGGCTCGTTGTATCTTCAAGACGTTCGCCACCGCGGTGATAACCAAAAGGACGATCCTGACAAAAATCTGCTTTTCAGATCTTAAGCGAGCAGGCCCAATTTAACTCGTGATTCGAATAGATTGAGTTCAGGCCACTTTTAATTCCACACCCATATGGAAGAAAGAAGATACCATTCTCAGTCAAGGCTTCCGGTTGATAAATTGCAACTCCAAAATTTTGGCTATTACTACTACTTAAGACTAGCTTGTTGGAAAAATTAACAATGGCATATATAGATTTGCATAAACTCAAATAAATGGTTCTCGTTGTTCTCCTCGTTTATCTGTGAACGTAAATAAACACATTTATGGCATAATGTGCATATATAATCCAATTTTATAGGACATTAATGCCTGCATGTGCTAGACCTAATTCTCTTTAATACTGTATGTTGATTTATATCCTGGACTAGGAAGCTACATAACATACTTGCCATATATATGAATTATATATATATATATATATATATATATATATATATAATTTGCGCATCACGTTAACGTATGTGCAAAACATTAAAAGCTATAAAAATGGACATGAAACCATCCTAATGTCTCGCAGTTAAGGTTGCTTAGGCTCTGTTGTATATGAAGCTGTTTTCAGTACTTAGCTGCTGTTCAGGCCAAATAGAAGGTAGGCCAAAGAACGCTAGTTTGAAACGCCTGGAATATGCATTTTTAGCGCATTTAAAAATTGCAACGTGCCGCAAGAAAGCGTGTATTTATGTGCTGACCAGGTGCTTTTTTAGCATAACGCTCTTGAGTAGCGCTAGCCTATGGATACGTTTGTATAGGTTGGAATTCCGTTCTTTTGCGCAATATTGGAACAGGCCGACCGAGAGGTACATAATGTAGTTACCTCACAATCGTATATATTTATATAACTTTGCTAAGTTAGCACATTGGAGTGGACGATTGTTTCCGCGCGAACGTGTGGTTACGGGTTGGGTTAGCCCCCAACAATGTGCTCCGAACAAACGCTACTTTTTCTCGTTGAATGTCGAGCGACAGCCTCGGGCGCAAGAATTCGGATCCATTCGAGTCTCGCGTCGAAAGGTTAAGGCCACACGGCGAATGCCAACGGACAAACTTTGTACGGATAATTAACGCTAGAATATTTTCTGCATTTGTTAGCCTGAAGGCATGACCTGCTCCGTCCGCACCTGCATCGACCATCCAATGAGTCGGTTACAGTTTCGTCCCAAACAAGCATGCGGCCACGCTCAAATGGTGTGAGAGTCAGACTGTTAGGTCTTTTCAATCATCATTGGATAGACCCGGAGATTCCAGAACTCACCACGAAAAATAGTATGGTCTGTTTGTGCTTTGTGTATATACAGCTGCAAACAGTTTACTATTTATGTTATTAAACTTTATGTATATACAGCTGCAGACAGTATAAACTGATAAGATCACCAACATTTGCAAATAGGTAGCATGATATACCACTAGTCGATCTAGCCTCTGGGCAATTTGGGGTTGATCTGCCTCCTCAGTACAGGAGTGGCTGTATGCTTTCGAGTGTAATTACAAGCACTCACGAATAAAGCTATGTGTGTCACTCAGTCATTCATTCATTGGAGTACAGTACATTAGGTTGAAGAGAAAGTAAACTCACATGCGATCTTGCGTTGTCGTGGTGGAAGGTAATGCCCTATTCATATACATAAGACTGCCTCATCCTTTGAAAGAAGGACGAAAAAAGGGCAAAACCCGATCGAGCTTTTTGGCATCTTTGTCTATTTTGTCTTCTGTGTATAGTAGACACGGGTGTCTATTTTGCACAGTATATGTCGCATTAAGACCCATTCCTCGCCACAGATAATTTTTCGACCAACGAACGGAACCAATTCGTTGTGACTGGTAATCCCAGAAGAGCATATCGCTGACGCTCCGTTCTGTTGCACTCGCGGAAATTATGAGGTACCTATTGGCTCAACTTTGACACGAAACCATGGGCGGGAAGGCGAGTGACGATGGTTGTGTGACGCGCCCCGAAATCTATGGCTAACTGACGCGCCGTCACTCAGGGATTCTTCTCCGCGATTTCGCTCAAGCGGTTTTTCTCGAGCGTAGCAGGCCCGCCAAAACAGGGTTCATCCAGAAGGCTTAAGTTCCTGGCCGCAACGGAGCTTGGCGAACCAGTTGTAACACAAGGTCTCCTAAGCGCTGACATAGCCAAGTACGCTTCAAATGTTTCGTATAGTTTCCGCAGCGGCAAGACCATCTTTAAACTCGTCCAAACAAAACTGCCGCCCGTAACAGATTTTTGTTCGCCCTTTTTTAAACATAATTAATTCATATAGCAAACACAACGAATGATATCGGTGTACGAATCCTTCGAAGATTCTAAAGTTGTGTACGCTCACCTGGATAAATATATGTTTTGTAAACATCGCTGACTTCTCAGAGAAGCGGCAAATATTAAAAAACACATCTAGAAATCCAAGTTATTTTCTATCTAATATATATATATATATATATATATATATATATACAGGTAGTTCAATAAGTTCTTAGAATGAAAACCAAGAATTTTCCAAATCATGTTTTTAAATTTTTATTATTCGATATACTCCCCGAGAAGCTCAATACACTTTTCCCACCGAGATTTCAGAGCTTTCATACTTCTTGAGTAGAATTCCGCGTCGTTAGACTGAAAATAGGCATTGACAGCAGCCTTAACCTCTTCATTGCTGGAAAAACGCTTTTCACCGAGACTATTCTTCAAATGTCCGAAGAGGAAATAATCAGAGGGGGCCAGGTCTGGAGAATAGGAAGGTTGTTCAATAAGTTCGAACCTCAGTTGGGCCAGTTTTGCCGTTGCTTGCCGCGACTTGTGTGCAGGAGCATTGCCCTGGTGAAACGGGATAACCTTCTTCTGCAAAGCGGGCCGTTTCACGATGAGTTCTTGCTAACAGCACTCCAACAGTCTTGCATAATATTCTCCTGTGATCGTTTTACAGCTCTCAAGGTAGTCGACCAGCATTATTCTACGTTGGTCTTAAAAAACTGTAGCCATCACCTTTCCGGTCAATGCCGTTGTCCGCACCCTCTTCGGAGGTCCTTCACCAGGTGCACACGATTGGCGAGATGCTTCTTGGGTCTCGGAAGTGTAGTGATGGACCCAGCTTTCATCGACGGTCACGAATCTGCGCCAAAAATCCGACGGATTTTTCGACATCTTGGCCAAATTTCGCTGTGAAGCGGAAACACGCGCGTCTTTTTGGCCTTGGTTGAGCAAATGCGGCAGCCATTTTGCTCTAAGCTCTTTCATCTCCAAGTTTTCGTGCAGGATGAAATGCACACTACCCAAACTGATCCCCAAGGCCTCCGCTATCTCCCTAATGTTCATTCGCTTATCTGTGCCAAGAATTTTTCGCACTTTCTCTACGTTTTCCTCATCAGTTGCCGTTTTTTGGCCTCCTGGACGTAGTTCATCCTCGGTGCTCCTGCGACCTCTTTTTAACACATTAATCCAGTTGGAAACAGTGGCAAAACATGGCGCAGAGTCACTGTACGTCTCGTCTAACTCAATTTTTACTTGGGTCGCATTCCAACCTTTGAAATAAAAATGCTTGATAACCACTCGAAACTCTTTTTTCTCCATTTTTAAAAATCACGCCGATACGTTGCACGGGAAAAGCTATCAAACGAAATCGCAACGGCCAATCACCATAATATATTGAGTGCTAGCAGTCGAAAGGTTGCAGTTCCTATTAGCGGTGAAAGCGTGCCAAAATTCGAATTCTAAAAAGCTCATTCTAAGAACTTATTGAACTACCTGTATATATATATATATATATATATATATATATATATATATTTAAGTTCGATAATTCCTAATACGGCTTGAAAATTCTAGAATGACACAATTCAAACAATTGTAACAATTCAGGGCATTTTGCAGAAAAGTATATCGCCCGTGTCTATATATATATATATATATATATATCAATATATATATATATACGCAGCAATAAATCGGTGCGTACATATATATATATATATATATATATATGTATAGTATATCGTATATATATAACTTTTCCCAAACAGGACCCACCATTGAAGTTGTTGATGCAGGTTGGCACCAGCTTTTCAGTCATTATCTAAGAACGGGCCTCATAAACAGGCGCATTTAGCGCCGGCCCATTGAGCACGACCTAAACTCGAATTGGATGAGCGGTGTTTAATCACACGTTTTAACGTTATCACAGTGGTCTGCCGCTTGCTGGTTGCTGGCCCGGCACACCTGTCTGCAGACGTCGTGCCCGCACTCTCTCTCTCTCTCTATTTCTATCTCTATTTCTCTCTATCTTCATATTTCTCTCTCGCTTCTTTTCGGAGCAGCGTGGACTAGTTGGTTCGATGCAATAACTCGATTCAACTTCGAATGAATCGACCAATCGACCGACTCACGTCCGTCTGGCGTTGGCCTTCGGCCTCGGAAATCGGAGGTTTCGCCCCATAGAGTTCCTCGACGACGCCACCATCACCGCTACCGCTGCTGTTGCTGCTGCTGCTTCTGGCTACCTAGGACAGCCAGGGAAGTGCGTATCCGGGTCAGTCCAGGCAAGCAGAAGGAGAAGCAGAAAAAGAAGGAGAAGAAGTCTAGTTCTCTGAAGGTCAGTCAGACTGCCAGCCAGCCAGCCTGAAGAAGGAGGTCGGCAGCCGACCTCAACGTCAGCCGTCTAGTTACGACGTCCACGGTTTGACGTCCTCACGGAGTCTGTTCCGCCACGACTCGGGACGGTACACTCACTTCCGCTCCCACACCAAATAGACGTCGTGGTTCTTCTTTACCTACCTCGCGCCCTACCTACCCTTCGCCCTTTCACCCTCTTCTCGCCCTCGCTGGCCAGCTGAACGTGTAGAAGACAATCGTGGAAAAGAAACAATCTATATATATATATATATATATATATACAGCAAGCTACGTAGAGGTGGGGCGTATGCGTTTTCCCAGCGAAAGGGGAGACAAGCGGCCACACCACCAGATCACCTCAGATGTCGCTCGTGAACTCGAGCTTCGGTGGCGTAGCATAATCGTGACTGTTGTTTGTTCTCGGTCAATAGTAGCCAATTGCTGGGCAACCGGTTGATTTTCTTGTTTTTGCTGCTGCTGCTGCCGCTGCCGTTGATTTTGTTGCTGCTCATTTGGGCGCTGTTTTCGTTGATGCGTCTGCTTGTCGATGCGATGTACCGCTACGTGAGTAAGAGTGTATAGACGACGTATGATGGGGTGAGCGCACACCGGCTGCATCAATGGTACAAGTTCTCACAACTTCGTATGAACCAATATGCTTCATTAATAACGCGATCGCCAATAACGGTAGCCGCCGCATCAGTGGTGGCTCCAGCAGCCAAAAACAGAAACAACAACAACAACATTAATAATGACAACAACAGCAACACCAACTACTACTACTACTACTACTACAATAAACAAGTGCTAGGACACCAAGGGCCTCCATCGCCCCAGGATTGACTTCGCGTGGGAAAAACCGGGGTGCCCTTAACCAGATAAGGTAGCTGTGGCGGTTTCGATGTGAAGCTGTTTTTTCGCTATTCAGAGTTTCGACTTATTGCGCTCCACGGTGCTACCTATCGTCGCACGACAAGAGTACAGCGACTCTTGTGCGAAATGCTCCTTCGAATGAAAACTTAGGTTTATTGGCGGCCTAAAGCAAGTGCATTACCAACTCTGCAATTAATTAACAATAACTCAGCGGTTGTGATCATGGGTAGTGATACATATAGCGGCCCGATTGTAGCAGCTCCGTCCGAAACTGTCGTCGCTCCCAAACGCTAGAGGCAGAGAGCCGTATCAGCGGTGTGCTCTTGAGTTCGCAGTCAAGATCTCTCCGCAGACGTTTCGAGCTTAAATCAGCTAGATGGAGGAGACTCCGATATATATATATATATATATATATATATACGAATACGATTTTATTACAATTTAAAAAGTGACATAATAACTTCAAGAATCCAACTTTTCGATTTTATGCATGAATTACATGGAATCATAGATACGCACCTATGAGTAACTATGACTCTCTTGTTCGGAACACCTCCGGCGGAGCGGTGCCTACCGCCGCGAAACCGGGGGTGCGAGGATAAGTGATAGTCATAGGTACACGTGTCAGGCGCCTCCTCGTGGCGACCGCTGGAAACGGGTGCTTCGGCATGCCGGCTAAGATCTGACACACCCGGGAGTATCTATGACTCTCTTACCGGCCTGGTCTGCTGGTGCGCGACTTCCGCGCGCTGCGGGGACCTTCACGAGCCACTATGTAAGCTAGTCAGACGGTACAAACTCCCAAAACTGACACTCCCGTGTTTTAACAACTAACCGGGGGGCAAGGCATACGATAGATTTGGGTGTCAACGAATTTATATTGTCATCCTGTCGTGGCCCATTCGAGGGCTGTTAAGGCTATTGCCAATACGGGGGGACCGTCCTGCACGAGGACCCCCGGGCCGGACGGTTAATGCCCCGAGTGACACTCGGTGGTACCGTTCCGGGACGCCTGCTGCCTTGGCTTAATAGGCAAAATGAAGAGCGAGTCGCCACATGATATGTTGTTATACACCCGCATATATACTCGTATATCTCTTTCCGCAGAGATACTTCTTGAGGTTTCCAAACAGATAATAGTCGCACGCAGCCAGGTTCGAAGAACATGGGGGATGCTCCACAACTTGGAACTTTAATTTGCGCATTTTGGTCACGGTAAAAAGAGACGCCTGGGCGGACGCATTGTCGTGGTGAAAAACCACAGTCCTCTTCTACATTGCGGGCCGTAGTGCGTTCCTTCAACTGCTCTAAGAGTGAAGCATAGGAGTAGTAATCCCCAGTTATCGCTTTTCCTGTGAAATGTAGCAAATTATTAGAACACTTTTTTGCATAACAGACGCCAAAACATTTTTTTGTCGAGATGTGCTTTTGTACCCTGGTAGGAGACCTTACGCCGCGTGGCGCTCTAGTTCTAGTGACATCTTCTCGTTCTAGAGTGAAGTGATGGATCCCAAAGGCGGTTACAAATCGACCTAATGTGTTAGGTTAAAAAACGGTTACGAATCGACTTCAAAATGTGCATTTCGTTTCATAAGTTCCAAACTGCTCTTCCAAATTGGCACGCGTGTCAGCTCTTGCTTCATTGTTAGCTCGGTACGGTAGCCACTTTGCGTTAGCCTTTTAATGCATAAATGCTGATGCAATATTTAATGTACTATATCAAAATAATTGCCCATCTCTTCCGCTATTTCGCGCAGCTATAATCGGCGATCAGTCATCACGATTTACTTCTGAAAAGCGTCTCTCTCCTGCGCTGTAATGTGGATAATATTGCCTTTGGAAACTGTAAACCGGCAATGCTACGAACTTTTGATCCACTTATAATATATATATATATATATATATATATATATATATATCATTCCAAAGTGCTAACATAACAAAATTATATAAATAGAAATGTGTATTTATATACTTATGTCACCTTTTGATATCAGGGCCGCTTAGAGCTGCAGCATAAGCAGACATGTTGAGATATCTAGTGTGTCCCCAGCGGAGCATGTTGGATAATTTCCGTTTTTTTCTACCTATTCTCCAATGGGCATCTTTCAACGAAAGCTCGATTAACAACAGAGATCGAACCGGTGACACTCACTCTGGTAGATGACAACTATGTCTGGCGCACTAGCCCACCACCGCCCCCCCCCCCCCCCCCCCCCCGTAGACCACACTGCCACCATATATGCTTCTGCGTTTAACACTGACTCATCAGAGTTTATCGTCGAGGACCAAGAAAAGGAAGATCTCTTCGACTCTCGACGCAACTGATCATCAACTCACACAGGGTACTCTTGCGCATCTGAGCGTCTCTGCGTCTCTGCTAGTCTTCAAGCGAGAAGCCATCGTCACGTATTAAGATAAGGTGTCCGTGCTTTCGCCTTGGGCGTTTGGTTTTTCGGTTCTCTTTTTCGCGCTTTGTCAGCGTTTCTGTCCCCCTTTGTGTGTGCCTCTTTCTCTCTCTCTCGTATTTTCTCTCTTCTGTTTGTTTTTGTGAATTTTAACGAACATTCGCGCCGCTGCTCTACCGAAGCCTGTTACTCGCCTAACTCTGATGAGTGTGTGGTATGTTTCGATGCTGTGTCTTTGATCTGCTCTGTCGAGGAGTCTTCCCCCGCCGGCGGTGGGCCGTCCACGGAAAGGTGACGATAACGACAACTTCAACAGCACCGAAGGCAGCGTATTAACAACAACTGTACAGCAAACGCAAAGCCTGCAGAAGCAGCAGCAGCAGCAACAACAACATATACGACGGCAACAACATCAACAAAAACAACAGCAATAGCAGCAACAACAACAACAACAACAACAACAAAAACAGCAACAACAACAACAACAAAAACAGCAACAACAACAACAACAAACGCGAAACACACAGCAGCAGCAGCTGCAGCAATGACAACATTTACGACGACGACAGCAACAGCAACAACAACAACAACAATTCCAACAGTAATAACTACTATACCAACCACTACCACCACCACCACGACAATAACAATAACGCGGATTCTTGACCGCAGCTGAATCGACTACAGCAAAATTGAACGAGAAACACTGCGCTCGCTCAATTCGCGTATAAAGAAAGAGGACAGGAGCGGCTGTTGCGGCTGCGGCGGCGTCGGTGTGCGTAGAGAGAGGTTGGCACCAGTCCACCACCACCGGCTTTTCACTTGGCGTGACAATTTACGCCATTGTTGCTGCCGATATTACGCCCGGCCGCCCGGCCGCCCGCAGTTCCATTAAATGGCTGTCACTGCCGCCATTGCGGCCTCGTCGTTATTATCTGTCGTCGTCGTCTTCGTTGCGCGAGCGACTGTCACCAGCGGGCAAACATCTCGGGCATCAAACACCTTTCTTTCGTCGGTGCTCATTTGATCCGATTTGCTGTACGCGTCGGCGCTGTCTCGCGCGATCTCGTGCCTAAAGCTGGTTACTTACTCTACGTTCTGCTCGCTATTGTGGCACTAACCGAATTATATATATATATATATACATATATATATATATATATATATATATATATATATATATACATACATATATATATATATATATATATATATATATATATATATAAAGAGAGAGAGAGAGAAAAATACAATCGATACAAGAAAGGTATGACAGAGTACCACCTATATGCGACCACTGTCATAACGTTGCACGCACGCAGATCCCGTCACTCTGCGATTGCCGCGTTGGCCGGCCCCTCGAGCCGAGTTAATGCGTGCGCGTGTGTTTTCACTCGAACAACGTGTTGATGCCAACACAACGGCCGGGATCGGAGTAGAGGAGAGGGGAGGGGAGGGAAGGGCCTCTTGTCGCAAACATGACCCCATCACAACCGCATCATCATCATCATCACCATGATGACTCATTTCTGTTTGCGTTAATTTATGTCTCCAGGTTGGCTACCGCCTCCGCTGCTGTCGATCTTGTTGTTGTTCTTGTTGCTGCTGCTGCTGATGATGTCCTTGTTGTTGTTGTTGTTGCTGCTGTTGTTGTTGCTGTTGTTGCCGTTGTTGCTGTTGTTGCCGTTGTTGCCGTTGTTGATGCTGTTGCTGTTGTTTCTGTTGCTGATGTTGTGGTTACGGTTGTTGTTTTGTTATTGCTGTTGTTAGTTTGGACAGGTCGTATTCACTTGAAAGCTTCAGATGTAGAGACTATCAATCCGACGCTACCATCGATTGAGTGAGCTGAACATTTGGAATTTGCGGTGAATGGCGGATGCGGTAGGTGGCACAAGACCCGCGCTTTTTGCGGCCCCGTTTCTTATGACGGAGCAAAATGTCATACAATCCTGTATTGATTGTTCCGACCGAAGTAGTTCTGGAACGCCGAGTAGTTTCCGCAGTAGCTTCGAATAATGCGTGTGCGGCATGGGCAAAAATTATGACCACGCGGACGTAGGCCGAAGTGTAGAGAGTGGATTAAAACAATACATAGAGGAAAACGTTTATGCGGATACGTCGCACGGATGAAGAAACGCGGAAATCATCAACGTGGAAGTAACTAACCACCGACTACCGACGAGAACACGCTGCACCATTAGTGGCTGTTTGTTTTCTACCCGTGTCGGTACGGCGGATTTAGTTTAGTCGCAAGCCGCTGTGCATAGTTAGCGCCTAAATTGCGTGCTACCAGCCAGCCCGCTTCTGGGTGAGGAGGCGCCCACAGCAGAAAGGAGTAAACTGATTCAGCCAGCCACTTTTCCGTCTCAGGTGAATCTCCAGATTGAGTCCGAGGTTTCGCGAAGTCTCGCGCGCAGGCTTAAGTCGCACTCGAGCTGCTGCCGGCGACTATGTACTGCTACACTCTTCTGGTTACTACGCGCCACGACATCGTTGCCGTGTGTGTCGGCCATCGTCGAAGGTCTAGCTGGACGCGAACATGAATGAGTAGTAAGTATAGCCTAAATGGCGTTTGTGATCCGATCCGAGTCACCCGATCCGCGGGTTCGCCGATCCTCTCGTGAGGATCGGTCTTGTCTCTCCCTAGGCTGAATTTGTCTGTCTGTCTGTCTGCCTGTTTGTCTGTCTGGGTCGATCTTCGCACGATCGTGTGAGCGTGGCACAGCGCGGTGCGACGGCCATTGAGGTGAAGGCCGACACCAGAACAGGACAGGACAACAACACAAGGCCGACCCCACACCGCTAGCATGACGACGAACGCGTAGGCGGACATGGGGTGGGTGGTGGGGTTTGGGCGGCGCGGTGAGGCTGGCTGCATGATTACCTCGTCTTCTTGGTGCTTGGACGAGCTTGGACGGGCATCGGGCGGCACCAGATAGACTCGAGTAGAGGTGAGGTTAGGTGAGGTGAGGAGGGCAGAGCAGAGTAGCGTATAGTGAGGTAGAGTTTGGCTGGCTCGTTCGCTGGTTGGTTGGGTCAACTCGAGCTCTGCGATTCGAACGATTCGATCCCGCGAAGCGGTTCCCCGGCCAGCGCGACAGTCTGGCGCCAGACTTCTCGCCAACGCTGATGCAGGCGCCACCGATGGCGATGCCGGTGCAGCAGCGATTGCAGTTGCAACAGCGGAAGCAAAACGCCGCAGTAGCTAGCTCATTGTCGACACAACGTCGTCTACGACGAAGAACATACATCTCGTCTCGACACCACAACACAACCACCACCACCACCCTGCTAGCTGGAGAGATTTCTCGATTTGTCGATTCCGCCGCCATCGATTTCTTCGGGAGACCCTATTAGCATCGCTCACGGGCGGGTGGGCTGGATGGCTGGCTGGCGTTACTATCACCACTGCTACACAAGTGCTACTAAAATTAGTTGTAAGTGCACTTTGCACTACTTTCCGATGAGGCTGCTGGAGGCAACAATGGCGACAACAGCAACAACAACAACAGCACCAGCAACAATCGCAACAACCGCAACGATAACAACGGCAGCAGCAGAAGCAAGTAACATGTCGATATTTTCCAGCCACGCCGAAATAGGCACGGCTGCTTCTGCTTGTTTGCAATAATAATAATAATAATAATAATTATTATTATTATTATTATTATTATTATTATTATTATTATTATTACTTGCTCGGTCCACCCCCACCTCGGCGCGCCCTTCGTCTGCAAATTGACGAAAAATTCAGAATCGAGCGCTTGAGGTTTGAGTTCAGATACTGCATGATCGATGCCGATGCTTCCTGCTTGGCTCTGCCAAATGTGATGTTGCTAGTGGATGCTGATGGTGAACCTGCGAGACAAAACAACGCGAGCATAACTTCCGCAGCCGATGAATAGTGATAGTGGCTGGCTGAGGTTCATGCAGCGTTTCGCGGGTTTCGGCCTATTCGGTTCAAACCCACTGTCGCTGTCGAACCACACCGACCTCTATGACAATGACGCACAGACAACTGGCGCCCACACCAGCAGCAGCTGCGATAATATAGTCGGACGGATCCTCCACTACGGTGCGCAAAACCTAAGGCCGAAACTATAACCTCCAAAGCTCCAATACTGTCAGAAACGACATTTCCAAAGCAGTTAACTAAACGTATTCCTAATAGGCCAGACGAGATCGCACATTGCAAGATTAGAGGCAAAATGGGTGTATGTATAGATCTGAACTTTCTTTAAAAAGTGATTGCTATTTGTTTGCCTAT
Source organism: Dermanyssus gallinae (assembly GCA_003439945.1). Classification (NCBI taxonomy): domain Eukaryota; kingdom Metazoa; phylum Arthropoda; class Arachnida; order Mesostigmata; family Dermanyssidae; genus Dermanyssus; species Dermanyssus gallinae. The sequence goes on along the minus strand of QVRM01005752.1, from coordinate 141,526 downwards.
TGCACATAAGCTCCTTAACATTAATAACGGACCACGAGACGCACATTACCAATTTTCGCAAAATAATTCCTCTGGCCTTCGTTCTGGCTCTGGGAGACTTGTCATTGTGGATGTCTTCCCGGTCTAATGGATATATCAGAAGTTGCCCCGCCTACCTTCCGAGAATCAGCTACGTGCAATATTAGTATGAATTAGCATTAGTGGTACTGTCGCTAGTAGTACCTTCTCACGACTGTCTTGTCTCTTATGCGTTTTTGTCTGTACTGCCCATTAAATTAAATATTTTCTGACCAATGACTGAATGAATGAATGTGGATCGATTAATCCCTCCCCAGTACTCCTCAGTGTGGGGTAAAAGTACCTGGGACTGCGACTTAACTAAGTGTTGTACTTCTAAATGCCAGAACCTGGATTTGTCCGGAATATTGCCTATATATGACTTTCCGCGTTATTTGCTCGAAGGCCCACTGGTTTCACACATTTTTGTAGACCATCTGTGGAACTCCTCCGGCTTTCTTTGTTCAGAAGTGTTGCATTATTTGCGGGTCTTTTTAGCACTATGTCTTTGTGACGAATACCCTACTCAGGGAGCAGCTTGAACTTTAAAGCTCAATGCGAAAGTGATGCAATCTCTAACACAACTGCCTGCTATCTAATCTTAGTCCAAGCAGCGAATATTTTTTGTATTTAATTGACATTGGAGTCTTCCTACGTAACGCTTCTACTTATTATATTTCTTATATCCCTAATTATATTTTCTAGACCCCCATATTTGCAAGCGAGAAGCAGCTCCAACGAATGGTTGTTCCAATTTCTTACCCCTTAAGCTTAGTTGTGATTGAGGGAGAGACACATAACGACAGCCACCTTCGCCAACATTAGCATTCGAACGTGTTTGCGTCTCGTCCGGCTAACCTGATAACTTTGTTAACGTACTGTTGGTGATTATTAGTTCATTGTTATTGCGATCGCAGCGTTTTCGCCTCCGGCGTTCTCCCGATGGACTGAGTACATCAGATCTACTACATACGTATGGTAATGCAGCCGCTTGGCTCTCAAGGGTCGTCACCAGCCGTCGTTCGCTTCACACGCGCGAGTACACCGCGCGTATCCAACAATGACAATGACAGCGGCCAAAAGGTCACGAATACGAGAAGTCGGAATTACTACGAGACACCTGTTCGCACCGAAAGACTGAGGGAAAGAGAGACGGGAGAGAAACCAAAACCAGGCCAAACAGTCCACTTCAATGGTAATTCGTACACAGACGCACAACCCATATATGTATATATATATATATATATATATATATATATATATATATATATAGAAGATAGTCGGCGTTCCCTCTGCGTCTTGACGCAACAGTCATCCTTCTATATTTCTTGGCACAAGCGTTCCACGTGCATGCTTTCTCTCACTATTTCTTTATCTCTCTCTTTGTCGGTTGTTCCATTTCCCCCTTCCATTATGGCACTCTCGAATGCTTAGCAAGGCTGCCTCTTTACGCGCTGTGTACTCATTTGCTGCCGCACTCTTTGGCCGTTGGTCTCGTAGTTTCGCTCATCCCGTCTTTTTTTGTTGTTGTTGTTGCTGTTGTTGAACCACAGTTCCTCAGTTTCTGGCGACACGGAATTAAGCACTGCATAGTCTTTTGGCTGTATGATAGCACCAGCAGCAGCAGCAGCAGCCATTTGACAACCGGCGCATTGCGGAGCAACGCTACGTAGCAGCCGCAGAAACGCGAGCAGGGATCGTAGAAAAGCGGAAGGCCGACCGGGCGACCGACCTCCACAACTAAGTGCGGCGCAGACGCCGTCGAAGCAGACTCTGAAGCAACAACGCCTTCCACCCCCCCCACCCCCTCATCGCCCGTCTTCTCGTTTTCTTACACTCGCTAGCTGAAAGCATGAATCTATAATGAATGGATGGATGACTGGCTGAATGAATGGACGATGTGTAACATGCGAGTTGTTGCCGGTGGCCTTTCTGCTTCGTTTCGGTGCTTCGTTTCTTCCGCTTTCATCACTTCCTCGTCTTCCTCCTCCTCCGCACGACGTTGGGGACTGTCCTGTTTGCTGTTGTCTTTACTGCTGCTGTTGCTGGTGTTAACCTTGCTCCACTTTCACGGGTTTTAGCTCGGCCATCACCGACATCTCGACGGCAGACGCAGCAACAACAACAACAACAACAACAACAACAGCAACAGCAGTACCAACACTGGCGACAACAGGGCCAATAGCAGCAGCAGTAGCAATAACAACAACAACAACAACGCCACAATGGCAACCTGTGACGACGACAACAACAACAGCTTTATGTTAAATATGACCAATCTCTGCGCAACCAGCCTCTAGAGTGCACCACATAGACATGCGAAGACGCTACGCTGACAAGACAGGCAAGCACAACAGCAGCAGCAACAACAGCAACAACAACAACTTTACCGTCACCGGTGTGGTCGTCCTTGTTCTTGTTGTGCTAGTTGTTGTTGTTGTTGTTGATGTTGTTGTTAATGATGATGATGATGTTGTTGTTGTTGTTGTCGTTGCCGTGACCGTCCTCACCTTCATCGTTTTCGTCATCTTCGAGTTTCACCACGAGGACGCCGACGACGACGACGCAGACTAACGACAGCCAACATCATGACTACCTCGACTACTATGACGACATGGCGGCCTCCGCCGAGCACCAAGCTCGGCAGTGGGGCCTGTGGAGGAAGCAACTTTCTTGGCGGACCAACAGCAGGTTCGAACCCCCCCCCACCCCCGTGTGATCTCGTTCTCTGTCTTTACCCCCTCTTGCTCTCCTCTTCCCCCCACCTCCACCCGTCTCTCCCTATCTCCATCATCATTAGTAGAACCAGCGGCATCGCTTCCTTCTGATCGGTGCAGTAGAGTCTGTGTCTACAGACTTACGGCATATTACTGGCGCTACGTTACTACTACTACTACGCCTACTACATCAACAACAACAACAACAACAGCAGCTACTACTAAAAGTACTTTTTGCGTACTAGAACGCGTACTCCTAGTGTCTCCTACGACAAACGACAGACTTCTACCTTCTACCGACAACAGCCTTGACCCGATCGCTGCTCGACCCAGCAAACCTAACCGACTCCACCTGTCGAGGAGGTGACGAGGTGTCTCTGCTGCTGCTGCTGCTGATGGAGAACCACCACCACCAACCACCAACCACCATATGTCGGTCGGTTAGCTTACGTCCTCTGCCGAGTTTACGACGATTTCTGCTAGACTTCTGCTGCTGTCGTTGTCGTTGCTGTTGCTGTTGCTGCTGTTGTCGTCGTTGTTGTTGTTGTTGCTATTGTTGCTGATGCTGCGTCTGTTGTTGTTGTTGTTGTTGCTGATGCTGCGTCTGTTGTTGTTGTTGTTGTTGCTGCTGCTGCTGTTTTGGCCGGATTATTCGTTGTTATACACTGGTTACCTTGACCATAAGCAGCATGGTGACGCCGTGAGTGCTCGGCTTCCGCTTACCTGTCAACCATCCAGTCATCGAATTGCCGCCGACAACAAGCGACGACGACCTATTTCTTGCAGCATGATTACAACCGCAACTACTTTAAATGCTATCATTGCTAATACATTTACGAATGTTATACTACTACTACTACTAATTTTTTCTCAATCAATCAATTTCATTTATTCACCTTTGTAGGTAGCAGTCAAATACTTAGTCTACTACTTAGTACTAATTTTTTCTACCACTACTAGTGTTACTACTAGTCTGTCCGAAATGTCGAGCCAGTGGCGTGGTAGGTGCATTAGTCTGCGCGTCGCAACCGGAGGAGACACTGGATAGGTGCGCGGGTTCGAGCCCCACCGTTGCACTGATTTGTATTTATGGGGGTCGTCCGTCTATGAAGCAATGCGAAAACCAGTCTCGTGGACGTTAAATCTTGGCTAAAGATCAGCCCGAAAACCGTACTTTTTTTTTATGAACCTGGCAAATACCGCTTAGACAATGTATGCTTCTCATACATGCTACATATAAATAATAACCAAACAAAAACGCCGAAGAGACTCAAATACCAATTAACAGTGTCTGCCTGGATATTACCATGGGCTTTCCTCCGTTAGCTACCACGCCGAGCGTTGACAGCTGTGTGTACCTTATCATCCCAAATTTTATGATAGTCTATCGCATATAACAAATACTATACAGCCGAGCCCAATATTTTACAACTTTAGGCGACAGCTTCACCTTGTTAATCTTAGCAAAGACAAACCTAGTCAAAACCACGCGTCTAAGTAAAACTGTACAAAACACAAGACTATATCTGTGCAGTACTATTAACACGTTTATTAACGTAATTTGTAAAATAGGTGCGCAAAATCTGTAACACCTCGTAACACGTTTCAAGAAGCACCATTTTAGGCAGTATGCAACCGGTTCGACATTTGCTTGAACATGAGTGTGTGATTTTGACTCTGACTGTTACTTAGGCCAAAACAGCTCTAGTTTTTGATCAGCAACATTGCCTTTTAACTCAAAGAGTGCTATTCCTTGTACTCGCTCGTTGTGTACATATGTGTGAGCGTACAGGTCAACCGTCGGCCCTGTTCCACTCGAAGACGAGGCTAATGGGTGGCCCCCGTTGAACCTCGGTGGGTGAAAGAAGAGCTCACCGCTCTCCGATGAGCCTCAATCCATGTGAGCCGACCTGGCTGATCTGTCAAACAAAAACCCCTCGTTCAGGCTGGGTAAAAGATTTGAAAAACAGAATCCATGCAATCCGACAAACTTTTTCGTCGACTATCGTTGCGACGCAATCCACCTAGCATGGCATAGAGAACACGGCTTCAAACATAGGCAGCAAGAACGTCTACACAATGGCATTAAGCGGGTTGGTAGAAACGTGTACGACAGAACTTTGCCATTGGTTTCCCTATGTGTTTACCAATTCTCTGATTTTTCTTAATTCATTCGATTTTACTTAGACGAAACACTTTTGTTCATTTTTAATGAGGTGGCCTATTTAACAAGCGGATCTAAGGGTTGCCAGACTTATTGTTCTTTCTGCTGCTGCTGCTACTGCTGCTTCGTTTGCAAAATATTGTATCTCGTAACAATTGAATTGTGCGTAAATTCAATCGGCGTCGGCAGACACAATAACTCGTGCTGCTAGATATGTACGGACCTTTGTGAACATTTTAATAAGTACAATGGCTCTTAACTTAACGATAGTGCGACATATAGTAAATAGTGAGAGCACATCTGCAATCATTCGCTTCCAACACTGTGTCTTGCATGTCGAATGATTTGGTATGGTCGACATTAAAATAAACATTTATACGGTAAATAGTTAGCGGCGTGACGACAACCACAACCGTGTAGTCACAACGTACTCACAACGGCTTCTCGTCTCGACCACTCTCCCGAGGCTGCCGCGTGAATCTCGTCAGCTTTCCTTGGCTGATTTTTTTGCCATTTTTTCCGGCTTCCTTGGCTGCTGTTTTGGCGTCAAAATGGCGTCAAAGAGGTTTTGTGGCCCCCTTACACGTTTCCATTGAGGTCATCATATAACTCACCACCCCCTTAATAGGGCGGCTCCTCACGGCCGTAGAGTCCGCGCACCTTGCTTTCCAAAGAGACTTGCAATGTAGAACAGTGTGCTTCACGCCGTCTTAGATCCGCATAGCACACAGGTGTCACTGATGGTCTTCCTTTTCTTAACCATGTAGCTCTGGAACTGACCGTGACATTAGAGCTTATTTTTGCCCGTCTGCAGTGCCATGCCCGCCCAAACAAGCGCCGATAATTCGGCAACCGAAGCTAGTAGCCTCCGGATGCCTCCTGATACACCCCAATCCTTGGCATAATCCGTGCCATATCCCCTGGGCCTTTTGTGCTGCAAGGCACATCGTCTAGAATTGTCTCCATTTGCAGATTTACAGTGGGCGTCATTCGTTCCTACTTGACTGACCAGGTGAATAAGTAAAATGTCTGTAATGGTATATTTGTTTTGCAGCCAGAACAGCTGAGCTGTGATATCATGTTTCCGCTTTAAAACTTGCTTTAGAAGGTCTACCCGAAACCGGCAAAATACAAATCACTTTTTCAGTGTGGCACAGCGTACACATACATGTAGTAGACACATGAACGTTTTAATGTCTATATATATATTTTTAAATACATTTACTTATATCCTTTATTTATATTATACGCAGTATACTTGTCCATGCTAGAGCAGAATTCGCTTGGAAGAATTGATGCATTTATGATGAACCTCTTGCTTATTGTCGCCAAATGCAACAGCGCAGGACTCCCAGTGTCTGCTATTATCGCCTTCGTATATGTGTACCCTAATCCAGTTGCCGATAAACAAACATGAACACCTTACTTACGTTAGACGTATTCGCAAACGGGTCACAGAAAAATCGGCGGCGATACGCATGAAGAGCTCTGCAGAACATGTGGCCTTAATGCAGATCGTTGCAACGTTACGCAACGTTCGATGTGTAAATGAATTTGTCGCATGGTGAATGAGACACCCGTTGCCCGAACCTAATTTGCAAGATTTTTAGTGAGACTTATTTCACGATAAGCTCGGCGAACGACAGTAACCGACAATCGCTGTCGACAATGTTTGTTCGACTTTCGGCCGCCGTTTATGAAGATTTCGAAACTTAACGACATTTTCTGTTGTTTAAGGGCAACAGTGCTGCTGTTTTTTACAAATACGAATATGACTGACGAGGCGAACTTTTCACGCCCTACATCGTTGGGCATAAAGCTTTCACCCCCACCCTGCACCCCAAGGGACACATTGTCCCTTGTTCGTGATCGAGTTTGTCGCCTTGTGTGGGGCTGCGGCCGGGTCCTCTAACGTTTCGGCGCTTTTACTCGCTAGAACGATTTCCTGGGTTCTAAAGGCGGAAGAACGCCGCTATCTGCGTCGCCGGCAGCGTTGCATTAAACTATTGCAACACGAGTGGGATGGCATGGAGAAGAGTACCCCCCTGCGCGAGTGTCCGCAAATTTACACCAAACATTAAAGACTGGCTAAATCAGGATCTCGAAGGAGAACTTTTTTTCCATACGACCCAGGTCGCAACGAGTCACGGTAACTTCCAGATCTACCGGTTCAGGATCGGGTAGGCTCCCAGCCCCACGTGCGCCCACTGCGACGCTGAAGTCGGATAAGACATTGCAGAATACACAATTCTGCGGCTCTGTCCAGTGCGGGCGGAACTGCGTGCCCTCTCAAGCCTCGACGATCCTAAGAAAGCAGCGAACGGCATTTGCAAGCCAATGCAGAAGTCTCTGCCCCAGTAGCAGGTGGTTTTAATAAACATACTCACGGCTAAGGCTATGGCGAGTAGATTCTATCCCCTGGTCGCGCTCGATTGCTTAAAGTATTTGCGCAGACATGCCCTGGTCGGTGGGCGCATGGAGAGATGCCTGATGGAGACGTAATCCCTGTAGTGGTGTCCGTATGCCCGTACAACATTTCCTATTATTACTCGTCTATGAACAATAGACATTGCAGTCATACTAGTGTTTCCATGTGATACAAATTCAAATGGTCATAGCAGAAGTAGTAGAGGAAATATAAGTCGCCCTTAATTGGCAAACCGTCTTGGCGAGGCCACCTTGGCCTGGTGACAAGGCCAGCCACACGGCGGTCTCGGCTAAAGATGCAGGGGTAAACTTGCAGGCCCTCTGCTCAATTTGGTACCGCCGTTTTAGTTATGCCGGACTATGCGCGATTCTGGTATTCGCCCACAGCTGTAGTGGCAGTGTCTGCGCAGGCCCATTGCGGAGTGCTCTGCGTACTGCTTCTAGCTGTCGCGCAGAACATGCTCCTTTAATCGGCACGTTCAGTCAACTGTTAAGACCTTAAGGTCTGTCGGATACTCTTACATTCTTGAACCATTTGGGCTACTATACACTGGGCATTATCTCAGGGAATTCACAGTCTGCTGAATTCTTAGAGCTGTGTATGTTCCTTAATGTTTAGAGAGGATACGCAGCGGGGGACCCTGTTGAATTGGTCACGTCTAGATGATTTGTTTGTGATAGCGTCGGAAATTACGTTACGTCAAATAATACAAATGTTGGCGGTCGGAATTAAAGGCAGGTCCGTTTGTGTACCGCCCTCATATAAATGACGTGTATTTTCGGCCTTTTGCCCCTGTACTGCAAGTATTCTATTTCTACCTCCCTATAAATTCGAAATGTTCGAAGGTAAGAAAAATAAGTATCATGGTAATTGGTTTTTAGTTGCGTTTGCAGCAGGTCGCGCGACTGTAACATATCAGACCCTCCAGTGACAATGGAACAGAACGAGTACAGGTGTAATTAAACCATTTGTGAAGGCTCAACTGTAGTGGAAAGTAAAGCTAAGCTAGACAAAGTTTACGGAAATAATCCGCCGGCGCACAGTATCAGTACAAAATGGATTGCCTCATTTAAAAATGGTAGTATGGGCGCCGATAATGCACCATGCTTTGGGCGGCCAAGACCAGCTTTAAATAAAAACGACTGTGCTAGAAGTCTACAAACTCGTGATGACTGACTACCGATTGGAGCTGCGCGAAATGGTAGAAGAAATGGGCATTAGTTATAGTGCAGTAATCAGATACTGCAGCAGCATCTATGCGTGAGAAAATGATAGCAAAGTGACTTCCGCACGAGCTAATAGTTGAGCAAATACTGACACGCGTGCCAATCTCGGACAGCACGTTGGAACTTTTGAGACAAAATTGTTTAGGCCGATTTGTGACCACCGACGAAACCAGAATCCACCACTTCATCTTAAAATCGAATAAAGATGCTACCAGAAAGTGGAGCGCACGCGACAAAAGCTTCCCACCAGGGTAACGAGTACCGGAAAGGTTTTGACAATCGTTTTGACATCGTGGGATGGGGGGGATGTATTCTAATACATGACTTCGTTTCTACATAAAAAGCGATAACTGGGGACGACGTCATTCCACGCCGCAACAATGTGGCCGCCGACACGTCTTATTTTGTCATGGACAAATACGGACGCGAACTTAAGTTCCAAAAGGTCGAGCATTCCCCATATTCTCTGGACCTGGCTCTGTGCAGCAATTATTATTATTATTAATTTTATTTGTCTGGAAACCTCAAGAAGTTACTCTCCGAAGAGAAAAATCAGAGCAACAATCGTGCGATACGTACGCGTCGTATGATGTTCCAGATGAGTATTTTGAGTCTAAAGATTCGAAATTTTTGCTCGTGGTATAACTGTTATTGAGAATCGTTGGCCTAGGTGTTTTGAGCTGTCGAGCCCGGTGGCGTGGTGGGTGCATTCCTCTGCGCCTCGCAACTGGAGGAGACACATAGGTGTGCGGGTTTGAGCCCTACTGTTGCACATTTGTATTTATGGTGGTCCGTCTATGAAGCAATGCGAAAAGTAGTCCCATGGACGTTATATCTTGGCTGAGAGTCAGCCCCGAAAGGATTTTTTTTTAGATGTTTTGAGCTGAAGGGAGGGGGAGACTATGTATACTAAACAGGGGTGCGTGGTCTTAGTTTGTTTACTGTGTGTATTGCACGCCACTATTTTTTATCCACTTGGAGAGTTTAAATATATATATATATATATATATGTATATAGACCGCCACCTAGCCATAGGAACAGACGGCGGCAATGCTAATGATGCGTATGGTTATGATGGTGACGACAGCTTGCCTAAACTTCTGCTGCTGCTGCTGCTGCCGCTGCTGGTTTGCTTCTGAGATGGTTGGTTGGCTTTGGTGGCGGGCTGTGCTGGGCCGGGCCGGAGGCAGAGTGCGCGCGGCTGGTTGTGACTCTCGTAAGTAAACGCTGGGTGGCGTCGTTGCGTCGTTTTCACTTATGCCGCTCACACACAGGCAGTTCGCACACACACACACAGGCGTTCGCATAGACACACGCATCGGCAGCACAACACACACGTACAACACCTGTCGGCCGGCCCGCTTCGCTTTTTAATTAAATCTTACTACCACCACCACCACTACGTGGTGTAGTAGTATTTAGGTTACTACGATCACGGCTACTAAGCTACTAAAACTACTACTACTGCTGCTACGAATATCGTTGTGCGATGCGGGTGAGCTTGTTGTCGGCTGATAGCTGACCGCGCTCTCGTCTATAGTACGCTCGCTGTTTAATTACTTGTTGTCGTTGTTGTCCTTACTGTTGTTGTTGTTGCTGTTGTTGTCATCATTATCATTGTTGTTGTTGTCATCATCATTATCATTGTTGTTGTTGTTCTCATCGTTATCATTGTTGTTGTTGTTGTTGTCATTGTTATTATTGTTGTTGTCATCATTATCATTGTTGTTGTTGTTCTCATCGTTATCATTGTTGTTGTTGTTGTTGTTGTTGTTGTTGTTGTCATTGTTATTATTGTTGTTGTCATCATTATCATTGTTGTTGTTATCATCATTATCATTGTTGTTGTTGTTGTTCTTGTTCTTTTTGTTGTTCTTGTTGCTGTTGTTGTCATCATTATCATTGTACTTGTTGTTGTTGCTGTTGTTCGAGTCGCTGCCGCTTTCGCTGACTACTTGTTGACTAATATTAACTATGACTATGAGTGGCTACGCCATTCAGTAAGTATTGTATTTGTGTAGCATTCGTTGCCCGCGGCTACTGGGCGTTGTTAATCGCGTGATTATTAGGCAGACTAGTCTATATTTACACGGCTGCCGCCGACCTCAGCAACGTTAGTGACGTTGTTTTTGTTGTTGTTTCTATTGCTACCTATGATGGTGTCCTAATAATCATCATCATCGTCATCATCATCATCATTCAAGTCTTCCTCGTTAGGCTTATTTAGCCGCTGCATTGACCGCTGGCCAAACCTTCTGCGCGCTTTCTCGACCTCTCTGTGAATCGGCTTCTCCCTCTGGTGGCGAATATAACGGTGGCGAATAGCTAATGTAGCTAAATGGCCGAAATTCAGCAGCAGCAGCAGCAACAACAACAAAAACAAATAACACAGACAAGACTACGCAAGACCAAAAACATTAATCTATTTCGCTAGATTGTGTAGTGTGAGAGACAATAGCCGTGACGATTCAACAACAACAACCACAACAACAACAACACCAGCAGCAGCAGCAGTTACCCTCATTCAGAACTGATGGAACCGCTTGGGAGGTCCTTGATGTTGTTGTTGTTGTTGTTGTTGTTGTTGCTACTGCTGCTTTTACTACATCTACTACTGCTACTAGGGCTATTCTTGCTCTTAGTGCCGATGACAGCAGTACTATTAGCAGCATCAACAACCCGACACACAACAACAGTTCATCATCATCATCATCAGCAACAACAACGACAACAACAACAACAGGAAGTTCACATAATTCAATCAGGATCGACAACGGCTACCGTTGACGCTGCGAGTTAGGCGTCGCTAGGCGGGTCCAGCGAGCCCCGAATTTGTTCCCGCATCGATTTCGTCGTCGTCGTCGTCGTCTTTCTTAGAGTCAGTGGTGGTCATCTGGTTGTCTCGATAGGCAATTCATCTGCGACAGCAACGCCAGCGCTACGGCGCTAGCCAGATCTGCAGTAGCAGCAGCAGTGGCAGTAGCAGCAGCAGCATCAGTGATGACTCGAACTTTAGCAGATTTGTTCGGCGGACTTCATCTACTTCACGACGTATGTATTTATGTATGGATGGATGGATGTATATATCGATGTTTGTAGGTATCGACATCTCTGCTCGCTGCGTGCGGCCGCTCGCGGCAAATATAGCAGATGCACCGAAACAGAAGACGTGGCCGAGGATGACAACAAGCCTCAACGACGAACCGCTCGATGCCCTTCCGATACGGCGCCAGCGAGCCAGCGAGGGATCGGCGCACAGACACTGCGCGCTACTTCATTAATTTCTCCAGCTAATTAGCGACGACAGACTCGGCCAGGATTTGGTCGACATTAGACTCCAACCGATTGGCGGCGGCGGCGGCGGTGACAACAAGAACAGTAACAGTAGCAACATCATCAAAAACAACGACGACGACAACAACAACAGCTACAACAACTACAACTGCTGCAATGACCTCGACAGACACCCTATGATGGGCTTTACTCACCGTACGACGCGTCGTTGTTCTTGTTGTTGTTGTTATCTACAGTGAGCATATAATGTGTGCACTTATTGGAGACGAAAAAAAAAAAAAAAAATACAAAAACAATTGAAAACCCCTATAAATGTTAACACCCGAAGTTGCGCAAATGTGCGAAGATACACGGGGGAGAGAGCAAAGAGAAAAACAGACAAACGTTTGGCTAACACTCGCTGCCAGCTGCCAGAGACAATGTCTGAAAGTAGCACCTTTAGGTCGATGAGCATATATCCAAGAAATAACGCTTCTGAGTTGTTTTTTCTATTTTTGTCGTCAGACGAACGAACAAGCATACGCTAGCCGGCTGGTCATAGATGCAGAAGTACCAGCATGATTCAACGGTTTCAGTAAGTCCGGCAAATACTCATATAAGACCAAAAAAAAAACACGCCGGAGTTCTCTAAAGGGTAATGGTAATGATGAAGTTCGGATATATATATATATATATATATAAATGTTATTAATATTCTTTAGCATTTGCCAGATGTACAGGCATGTCACATTTCAGAAATGAAGACGATTTCTAATTTTATACTGATACTTATAGCCGTCCGACCATATATATATATATAGAAAATGTTGTGAGGATTTATTAATCATTGACAATACGTTTACACACCTGGCAGTGTTCGTCTATATATATATATATAACACATTATCTAATTGGAAGAGAGGGCAGCAAAGATATGCATATTTCTGTCGAGCAAAGTGAATGCTTTGCGTGGAACAATTATCAAAGTAGTTGGTGAAAAACCCATTCCAAAATTGTACTTCCATATTCTGTATTTGTGCGAAACTATAGTTTTATACTGCTTGGTACATACTAGTTTGGAAACACCGCTCATTAATATTAAGTCGTTTAGCTGTACGCGCAGTGTTGCTTTAAATAAAGTTTAAAAAGGATTGCTCTAAACAAAATTCAGAGGATAAAGCGCGGAGTTTGAGGCGAACCTGAAACAGAAATAAGGAACCGAAAAAAAAAATATATATATATATATATATTTTTTTTTTTTTTTTTATTCTGATAGCATGCAACATGGTTAAAATGCCATTGCTGTCTGCGTAGAAGCAGTATTACACAGAACGTACTCACTATCGTATTCAGGGAAATCGGGCAGTGTGCTTGTCACCAAATTATAGCTCTAGATGCGTGCGCGAAAGAAGGGTAGCCTATATGGGGAGTTAGGGCCATAAAGTACAAGGAGATCCAGGGAGTTCGCCGACAACGACGATTATGTATATGAAATAAGCCACCAAGCGGAAAAACAAACGAGTTGAAGCAAAGGAATCCCAAACAACGGTGGATGAATACCAAACCGAAACAAAGCAAACAGTGAGACTGCTTCCGTGTCTAGGTAGACCGACTATAGTGCAATGGTGTCCCTTTACATGGTTTTGAAGCAGCGGAGGTATGTTACCGGGGCATTGCCCCAAATAAAGATCTCAAGCGAGAGAAAGAACAAGAAAAAGCCACGATAACATGAAACAAGGCAACCAGAACGGCGCCCAGTGTATCGGAGCCTAGCAATAGCTGTGATGATTGAGTCACTCTTAGGACGTAGAGAATGAAAATGTAAAAAGTAGCCAGTGTGAATGCTCGCAATTTTTCGATGTTTGAAACATTGCCAAAATGCTCGGGGTTTGCATTTTTGCAAAAGATGCGTTTTGAATAACATAGCTTCAGTTGTTTGTATATCAATTGAAAGCCAAAGAGAGACACAAGTTCCCATAAGACACTCTAACCGGGTGATGAAGGATTGTAAATCGACGAGTGCTGACGATTTGTGGAGCTAGCTGCATTCGCGTAACTCAGAGCCTGTATTATTAAACGCACCCCGAAAAGGAGAGATATTTATTTCCAGATAGATTGTTACAGTTGCGAGTTTGGCGGCTACTGTGCCATGCAAAAAGGCTGTTTACAAATGTTTTCTTTGCGGTGGCTTTTGCGTATAAATTTGCGCCGCTACGTATTGGTATTACAACCTTATTGAAAAAATATTGCAGCCATTCATCGTTCAGACTTATTTTATCGAACATTTTGATATCGTTGTCTTCTAAAAGCCGTTAAATTGAATCACATTCGATCTCCTTAGGGTCAACATTGCATCTGTATCCGACGCGTTTAAAAAATCTGATGTGTATTGTGGAGATAAGCTTTTTGTCTCTCGCAAGGCCTGTTTTCCAAACAGGAGACGCGTACAGTATTACTGGTACACATACTGTTTATAGAGATTGACGTAGAGCCTAGCGTCAGACAGTGCAAACGTCCTCATAATCCAGTTAAATTTTCTGGATGCGCGGGCCACAGTTTCCGTTATATGTGCGCCATATTTGACACTAGTACAAGTCAATACACCCAAGTCTTTCATCATCGTTGCAGCTTATAGATGCTCACCGCCAAGGGTGTAGGAGTGTCTAGGACTTGTTCTAACAAAATGTAGAACAGCGCAATTTTGTACGGACAATTTAAGATCCAGTTTACAAGCCCATTCAAAGAAATTACCTAGTACTGTTTGTCAACATCATCATCAACAATAGTATACATTTTAATATCGTCTGCACAAATTGTATAATAGGCAAGTGTAGGGAAAAAAAACAGGTTCAGATTGCGTTCATGTGCATTACACACAAAGTGTATGTGTGTCACAGTGTAAATACCTGTGCTGGCTCGAGATGTAGGAAAGGCTTTGAAAAAGGAAGAGGCTCCACCGAGACATGTATACGCTGTCAATGAGGTTAGGAGAAGAGCCAACAAAGCGCTTGATGAATAAACGAGAGCATAATAGGAGATCCATAAGAATGCTGGGCAACATGGGGCCGAAGGTCTTTGCAGCTTACAAAATGCAATTATGCACTTCCTTCCGCCAGCACGCTGAGTGGTAGTAAATTCAAACAGGCTAAGATAGCGACTTTGCAAGATTTTTCTAGATAGAAAAAAAATCTACACTTAGGTTCAGGTGTACAGGAGCCGTCTTCCTCCGCGAGAGGTTGGGGTGCAGATTGAAACCACCGTTTGCAGAGCTTAGAGAAGAAAGACCTAAGGAAATAGGTCGGTGTAGAGAAATTATCATTTCTAAATTTGAGTAAAATAAGACTCTCAATTCGCAGGGAAGACACTAATAGCTTGAAGAAGCTTTATACGGTAGGTGTAAAAAAAGCGCCGTTTTAGAACTTTTGACGGTAGCAGCGTAAGCCAGAACAACTGTAGCTTATACCATAAGAGGCGTTTATTACGTTGGGTACTGAAACAAGTCTAAACAGGCGGAGGAGAATGTGGCATTATGCACACATGCCCAACAGTGACGAAACGTTTAAAGAATGGAGATGTTCGGCAATAGTATATCAAGTAGAGAATTATATTTGGCGAAAGTTCAGCGATATCCGAGATCCCAACCATTCTAGCCTACCAATAGTGAAAGACGTTTAGCAAAAACGGACTACGGCTTTTAAGGCAATTCGTGAACTGCCAAGCTATAGAAGTGAGTATAGATATATTGACTGCGATATTATAATGCGTTAAAAATTGTTTGCGCTGAATTGACGCAGGTGAAGCTCATGTCTAGAGAGAGAGAGAGGCAAAAAAAGCTTAAAAATACAAAGAGTTGATGATTGCCTGTGTAGGCTTTCTGGGCTGACTCTCAACCAAGATTTAACGTCCATGGGACTGCACTTCGCATTGCTTCATAGACGGACCCCCACAAATACAAATGTGCAACGGTGGGGCTCGAACCCGCGCACCTGCTATGTGTCTCCTCCGGTCACGAGGCGCAGACGAATGCACCCACCACGCCACCGGGCTCGACTGCCTGTATAAGCTGTGTGGGCCACAATGTTGTTGTGTCTAGAGCTGTTGCTGCTGCTGCAGGAGTCTATATAGGGAGATGCTGAGACGATGAAGACACACGTGGCGGTGACGACAACGACAATGAAGACAACAGCAACAACAATAACAGTGACAACAACGACAACAATAGCAGCAGCAACAACAAGAGCAACAAATAAAACAGTAACAACAACAGCAGCAATATACATAAAACAAAAACATTAAAAAAAATTCTCTAAAATAAAAAACAACAAGAACAATAACAACAACAGCAACAAAATCAACAACAAAGGTAACAACAACAGCAGCAGCAGCAGCAGCAACAAAGCAATAACAACAAAACGATAATGGTGATGATGGTGACACGACAGGCACAACGAGACATGACAGGCACGCTATCACACGCTTACACCGACCGAGCGCTGCTCGCTTACTGAGTGGAAACTTTACCACCGAGGACAGCTCCAGTAGCGCGCGGAACCTGCCGGCACCACAGGGCCAATTGGTTCCGCGCTGGCACCACCACCGTGCCAGTTGGTACCATATTGGAGTCGTCAGGCTTCTGGCGATGACGAGACACCAGCCAGCGACAGTAATAGGAACAACAAAAACAACCTGTTTGTTGTTGCTGTTGTTGTTGTTGTTCGTAGGGGGAGTTTGTTGTTATTGTTCATGTTGTTGCTCATAGAAGGGGCGGGAAGAGGGGGGGGGGGCATATGCCTCCCTTTCTAGACATTGTGTCACCACCACTGGAGGCAGCAGCTTCTCTTCCGTTGTCGCTACCCATTGTCTATTAGGCGTACTCCTCTCATCATGTGGAAAAGTACGTCGGTGACGTCGGTCCGTCAGGGGAAAATCCCCGTTCGTTAAGCAGCAGCAGCACCACCAACACGAGCAGCAACAGGAGCAGCGTGTCTGTTAATTAGTAGTTAGGGGTAGTTAGTGGTAGCCGGTGTTGGTAGATGTTGTGGTTGTTGTTGTTGCGTAGCCGGGTCGACGTACACGGAGAAGCCACGTGCTTGGACGCCACGTGGCAGAATGCTTGTGCAGCAACCGCTGTTGCTTCTGCTGCCGCCGCTCTGTTGTTGTTATTCTTGTTATTGTTGTTTCTGTAAGTAATGATATTGTTATTGTTGTTGTCACGCATCCTTGGTTGTTATTGGTTGCGGGCGTGCGTATACTGCTTCTGCTGACGCTAACGGCTGGTTTGACCTTAAAACGATTGTTACAGATCTTTTGCTAACTGCATCGATCATTCGCAGCTACGCTATTCTGAATAATTCGTTGTTCTTGCGCGAGTTTTGTTATTGTTGTTGTAGATGCTATTGTGTTGTAGTTACACTTGTTGTTGTTGTTGTTGTTGTTGGTGTTGCTGTTTAACGGCATCTTGCCGATTCGATTGGTACTGTTAGCCACAGTACGATGGCCTAAGTAGCCGTGTTGTTATATATATTTGCATGTTGTTGACACGATATCAGTTGGCGCGTCGGCAATCAACTTCTCGCCAAGTAGTGAGGATGACAACTCGTTTCTCGGACGCAACCCCCATCAAAGCACACTTGCCAAATAGCTCCACTACATTATCTACTTGCCTCTTTTCAAAACAGCTGGATAGATTGCTGCTGCTGTTGTTGTTATGCCTGCTGTTATTGGGTTTGATCTTCTTCTTCGAAGAATGACGTCCGCTGTTGTTACAGCGCACGTGTGTGTGAAATAATGACTTGCTTTGTTGGATTGACCGTACAAAAAATCAGCAAGAACCACACTAATAGTGTTAGCAACGGGAAAATCAACCACACTAGCTACTGCAACAAAAAACGACGTTTATAACAACGACATGTCAACAATGTTGACAAGTCAGAGTTGATAGGATGGCCCGCGACCCTGACCCATTCTGAGTGGAAAGGCTCGAGTCTCAGTAAGAGCAATAACTATACATCCAGAAGTTATTGGTGTCACTACTATACACACGGCAGCCTTACATTTAGCGTTATAAGCCGTTACCCAATATACTGCCTATAATAATCGTATGGCCACTGACAAACATTTAGTACCCAGATAAAACCGTCTTTCGGATGCGATGCAGATAATGCTGAAAGCACTCTTGGCCTTTGAACACACCTGAGTTAATTGGTGGATCGTCACCCTATAGGGCCTCTCGTTCCATACACGTGCATCAGGCTTAGATCTCTTCGATTTATTTTCTCCGAGTTTTTCTGCTATTCCTTCTGGAAGAACAGTTCGTTTAGTTCGTCCACGTTTGCGTCAACTTCGTCCTTCGATCCTCCATTTCCCACTTGCCTTAGGCAAACATGTCTCCTTTAAAGTCCCATGGCATCAGTCCAGCAAGCTAAACGCTGTATTTAACGCCACCGTTCTGTAGGCTCGACAGATGCTTATAGTCAGTAACCTCTTAGCGCTCCAGAGCAGACGCCGCATGTGTACTTCACCATTCAGGGCCGCCCTCCCACAGATTGGCAATACATAGAACACCACTAGGTCCCCCACGGAGGCTAGCAATCTATCAGCTATCTTCTGCCCCTTCTACACTAGGCATAACACCGTTTTTATATTTGACACAGCCACAGTTGGTTTCAGAACATACTTCACAAAAAGCGTGACCGACATGGACTGGTCTAGCATTACACCCAGATACTTCACTTGTCGCCTCTTCATCCTGCTACGTCTTTTCCTATTAGCCGTATCACGTAGATACGCAGCAATCTCCTCGTGCCGTACAGGAGGATTGCGTATTTTTGCCCCACCAGAATTAGATGGTGTTTTTCCATCCAACTCTCTGTCCTTTCCAGAGGTTCACTGAGCTTGTCTTCAAGCTCTTCTTTATTGTATTCAGTCATTATCGGCGTCAGGTTGTTCGCATGAGCGGCGACTTTTGTCAACCCTTGAGAGGTTAGGGGAGTCGCACAGGGCCCCAATACGGAGCCCGGTGGCACTCCCGTAGTCATCTTAAGGTTTCCATCTTCATACCACTCTGGTGTCCGTTCAATCAGATAGTCAGCTATAACCTACACAAGGCTTGCCGAGATACCCTTCGCGGCCAGTGTGGTATCACTTCTCGTCTCATGGAACTGAATGCATTCTCGACAACGAGCAAGACCATAGGCCTCTCTGTTTCCACTGTCTATGTCGTCGATCTTTGTCTACGACTTCTAGTATTGTATGGATGTAGTTTATTATTTGCTTGACATATAAACCTAAATCCGTTTTGGAGCTGACCCTAGGCTAACATTTAATGTCTGCGGATTGCTTTCGCATTGCTTCGTATAACGGACCCTATAAATGCAAACTTGCAACTGTGGGGATCGAAAACGTGCACCTATGTGTCTCTGTTGGTCGCAAGACGCACATGAAAGCGTCCACGCCACCGCGCTCAACTAACATATTTACATAAAGCGTACTTTCTATCAGTGAATTATTTTTCTTATGCGTGTTTAAATTAGCATTTTGCCTCTTTGTAGGCCTGAGCATATTCGACAACAGTTCTTTCCGACCACCGACGCGTCGGGGCCGTATCCTTGTGTGAGCTCTACAAGCCATCCCGTACACCCTTCCTGGCTCCGCAATTTCTCGCAACGACCAGCACGTGTCGAACGTCGTTTTCTACTAGTGCGACGATATTCCGTCAAGTCGGAGTCACCGATGTGGTCGAATCGAAAACCGCACCGTCTTCTGTTTAGCGCGGCATGCGGAGTCAAGCTGGCGAAGCACAGAGCTTATTCACTTAACGTGCATTTTTTTCTCCGAGAAATGAAAAAATAATTGAGGGAAAGACGATTCGATTCATGCAAATCGGTGCTTTAAGCCGTCGAGGTGGAACTGGAAGAATCGAAAAATGCGATTTGGAGGTGTGCTGCAATGTAAAATTATGTCAAGATCAATATTGATTATACTAATGAGTGTGGATGGTAATGTACCATCTCTTTTGCTTGCGGCATCTGTACTTTGTCTCTGTGCTCTGTGCTTTGCTGTCCGCCATCCCCTCCGGCATTTCCTTTCTCTAAATTGGAAACCATAAAGACCAATTTTAAAGTGGCCGTTCCTAGTCTCGAACCCACTAGCACACGAATGCACGACAAATGCTTAGCCACTAAGCTACCGTACTCCGATATGTACGCTCAGAAAAGAACGTCTGTACTCTACCATAGAAATCGAAAAAAATCTTTGTTAAGTTCCTACGTAAGGGGGTATTGCACACGAGTGCCGAGGATAACAAATTCTCCCTAAAAAGCACCAGTATTGAAGTGAAACATCATCGGACGCTTATTTAGTCGCGTAGCGATACGTTTACCATAAAAAAAAACTCTTGGTCCCGAACAGGACCGCCGACCACCGGTAAACCGGCATTCTCGTCGTCGTCGTAATCGTCCTAACGGTTGCAAGGCCAAGGCCTGTCCAGTGCTCCTAACCAGGCTCTCCACTCCAATCGCGCCGAAAGGCCTATTGTGGCATTGGTAAGGTCAGTCATCAGTTGTTGTCTTTGTTTTTGCTGTCGTTCTTGTTTTTAGGCGGCGGTGACGGCGGTTGATCTTAACCGCTCAGCTGTTTGGCGGCAAGACGTCCTCTAACTCACGTGTGGTCGTAGCTCGCTGATTAGAGAGAGATAGAGAGAGACACTGTACTGTGTCAACCTGCGTCTGTCTGCCCGCCAAACATCGCACGAATGGACGCCGGTGCACGTGGCGCCGCACAACCCTTTGCTATGTCTCGTCCGTGAATCGGTTGCGGACGACGCGGGATCTGGTCGCCGTTGGTAACGTCGCATTACGTAATCACACGGACCGGAAACCGGCCGCGCATACAATTGCGGCGTGCGTGTATGTGTGTGTGTGTGTGTGTTCTGTTCGTTCACCCCAGTGCAGAGCTGCACCCCCCGGTACTGCTGCGCTTATCTGCTACTAATGCTGCTAGACTGCCATTACAACTGTAACTATTACGTGCCCGTGACACAGAGAGAGCGCGCACGATAGAGAGAGAGAGAGAGAGAGAGAGAGAGAGGAGGCGGGGGCGGGGGGGTGCAAAACAACCTTGTTGCTCGATAAGATATCCCTGGAACGCACACACGTGTAACATCAGGATCAACATCATTGTTTCCTTTTTGTTTTTGTTGACATTGCCGAGTAGCACTCGACCTCCTTCCGCGTCCAGTTGCAACTGGTTAGACAAAGATAAGCCGTTTTGAAAGGCTGGTGGCGTTGTGTTGTTTATTGTTGTTGCTGTTGCTGTTGTTGTTGTTGTTGTTGCTGTTGCCGTGGGTAGGTGGGTGGGTAGAATCGTGGAGTAGCGTACTGCAACAGCGTGCCAGAATTTGTCATCAGGTGGAGAACACCCTTGGTCTCGTCCTCACCGTCATCATTGTCGTTTTACGTCACTATTATCATCATCATCACAATAATCAGCAGCAGCAACAGCAGTATCAACGGCACCAGCAGCACCAGTGCTAGTAGACGTAGTAGTAAGCGTCACAAAGGGGTCGAGCCTGGAGGACGATGACACGGTGTCGACGTCACCCAGGCACTGAAAGATGAGCCAAGCTCACATACTCAGTCACAGTTATTTAATTATAATTATTATTGCATGTTAAGCAATGTTACAATTGTGAACGTATTATCGCAATATTTTTAAACAATTATTATTATTATTATTATAACAGTAAAACCGTGCATGCAACACAATTGCAAAAACTAGCGGGAAGGAAGCGAGCAAATCATGGTGAATGTTACTCAAACGTTTGCACCTCACAATTGTAATAATAATAATAATAGTATATTTTTTTTGATATTTATTTGTTATTTTGTTATAAAAACCAGCCACTTGATGTACAGATTGAAATCCCTATCTATACGTCAGTTCCTCCAGGCCTCTCCGCTTCGAAAGCGTGTCAAGAATCAATCTCGCGTTGCCACGCTGAACTTCTCAGGCAATGCACACCACAGTCTTAGGTGTGCTGTGGGTCGTTTGTCCCCATTCGACCTCTTGATAATCTGGCCAATATGAATGTGATTAATAATAGTAATAATGATGAGAATACTAGTGATGGTGGGGTGGTGGTGATGGTGATGATTGGGGGTGGTGATGGTGATGATTAGGGGTGGTGATGGTGATGATTAGGGGTGGTGATGGTGATGATTGGGGGTGGTGATGGTGATGATTGGGGGTGGGGGTGGTGGATGGAGACGATGAGTGTTATGGTGATTATGAATGATCATGGTGATCATGATGACAATCATCTACGACAGCGCTGACGACAGATGATTACAGCGACGCTTAATGAACGATGCCCTTAAGCCTCCACCTATCTGGCCCACCCACGACTGGATGGAGACGACAGATAAACACATGGCTCACGTCGCTCATTTTTGTTGCCGCTTAATCTGCGGGTGTAGGCAGACCGACCTGGTCTTCATCAGCAACAACAACAACAACAACAACAACAGCAACAACAACAACAAGTGCACGAGACAGTGTTGCATCGCTACGTGACAGATGCTGCTTGTTTGTGTGCAAAGCAAACCGACAATGCGGCGGTTCAGCGGGATCATATATATATATATATATATATATATAGAGAGAGAGAGAGAGAGAGAGAGAGGGGAGGAAGCGAGGGAGAGAGAGGGGGGAAAGAGTGAAGGAGGCAGACAGACCAAGAGAGAACAAGGCAGGGGGAGAGAAACGTTACAGTGGAGGCTTCCAGGCAAGGTGCAGCCACTGTTTGGAATCTCTGTTAGTACAGCTGTTCGAATACGACGTGTATACGTACACGCACACAGAATATATGTAGGTATGTATATATATATATATATATATATATATATATATATATATATGTATATATATATATATATATATATATATATATACATATATATATATATATGAATGCAGACATACCGACAGCGATAAGCTAAGTGCAGGTGGACGGATAGCGGAACGGTAAGCGACCTAAAGCCTTGTTTGGCACGGAAACTGCCGTCTGGCTCCCGCCTCGCCGATCCACTTTTGGCGTATCACTTTCGGACACGTATCGCATGCTAGACGCCGGTGTCGGCAAAGTACCGGCAGGATCTTGGCCGCAACTGCCGGCCGATGCCGTGACCGACGACGAATTCGTGGAGATGATGTTAGCTAAGATGTGACACCTGTTAACGGTGTGTCGGCTTTATCATGTTTTATTTGTATATATGTATCGAGCTGTACTTGTTGGACGTATTGATGTTGTTGCTACTGCTGATGATGAAGAAGACCACAACAACATCAACAATCATAACCATGAGAATGAACACGACGACGACGACAACAACAGCAGCTACAGTGACAGCTGATATTATAAGGCGGTAACAATACTAGCAACAACACGAACAACAGTGGTCAAACGGCAAGCAGCAGTTACATTGGCAGCGCCACCTGTAGTAGCGTTACCGAAGTACCGAACATTTCAGACACTATATGAACGACGGCGTTAAACCATAATATCAAGTGTCGATTCAAAAAGAAGAAGTCGAACAACAACACCATCGGCGACATTAACAACAAAACAAGAACAGCAACAACAACAACAACAGCAACAGCAATGGCGACAATAACAATAAGTAGGAAAATATGAAGAAGGAGAAGAAGAAGAAGAAGAAATGGCATCGATAGCGCGTGGAAAATTGACTATGGAAAATGCATTGCTTCTTGACAACCAGAAACAAACAACCAGCTCTAATCACTGATGCTGTTAAGGCAGACCGTTGGAGGATGGTTGGCGGGGGGGGGGGGGGGGGGGGGGGGAGAAGGACTAATGTGACGGGGGTTACCGATAGGATCTAGCGTGGCGGGGTTTGCCGATAGGAACTAACGTGCGAGGGCTTGCGTGATCTACTATTCGATAGCAGCACTAGCAGAAGCACTACCTCATCATCATTAGCAGCAACAGTATTGCCACGTAAACAACAGCCTAGCCGGTCACGCACGACGTGGAGTGGGGGAGCGGGATAGAGGGTAGCTATGCGGCTCCTTCCGCGCCGGAACCGCCGAAGGAACCGCCCCCGGGGGCACTATAGCGTTGGCACAGGCGCTGCCGGCTATCGCTGCAAAGTTACACTGTAACGTGACAGCTGCTCTCTCTCTCGCTCCGAGGGGAGGGAGAGAGAGATTTATTTTGGCTCACTGGGCTGTGGCACTTTCTGCCCCGGCACGGCGGTGCCACTACGAGGGTGAGGAATACAGACCTCCTAAACGGAGGTCAGATACGGTGTGTAACCTCAGCGTAACAACCGTAATTCGGCGGGCGAATTGACCTCACAGTTACGCTGCTGCTGCTGCTGTTGATGATTGTAAGGATGATCACGGTTATCACTATGACCATGGTGATGACCGTTCATAAACATGACAATGCTAATGTTTGTAATGATCACATTAGCGTGACGTTGAATGCTATGGCTACACCGTCTGCACCTGCACCACCAACCACCTGACCTCGGTCGTATTGTCGTCATTCCTAAGATTTCTTTATCATTATCATCTTCTCTAATCATTTTTATAGAGAGAGAGAGAGAAATCATGCATCGCGATATCGTTAACCTTCCCGTGCGCTCATGCCCGTTCTTTCATTGACCCCGCTGCGCTGATTATTAAGAAGAATGTTCCTAAATATGCACGAATACGCTTGACAATTATAACCTGTAATGATCAGACTACACTCACTTACACCTTGCGTACGCGGCTGCTACGGATAACATTCGTCATCCATATATATATATATATATATATATATATATATATACATATATATATATATATATATACATATATATATATATATATATATACATATATATATATATATATACATATATATATATATATATATATATATATATATATATATATTGTATACTGATTGAGTCGGCAATCCGAGCCTTCCCCCTTTTATTCATCATAATAGTGCATGCCCTATATTCTATTTAAATATAGTACAGTAAGTCATGTGACTTTCGTCTGCTTGCGGCAGGGCGGTGGCGTAGAAATGCTTTGCCTTCAAATCGGGTGTAAATTCGCAGCAAAACCGCAAATATTTTTTACATTTCTAGGATTACAACCAATCAGGTTTATTGACGTGCCCAACAAGCTAGCAATCTGTCACCTTTCGTTCAAAATATACACAATATACGAGTGTATGTACAAATAAAAATGTGTACGCTATAAAGCAACAAAACTTAGTATAATTAGCACAATAACCGTTTACGAGTTTATGTACAAATCAAAAGTGTGTACGCGATAAAGCAACCAAACTAGGTATAATTAACATAATACAAATTACAAACTGTATAACTAAGATAATACAACATTAATACCTATATAATAAAATAAGTTTGAAACCACTCACTATGAGTCACTTGTTTCTTCGTTCTTCAGCTGTAAGGGAAGATGTAGTTTAAAAAAGCGGCCCGGCCTGCATTTTGAAACGCCAATGGCAGCTCGTTCCAGATCGTGGGCAGCATGCAGGCCGAATGTAGCATGTGTCAAAGAAGGGTGAATCTGAACCCTGGCACCCTGAGTTTGTCCCTATAGCGCTGCGTACTGGGGTAAGGACAAAGTCAAAAGCATAATCTAAAGGAATTCCATTGTTTTGCACCTTATAGGCTAGCACCGCTAACTTTAAACGAGCTGATCAAGCTTGAGAAGCCCGAGCCTGGTGTACCATGGAGTCAGACTTGCGGCTCTAACCGCGTAATTCTGAACGACCCTTAGCTTGTCGAGGGTCGTGGAATACGTGGCGCCCCACAGAGTAATTCCGTAAGTTAGAATTGGCTTCATAAGCGCTTTGTAGACACGTACTAGAAGGTCCCGCACAGCCTTGGCTTTCCTCAAACGCACGAGTGAAGCCACCACGGCGTAGCAGATCCTGACATTTGACCTCACTTGACTATCCCATTTCCTATGCTCGTGTAACACAATGCCAAGACATTTTGCCTCTGCGCTGAGAGGGAAGACCCGCCTACTCGGAGGGCGATATTACCAGTTTTTTTTACTTCTATCTCGATGCTCGTTGTGGGGTGTGGTAAAAGTAGAGTGTCGTTTTCGTCGGGTTAACGGTATGCAAGGAATCAGTCTTCAAGTAGTCCGTAGACTGTGGCTCACACAAAGCATACCAGTTGGTAGCTTGATTGCATGGCGAGTAACACATGCAAATCCTGTAACATATTTATAGGTTTAGAATTGATGCCTGCGACTCAAGGTGCGCTCAAGAAGCACTGCTCAACACACGTTTAGGACACACGGAAAATTGTCGGCTACATCTTTTGTCTAAATAAAGAAATGTGTTATGTTTAAATATGCGTGGGTGTAGTTTGTTTATCAATCCCAAATTATTATTTGGGAAATTAGTGTTCATACACAATGATATAGAATGAGAACAAAGAAATTAAAACTCATGATAAGCAAAACTAGCTCTTCGAATGAAGAGGATTGTAAGATGCCGATTTCGAAAGAAGTTAGTTAGCCAAAATCGAGAACGCTATGCCTGAAGCTGGCTTACTGATGTCAATTTGTCGGCGGAACAAAGTGTGCAAATACAATACTGTAGTATCACTAAAAGCAACTATTTTAGTGATATTTTTATATCGTTCATATTGTTGCCTCCATTCAGCGCTTGGTAGTCCCAGCTTGAGTGCTACTACTGATTTTATCATATCGTAGGCAGAACCTTTTGAAACGACGCTAGCACTGACCCGTTTACATAAAATTGCAAATTCAAGTACACATTGTGCTCTGAAATAATGTGAACTCTTACTAAATTTAGGACAACGGTGCTTAATGTACAAAAATAAATAAGTCAAGCATGGTTTATTTTCATATGGTGAGTTTTATAAATCTATGACAGACGTAGCTTGCTAACATGCCACGCATAATGAAATAGCAAAATGTCAGCTAACAATGCACTGAATGTGTAATTTAATAATTTACAATCTAACTGTAGTCTTTTAAAACAATGTGACGTTTTGCACATCGCGGGCATTATTTATAGTGCTTTCATGACGTCGTAGCGTCGGACGTAAAGGTTCCATTCAATGTGAATAGAGCGGAACCCTGATCAGTTAGTCGCTACGCTGCGTCTGCACGCTGTCTCTTTCTTCATTTGAGAGCGCTCTCATCACTCAGTCTGCAAAGTTTCAGCAGGATCCACATTTCTCTTTGGGCAGTTGTGTGTGCAGGCAAGTGTTCAGAATCCGCGATCACACGTTCGCGCGGAGACAATTGTCCACTCCAAAGTGCTAACATAGTGAAATCATATATATATATATATATATATATATAAGTGTTCAGCGTGTCATTGCGGACGTAACGCGGCCATGAGACTGCGTAGTTCTCAGCCGTTCGGTCGCCGACCCGGAAGGTCGCCTGACCCAGTTGATCACCTACTGGCTGAAATAGTTCCGAAGTTGTTCGAAGCGCCGTATTTGCTCCGGGTATGCTCGTTAAACGACAAAAAGGATTAAAAATGCAACAACAACAACAACAACAAGACTTCGGGCAGAGTCAAAAATTGCGCTCTTTCAGAGATGATACTTCACAGGAAGGTCACTTTTGCAGTTAACTTTACAACAGAATGTTGTAGTAAGAAGCTTTTATATGTGATAGTGGTGAAACGATCGATGTAATGTCGCTTATAATACGAGTTATTGTCATCAGCACCTTTCTTTACTCGGGCCATAACTAGTCAAACTGTCAGCCCTCTGCAATCGATAAGAAACGGCTACAGCTGAATAATACTTTTATGCTTATTAAAGGACAATAAAGTAAAAACAACAACAACAATTGTCTTGCACATGACTATCTTCCTACCTCTCCATGCTCTTATTTTTCTGTCTGAATGTCTCCGCATTGTTTTCTTTCATCTTACTGTCCTAATGTCTCTCTCTCTCTCTCTATCTCTCTCTCAATCTCCCTCTTTATGTCGATTGGAAATCGTCGTCGAAAACGACCGCGACTCCACCACACGTAGAGGGTCCAGCCACATTCGGCCGAAACCACGAGTGCTACGAGACAGAGCGTCAGAATTCGTGCGGCCACCTGATGCTCCCGCATAAAGTCGACCGCCAGATAATCGACGCCAGCCCCGGGACAGTTGTTGAGCGCGTACCGGATGATCACAGACTCGAACAGATAGCCTCCGGCAGTGATGAGCGCCAGCAGAAGCGGACCATTCGGCGGCGGCGGCGGCGTCGAACGCCACAGGTTCGCGTACAGTCGGACGCCATCGAGCGTGCCCAGACAGGCGGTGAGTGACTCGAGCCACGCCAGGTCACCGACGATGTTCGACGACACGTTATACGGCGCGCCCCGACACTGGCGGCGGACGTCCGTCAACGCGATCCGTGGAAAGTTCGTCCAGCGGGGCACGGCAAAGCGCACCACCGCGTCGCACATCCACTGGACGACGACGGTGACGAGGTGATCGGATAGCTGCGCTTCCGCGTACGAATACGTCAGCGCTGCGACGTCATCGACACAGTATCGTACGAGTGTGTGCAGTTGCGCCGCACAGTGCGTGACCAGGTCCAGGACGAGCGCCGTCACGTTCCTACCCAGCGCCGCAACGGGTCGTAGAGATTGCGTCAGCGAAGTGACAACTGTGGCTAGCGCCGTCATCGCTGTCTCGACTCCAGCAAGGGCTGCCGTTACGCCCTGCCGGACGCCGCTGACCAGGCGATCCAGGACACCGACGTGCGATTGGGTCTGCGCATCTTGAGCAGAATTTGCACCTCTCTCGGTTTGGCGTTGGAGGTCGGCGTAGCGCCGCTGCTCGTCTTCGTCCGCTAGCCAGTGATCGCAGAACGCCGTGCGCAGGTCGCGGAAGCTGCCGTAGAGCTGACGATGGTCGACGTCGCCGGCCAGACGGTCGAGCAGCTCGTCACAGGTGACGATGCCCCGATCCTCGGGACAGGTCACACGCCGTCCTGGTTCGAATCGGTCTACAAAGCAGTTGTACATGGCAAGCGAAGCACGTGCCGTCGTTTCGGCTGGCCCTCCGAAGCACGTGCGCTGTACGAGCTCTACGGCGTCTCTCCAGCAGTCATTGTTGTCGCCCTCTTTGTTGTTGTTGCTGCTGCTGTTGTTGTCCTCGTTTTTGTTGCTGCTGTTATCGTTGTCGTGTGAGGCTGACAGAAGTGGCTTCGTCACTTCAGACCGTCTTTTCAGGAGGTCTTCGTAGACGTCACGGGAAATCGACGCCAGTCCTGGAACGGACTGGAAGCCGAGCAGAACAACAATCGTAGAGAGAAGGGTCAAGCTTATGACGGTACTCATCACTTGTCATGCAAACGGCTGTAGCATTAACAATGTACACTCGAACCACAGCAGAATGCTGTGCGGCATTCGACTCAACAACCAACAGCTGTTCGCTGTTACAGAAGAGGTTCTGCGCGAGAAGCTTGGCGGAACGTACAGTTCTCATTCAAATCATACGCATTGCTACGTACACAGTAAAATGGAGTAAAGCCAAAACACGGGCTGAATGAGATCACTGACATCGAGTACGGGTAGTGCTGTATGCAGTGTTAATAGTCGTAACAAATTATGGGATTGCGCGTTCGAAAAAACGGTACCCCCTTCACGAGGTACCGATTTTTCTTAAATCCAACTCTCTAGCTTGTCTAACCACATACATGACTTGATATTGATAGAATCACACACAGCGTGTCACGTCGTCATGGATTGTGCAATGTTTACAAAGTCGTAATCACTTGACGCTATACTGGGGTATCTATCGACATGGCATGTCGTTCGTACCCGTGCACGCAGATAGGATGGCCGCAGACGTCGCCAACTAGACGTTGTGGGGACATTGACTTCGTGACACATTAGCGGCACAAGCTGACCACGCGTCGATGCGTGCACGATACCGGTGCACGTAACTCAAAGGCTAGCACGTGTGCACTACGTCAATTAGTTCGCCTGGCAAATAGGGCACCCGTGCCAAAACTTTCGTTCAGTACTCAGAAGCTCAGCGAGCAGAGACGTCAAACGTCAACAAAGCGCCCGCTCCAACTGTTCGCCACATGTATTTTTCTCGCTGAGTGCATTTGCTAACAAACGAACTCAGTGAGAAAAACTGGCGCCTGTATGTCATGCCGGACCTTTGCTTTTCGTGCTAACTAATCGTACAGTTCTTTGCTATCTAATCTACAGGGCGATTGTCAATTGAGTGCATCGATTAAAGCTCATACGCGTAACGTGTGTCTACGGCAATGAACTATGCAATTTCCTGAAACCCTGGTACTTCTTCTCTCTCTCTCTCTCTCTCTCTCTATATATATATATATATATATATATATATTGTAGCATCTCTGATTGTCCAACTAATCGTCTAAGTATATATATATATATATATATATATATATATATCTGATTGTCCAACTGCTCGTCTAAGTACATATATATATATATATATATATATATATATAACTTATTAGGCTGATTACGCACACGGTCAGATATGCGATCGGACACACATGCACTCACGGATAAAAAGTAATAGATATAGAAGTGCTCCGCCAAAGTGACAAGAAACATGAAGACATAATAGATCTAATCGATAGGACAGCGTCTCAATCACTTGTTGAGCCATCAGCTATAGTGTGCCAATCCACATGTTTCAATCGTATCATGCATACTGTGCTCTCCTGTTTTAAGGGGAATGCGCCAATTTGGGGGCGTTTATCAATAACGAAGTCTTATTTTCGTAGGTACTGCCGTCCGTCTCAATGCGCATTTGTTTGCTGAAACCCGTACGTCAACCGGTTTTTGACGACACTGTCTTTGATACAAGTACTATTATTTTACTGCTGTTTCCCGGGCATACCTAATACCGAGGGCTGCTGAAATTAAACTCATAGCAAGGTGTGCATGGCCATACACACGGTCATATATGCAAGGTGTTCTGTCTAATTTAGCGCGCACATTATCGCACCTTTTTGAGCCCGTATCTGAAAGAAAACAGATATTTGGATACATTTTTTGCGTGAGTCCACAGAGGAACTTTAGACAAACATTTTCGTTTTTATTCATATCCCGCTCACACTGATTATATATATATATATATATATATATATATATATATATATATATATATATTCTTTTTTTGTACAAGTTACAGCTTTATTTGCATTTTTTTTTTTTTTTTAGATTTTCTCGTAAGGCGATTGCCCGTGTACGGATTTTTCATGTCATGGCTAAGTTACTCCACTCCGGCATTTACCTTGTCTAAATTGGAAACCATGCAAACCAATTTAAGAGTGGCCGGTCTGGGTCTCGAACCCAGTCCTC
This sequence comes from Dermanyssus gallinae, assembly GCA_003439945.1. Lineage (NCBI taxonomy): Eukaryota > Metazoa > Arthropoda > Arachnida > Mesostigmata > Dermanyssidae > Dermanyssus > Dermanyssus gallinae. The sequence continues at coordinate 110,259 of QVRM01005752.1, read as the reverse complement.
CCGAATGCAAGGCAAAGGCTTTGCCACTAAGCCACCTTGCTCGGTATATATATTATATATACACACCGAAAACGGCAGCATTCAACGAGTACATATCTGAATGGAGAATAAGATGGCAGACATTTACCCGTTCCTTTATGAAACCCACGCAATAACGTGTAGATCGTGGAAGCGCTGCAATTATGAAAATATACGCCTAATTGCACGATTTGCTGTACATGGAAGTTCCATGAAATTTTCTCGCTATGCTTGTGCAAAC
>QVRM01005752.1:85000-107500 GCA_003439945.1 Dermanyssus gallinae | reverse complement strand
CGACGTTGGTAGCTGTCGCCTTCGATAGCTGTGAGGAACAGGAGAAAGCGACGAAGACGGGCTCGGCTGCACGACAACGGGAATGGCAATGCCGTTGCCACGACTTCAAGGCGCCGCTGTAGTTGCCGCTACTGCTGCTGCTGCTGTCGGTGCTACTTCATGAAGACGTTGAAGTGCAAACAGCGAAAAGAGAAACGAGCGAAACAAAGCGAAAAAGTTCAGTGCTCATTCTTCTCGAATCTCAATCCTCCGAACTCGACCCGTCCGTTGGCTTGCTGACGCATTCGTCGTTTCGAGTCTGCTGTGCCACCATCGATTTCGAACAGCTGACAGACAGATAGACTTGAGTATAGTCTATATATAAAACAGTCCTACTGGTACTGGAATTGTTGTTGCTGTTGTCGTCGCCGTCGTAGTGGCTCGCCCCTGATCCTGCTCCTGGCAGATAGATCCCTCAGCAGGACACAAGGTGGAAGTGAGGTAAGCGGACTGGTACAAATTGCTAGTCAACCTGGTATTGCGCACGGCCTCTGTCTGCTGGCTGTTGGGGCGACCAGACGTTCAGAAACGGACAGAGTAGGGCATTAATGATTTTATATCAACGGCTGGGTATTGCCTTATGTAACAACAGCAGAAACGCTAACAACAACAACAACAACAACAACTGCAATAGAGCAATAAAGGCAGAAGCAGCAGCAGCAACAATACGGCCAACAATGACCGTAGCAAATACAATAATAGCGACAAGGATTGCGGTCCAAACATATGAACTACAACGAGGCTGACAGCAATAATAGCTAGAATATTGATAACAATAGCAGAAACGAGTACAGCAAAAGCAATAACACATTAGTAACAACAAAGACAATCACAGCAAACGCACCCGAACGACCACGGCAGTGTTGACAAAAGCTATATATATATATATATATATATATATATTTATTTCTCGGTTCTAAACGTGAAAGCTTCAACGTAAAATACAAGAACAATTGCTATTGAAAAAACTTAGTTACTCGGCAACTACGTCACGCAGCACCATCACTTTGGTACGAAAATGATGGCATCATTAAATTTGCTATTGCCTAAGAATAGTTTTTAGGCGTACATTTTGGGTCGCAATGGCAATTGTTTACGGCTCTGCTCGTCATCTGGCTATTCGCCTTTGAGTACGCAAACTAGCGAAGTATCTTTTATTATGCGGAATTTTCCGCCGAACACGCCGGAAGAATGGGTTTCTTCATGCGTTAACTGGCTCTCTTGCAACCGTAGATTTTGCATAACTATGTAGGAGAAAAATGGGCAGAATAACTACTTTACAAATCTCATCCTCACTCCTAAATAAGAAGTTTCCACCCCCTTCTTTTATAGGGAAAATCTATTTTCTTGTTGCCGAGTTCTACCAAACCTTAAAATACGTACATATTGTCACGATGCATCCTGTATATATATATATATATATAAGCTGCAGAGATGCGTGAAAGTTACGCTATTACTACAAGTTTGATATGAATTGGCACGTGTGGACCGCCAACGACATTATATATTATAAAAACGCTATACTCCACCAGACAGCCTCAACCTCCTTAGCGTTCTCCCAGCCGATTGATGTTACCCGAGGAGTAGTTACCGACGAAATCGCTACCACTTCTGACACGACTTAAATCTGCAGGAGCACTTCAAATTAATCTCTCCCTATCTATCTGCCTGTCTCTTTCTCTCTCTCTATATCTCTCTTAATCTCTCTCTCTATATATATAGCCCTAAATTCATTTATTGATAAAACTTCATATATATATATTTATATATATATATATATATATATATATATATATATATATATATATATGCGTAGTTAGCAGCATCGCTTTTCTATCGCGGACGCCAAGGAACTGGCAGAGAACTTCACAATTGCCGGGTAGGCCTAAGCCGTGATGTGCGGTGATTGGCAACGCTTGAACAGTAACGCGGGTATAGCGCCCATCTACGATAATATATCATGTTGTCAATTTGGTTTTATTCTCCTTTTTCTATATATATAACTATATTTCACTCTGCTTCCACTTCATGCCGTCGACAATGTTTGTACAAACATTACACTCAATAGGGCTCTGTCTAGCTATCTATGTACACGCTCTCAGGATGGCCATGGAACAGGTTTTCGGCTCGGGGTCGGGATCGGAAGCAGCTATCGCTGGGCTTTCAAGTCCGGCAATCCAGTAGGTCATTCGCTTTTTCTTGTTCTCTCTCTCTCTCCTTTTCTGTTGCCAGACTCTATGAACATCATCATCATCATCATCAGCAACAGCAGCTACAGCATCACCAGCTATACATACGAGGCGAGATAACCGGGCATCCTGGCTGCTGCGACAGGCGTTACGACAACAACAGTAACAACTCCCGCAGCCATAACAGGAAACGAGCCATCGGCCACGACGAACTTCCTGGTGACCTATCTGGCCAGCGGCTGGAGTCCGGCTGCATCCGCCTACAGCAGCAGCAGCACTCGCTAGAGAGTCAGACAGAGCTCTCGGCCGGTCTATTCGGCGGTATGGAGTTGGCAATGGTTGTCTAAGAATCGTAGTCGTCGTCGTCGATGGACCTCGACTGGACTGAATCAGGACATCAGTGCCGCCACCACCAGTGATCTCCCACACCTTCCTGTGCCAGTTCGGCTTGCTGCACCAGGCTCTAGTAGTTCAGGACTACGAAGTGGTACAACCAGTAGTTCTTCAGATCGTCCATTCTCGTTGGCATTCTCTCTCTCACACACACACACTTTCTTTCTCATTCTCTCTCTTTCTTGCTTTCGGCGTAACGCCTCTCTCTCCCCCTCTGTTTCGGCATCTATATGCCTATGTATCTTTCTTCTTTTCTTCCCTTCTCGCCCTTTTCTCTAAGGTTTGCTCAGTTCGCCTTCTATTCATATGTTTCGTTTGGCCTTCTCAGCCGTCGTCGACCTGTCTCTCCTCTCTCGAATGCCATCGTACACTACTCCACTACAACAGCATATATCCCGTTTGTGTGTGCAAGTGTGTATGTGTGCCTCGAGTTCATTTAATTACAGCTGGGGTCGGGCCGCCAGTAGCCTCGAGAGCACTTCCTTTTGTTGAAAGTCGTCCTCGCGCGTACAATTGGCGGCACCACCACCAAAACCACGACGCCTAAGGGACCAATCGCGACCAGAATCACGCCGCGACTATCTGCTGGCCCAAGCCGCGGTGCCGCCGTCGAGTATCACAAATGATACACGATGATGAGGACGACGAGGCACCCCTCTCCTTTCCCCACGCCTGCCCCCGCCTTCTCGGCGCTTCTACAGCCAGATCATCCAGAGCCGATGGTGGTGCGGTTGAGATTAGATGGTGCGCGGTTGGCGGTGCCTATCGTACTGTCTGTTCAACGCAGTACCTTACCGCAGACCTTACAGCATCGCATGCATCAACGACTAGTGACCCCGGAAGCGGGGGACAGCGGGGTCTACGGCGGAAGGCCTGTACTGTCGTAGGCCCGTGTTCGCCAAGTCTTGCTTGAAGGGACCCGGGACCAACCGGGCCGATGACTTTCAGCGAGATTCGAGTACGGGCCGACGCTACCCTATGTCGCCATCCGTTCAAGACACAGACCGATATCTGTAGGCAGGTTCTATGCACTGAGGTGTCGTAAGAGCAAGCCCTTCCTGTCTCTAATATATATATATATATATATATATATATATATATATATATATGCCGCTACCACTGGGTCTTCTATACGCAATTTCTAAGACATGAAAAAGAGACTGTCTTAAGAAAGCCCCTAGAGATAACCACGTAATTCAGTGTTGTATTAGCGTGCGCACAGCGTGTACAAATCGCCAGAAAAGTTGTGCCAGAGTTACCAACAACGATAGCTTCGAGGCTCCGTTTGCGACACTAACCAGCTAGACAAAGGAACACTGGACAAGACAGAGAGACGTAACGACATTATGTGAAATGATTTTCGTATCTGTATCTGTAAAAATATGTGAAATGTAGGCCTTCTGTACGTATGACGAGAAACTTTGTAAAAAGAAGGCGTCTACAATCGGCCATCCTCGCTGCGTCATATTGCTACTCAAAGTTCACACAATACAATATTACATGTATGTGATCTGTTATCGAAAACCGACTTATACGAGACGACAACAATACAATGCGCTCCGTCTTGTACGATAGCGTGGATGCTCTAGAATCTCCCATTTAGCCTTTTCAGGACATAAGTATTTTTCTTGTATTCCTTATCTTTCTGAGCAGCTAGCCACGCACAATCCTCTACGGCTCTAGCTCAACCTTAGACAGTGGGTGGAGCGTTAATTGCCTCCAGCTCAATTTCAATTTGAACGAACCGTCCACAATATTGTTTAGTCTCCGGCATCGGGCAGCGCAACTGAGTATTCGAGCCAGTCCTCTGCCGGCAGCGCAGCTACCTGCCTGGAGACCCTCTATATCTAACCGGATTTCTTCAGAAAATAGGAAAGGAAATTTAAATCATCATAGTCGTTTAGTTGGTTTGGCCCTCTGTGACGCAACTGTCAGAGAATTATCCACTTGAACCGAGCACGCTGAGACGCTAGACCCTGAACTGCCGATCACGAAGCATTTCAGGTACGCTGAAGGAGCCATATATATATATATATATATATATATATATATATATATATATATAAGATCAATCTAGCGCAAACATAAACGATAAGATTTATATAAATAATATTAGTAGTACAAATAGTTTTTAAAGTATCATATACTGGAATATTGAGCTAGATAGTAGAGTGTCGGCTTTGTTATCATTGACTTCCTTCCACAAGAAAAACGACCGCATCTACCCTGCATACATTGCGCATTTCATTTAACCCAACCTGTAAATTTCAACAATCATTACTCGTAACATATATGTTTCGCGCTGGGGATCACCCTCATAGGAAACTAAAAGGAAGTTGGAGCACAACGAGCCCTTTTGTCTTACAGATAAATTAGAAGTTCACTTTTCAGTGCCACCTGGTTCGTTGTCTCATTGTGGGTCTGCCAGAGTAACTTGTGCCAGTCTAAAATGAAAATAGTTGCATGAAAAACGCTGGAGTAATTGCATCTATGTGAAAGTGTATGCGTATTTATTTGTATTTATTACAACCCTATATATATACCGGAACTAGAATTAGTTAAATCCTAGAAAGATGACATTGGTGAGACTAACTATTAAACAGCGTAGCGCACCCAATACGTCGGTAGCTTTGATTTACAGCTGGCACTGCCTGCTGGGCAGGCTCTTATCTTACACCGTCGTCCCTGGCGACCGCGTTGTGTGTAGAAGAAAACCAGCGCAAAGCAAGCTTCCGCGTGTCCCGGTGGTGGCCGAGGTGCAGTGCCGTCGAGCGACGCAATGTCTATACAACGCCGCTAGAAATGTTAGGGATCGAGCGACATCATGACGGACGGGGTCGTGACCCGTGAAGACCCACACGGCCAACAATGATGACAATGATGATGATTCGAGCAGGAAATCACTCCGCAGACTCTCTTATGCACTCTCTGGCTGAGGCGAGAGACAGGACAAAATATATACATATATCTATACATAGAGAAACAGAAAATACTGCTCCAGTCACCCAGCTAGCTCGTATCACCTGCTCCGCTTGGCGTCTTGCTGATCCTTCGGCACCACTGGCCGGTGCTCGCGGCCGAACCTCGTAGAAGGACGGCACCTCAAGGAACCAAGCAAAACCACTTTGACCGGCATCAACGGCAGCAGCAGCAGCCTCAGAAGCAACAACTGGGTTACGCTACACTTCCTGATTGTTGTCGTCTTCGTCGTCGTCGCCAGCGTCGCCACTCAATCGAACTAGGAAGCTTCGTGGCTCTCGGGCGACGGCACCGCGCCAGATACAGCGCTAACTGTAGTCGTGGTTAGAGAGTTCCGTATCAGAGTTCGCCGCGCGGTTCGCCAGTCTCAGAGGTCGACAAGATCGAACGAGCCAATGCTGTATACATCTTCTCAGAGTCAGCTGCGCTCGCTAGGCCTGAATAGGCTCGACGCAGGGCCGCGCATTTACTCTCCCCCCCCCCTCCCCTGGTTGGCGTTCGGTGCAGGCCCAGAGGTGAATGATCGGCCTCGCCTGTGTGCGAACCTGCTTCTGATGCGCCAACTCATCGGCGACGACCTATACCTAGAGTACCTTGCCGGCATTGCTGGAAACAGCATGTAGCAGAAAATGAGGTCGTCGGGTAGCTTGGCCACGGTGCTTGACCCTCATGTGGGGTGGCGGCCTCAGGAGAGCAGGGCGGCCCTTTTATTAGACTCAGAAGGCCTCCTCGGGGGCCTCCAAAGCTCTTCCTAGCGAGGCAAAGTCTTAGCCAGAAGCTAGAAACCGGCAAGCTGGAAAAAACCTTAGCTGGATGAATCATACGCCAAAAGGATTCCAAAGCCCATCCAGTCGGCACAATGACCCGACCGACCTAATGGGACGTGCACTTTCAACAGATAAATGGTCTCGGTAATCTTCCAAATACATCGAGCGTTGGTGGAAGGTGCAAACCCAGGCCCATAAAAAGCTTGCGCATTGCCTACCAGGACTCCTATGATCGAGGTATCGTCTGTCATTTTGTGGATTTGTACGGTATTACTTTGATTCGCTTGCTCTCGCTTTCTTTACAGTTTCCCAAATTCCCATCCAGTATGACATAAACGTTCCGCTGCTGCCTTGGCTGCAACCAAATCCCGATCATCTCGAAATGACTTCACTTTTGTCTTCTCAGGTGCTGTGTCGTAATACATAGTTTCTTATAACACTGACGCGTTTTATTTGACATTTATTTTCAGTACATTATTCTTTCTCTTTGGTCAGTCATTTCAATAATTCAGGCTTCGGAGCTATCCGTGTCTGGACATGGCGACTTTTTTTGGCGGTTTGTCTTAGTTCCAAACTATTCTCCGTTCTCTACGGGCTTAAAATCGCCGTGAGGCATACCTTTATTGCACCGAGTGCCTAAGGTGTTGATATATCTAGGGTTTCTTCAACAGACCTTGGGGCCGAATGACCTCTGCCATGCGTTTATCATCACAGTTGCATAGCCCGCTAGTGGTCGACCCAAGTGTCGCCTATACCGTTCGCAGTGAACTGTCTTCGTTTCGTTTTATTACATTTTGTATATATATATATATATATATATATATATATAATTGAATAAACACCAAATATCTCATATGGCATATACGAGTATATGTAGCGTTTGCCTAAAAAGAACTCGAAGGCAAATTAAGGATGCTGGGTCTGAGAATGCGTTTTGCAACTCGCAGAACTCTTTTCTGTGAGACGCTTTGTGTGAATGATGAACTACTACTAAAAGCAGTCCACTATACTTCAACAAAACGACTGCGCTGTACTGATGTGACTATGAAGTCATCCCCCTCTTAATTGTTACACTGATGTGACAATCATGGAGGGCAATAGTGCCAGCTAATAAGGCGGAGGTGTTCCAGCGCTATGCGTCCAACAACATAGCTGCTTTACAAGAGCAGACATCTTGCGTGCATCGTCTTCGTAATTCGGTTTCTGGTAATCAGTAATAGAGAGAAGCATAGAGCCGTCTGGACATCCGTAGTGTAGCCAGGTCACTACTCGTAGTTATCTACGAAGTAGAGAAGCCGGCACTTGTTAGCCGAAGCTGTTTGTCGTCACATGTCGCCTCTCTGCGGGCGCTCCGATTAGTACACAGAGACATCCACACACACACACACACACACTCACATCTAGCATCTCTGAAAGAGTAGACACGCATGTGTGGAAGATAACCTGCCCGATTTCTGGACCTCCTTGGTCGACCCCCCTCCGTCGCTTTGCAGTAGGTTTTCGAGTTCGGGTTGGATGGTGTAATCCGGAAGCAGCCAATTTTTGCGAGAGATGATGCCGATACGATAGCGCCGAGGACGCTGAGCATAATAGGTGGTCCGGGCACAATTGTTAATCTCAAGCCTAGTTTGATTCAAACAGATAGAGGGGGGGGGGAGAGCAAACAAGGAGATGCGGGAGTTAAGGGAGAGAGAGAGAGAACTCCCAGAGGAAGCTGAGAGAGCATCACAGTACTGTTGGTCATTGCCACAAGCAGACCGGTCAAGCAACTTGTATATCAGCTAGCCAGCCATGTTATGCATCCTACGTTTCCATTGAGCTGCTACCTATTTACTTCTACTATCACTATTCCTATAGCTGAAACTCCTGTTCTACACCTACGTAGATGCGACCCTTCGAGTTCAAGGTTCGAGCATCCTAGTTTACTCGGTTTGGTTCTATTCCGCTTCTGTAGTCGTCGCTGTCGTGGTCGGCACGTTTAACAAAAGCGCGCGACGACGACGACCACAACAACAACGACAACAGCAATAATAACAACAACGACAACAGCAATAATAACAACAACGACAACAGCAATAACAACAACAGTAACCACCACCACACCAACAGCCATCTGCTCACCTGCTCATAGTAGTGGCGGTAGCGTTCGCCTGTACCGGAAGTGAGTCCCTGGTAGGCTGGGTGGCTGGGTCGACCCAGCTTGTCGCGTCGCTCTCTTAGGCGCGCTAGACGAAGATTCGTCGCTGAAGCGTCGCCTCGTAGCCTGCCTGCCTGTCGTTCGTTCTTTCGCTCGTCCGTCCGTGCTACTGTGGTTTGGCTGCTGTACTGTAGGTTCTTGCTTCTTTTTCTGCTTCTGCTGCTGCTCCAGTCTGAGCGACTAGAAGACTCTGTCTTTCTCTGTGTCTCTCGGATTTTGGAGACTTTTGGCGGCAGCCGTCGCCGCTGCCACCACATGGTTGTTGCCGTTGTTGTTGTTGTTGTTAGAGTAATCGTAGTCATTCTAGTATATCTGCAAAAGTAGTCGTAGGGTAATCGTTGTAGTAGTAGCAGTAGTAGTAGTGGTAGTAATAGTGGAAGTGAGTAACACTGTGTGCCAGAACTAGAGTTGAATCTAGATACCGATGATGAGGATGATGATGGAGACGACGACGATGATGATAAAGAAGAAAGGTGCTTTTGCCTACACTCTAGCTGCTAGAGTCTAAGCCAGAAGCAGCAGGTTGCCTTCATGCAGTAAAAGGTGGGCTACTGCCGGGCTGTCAATAGACCGTAGCTAGGTGTAGCCAGGCTTCTTGCGCTCAACTTAGAACTGGCGGGCTGCTGGCTCTGCCGATCGCCCCACCTAGCGCGGGCTGGTCGTCGATTCATGACAGAGTGCAGATGATAGTAGATGAATGTAGATGACAACGGAACGAGTTGGAGCAAACGAAAGACGACGGCGACAGCAATGACAACAGTAACAACAATGACAACGACAACAGTAGCAACAACGTTAACAACAAGAACAACAGTTGTACGCGAGAGAAAAAGATGGAAGACAGACGGGGGGGGATTTTTTTTATTCAGGTCTCGATAACGTCGCCGTGGATTCGTCCTCCTGTCGCTGTTACTGCTAGTGCTGCTGCTGTGAAGGATAGTCCTGCGGCCGGCCGGCACATTGGTTGCTTTGTTCGTGGGGGTTGGAGACGGACGAGAGACGCTCCGTGTTGCTTGCGGACCGTAGAAATCTCGGGGGGAGCGGGGGCGGTGGGACAACCCTTCAATCGGATCACTCGTTCTAATAATCGCTTTCTAATCATGCATACTCAACAATACGGGTATAGGAGGCTTTAGACTTGCTTTTGTCTCAATTGTCTTTATTGTTGTCGGCATGTGGTCTTTTCTCTGAGTGCTTTAGCTCAGCTTTTCTAGGAGAAGACGCTTCTAAGCCACCAGCCGTCGTTTGCCACCTAGAAACGCCAATCGACCCGTATTGCGTCATCTGCAAGCGACACATATCTATCTAGAGCTAAAGTGAGTGACACTTTGGCCAGTCCGCTGCGTGTAGTGTTTAGATGGTATGCATGTTAACTCAGGTGTGTTTAATTAGGAATGGCTCGGCCAACTAAATAATGAGCAAATTTAACTTGATATGGGAACTGCAAGGAAATTGGAAACCACATATACGGATTCTGCTCACAAAGAAGAACATGGATGTTAAACTTTGTATTGCGATAATAGTAAGTGGTCCGCTAGCGAGCCATATATATATATATATATATATTTTAAATGGCCGCTTTAAAATGTACGTCGTACCGGATGCCATATAATTTCCCTCTAATGAAAAATAATAAATTGCGAAGCAGAGAAGACTCGGAGAATGTGATGTTATCGTTGCTTTTATTGCCGTTTTGTTACTACTATTGATGTCGTTGTTGTGAAGGCGACCCGTACATGGTGGAGAGTTTCGCCTGTCCTGTGAAAATTAGCCAAACCGGCATTACCTGTTAGTAGATTATCTTTTACCTCATCATCCCTAATTTCAAGACTGAGCATTGCCCTTTTAATCTCTCAATAAAGCTTGCCTGACCGCCGTTCGACTGTATGGATGCATGCGCCTCAAGCATGAAGCTCTATGCGGATTAGTAAGTGAAGAAGTGTACCAGTGTTCCTGTAGATGGCTGCGAAGCATCGTCCATCGAGTGTTGCTATTTGCGCATTCTGGCGGCTCTTACGTGTCTATGCGGGGAGTAATGGTTGACCTTTCTTCCATTCGCTCTTCTACCCCCCCCCCCCAACTCTTTATAAACATATATATATAACATGACAACGGTACAACAGTTACTTAACTTAGAGCTCCAGTTTGACTCGAAGACGCAGGCACCCTACCGCTATCAAATAGAGGATTGGGCCTTTCCGACCTTGTCACCCTGGGTGGCCCCGCATTAGTGGCATGCCGCGATGTCGCTGGTAGAGAACTACATGGACGATTTCTCAGCCGCCACAGGTACAACGCCACCGGAGAACATGTGTTTTCCGGTGATGAGGAGTCTCCATCCCTGATGGATCAGCTCAATAGCTGATTTTACAATACTAATTTACCAAATTCTACATCTAACACGCATTAAAGCCAATAGCGGCACTAACACACTTACATATTTCTACGGACGACTTGTAATGCTATGGTTAGTAATACTGGTAGACGTAAAAGTAGAAGCTGGTCGTTAAATATCATCAAAGCAGCCCTGTACTGTCGTGCTTCATCGGCAGCGGGAGCTATCGCCTTCAGGTGATTCTTTCTATCAAGTGCCAACACAGCATTGCTAGTCAAGATAACCGGGACAATCGAGTCGCTGAGCTCCCCCAGTCTGGATTTACGATGCCGGTCCGCCTCCCCCCCTCTGGTCACCACGTGGCATCCGTGAGAGGTGGTCTTCGACGAGGGGGCGGTGACGAACCATGAGAACCTTCCGATTCGATATGATCTCTGAGAGACTGCACACACTCGGCTACGACTAGAGGGGAGGAGACCATGAGAACCTTCCGACTCAATTTCTCAATGCTTCAATTACGAATACTTCTATTGCTACTACTATAAACGAAACTAATTGAAGTCATCCCGCTTGGTTAACACACCGCATACGACAACTGCATAGTCCAAAGACAAAGCCTCCTTCGCTCGTACTAAATAAAGTGTGTGATCTGTAGCTGGTATATATATATACGTATATATATATATATATATATATAAATACGGTAAGTGAGGAAAAACGTGATAAAATAAATACAACATATATGTAAGTTAGGTGTAAGGTGATTTTGTTCGCGGGCGGAATCGAAACGCGTGTTTCGAATGAATGAATGCGGCGCTGATCTGTACCGATTATTACGATATGATCAGCTCCCGAGCTGTGACCGGAACCGTTGAACGGCGTTGAGCGGCTAAAACTGACCAGAAACAAAGAAAGAAAGAAAGGCTTGCCGAAAGGTTGTTTTCTGCGATGGCGCAGACGCATGAACGTAACCGGTGTCGCAATCTCAGCGCGATTCCAGATGATCTTGTTGGATAACTACCGCTACTATTACTAAGGCGGCCGCCAAAAACATCACCAACAACGTCACCAACAATAACCGCAACGGTAACAGTATTAGCAACAACAACAACTATATTAATTGTGTGCAACGACAACAAGAGCAACTACGACAACAAAAACAACAACAACATCAACAACAAGGGAAAATACAGCAAAATGACAGCAACAACAACAGCATCAACAACAAGGGCAACAACAGCGCAATGACAACAATAACACAGAAAAGAAGAGGAAGAAGAAACAAAAAACAACAGCTCAACTCCCCGGGAAGTCAGCAACGGCTGTTATGTCTTTTAGACGGCTTTCAAATTTTTTCTTGACATTAGTTTATTTATCTGCAAATGTGGATCGACCAGGTCAGCGGCCAAGCAAGCAAACGTTCACACTAACGGTCAGCCACCGGAGGTACCACAAGGGTGCCACAGTATCGAAACCCGCCGCCATCTGCCTCTAAAGAGCCGACACAGCCGAACCGTTGCATTCAGCTGCTGCGTTCAACGAACAATGCCAATCGTCACCTCACGGACTCATGCGGACGCGTGCTTTCTCTCGTACAAACGTACAAACATACATATATGCGTACGTGCAAACAAGCATACATACGTGCATGCATCCATATGTGTGAAGTCTAGATAGACAATCTAGTAAGTAGGTAAAGCGGCGTGGTCTAGGGGACTAGTGCGCTAGTCATGATGGTTGTCATCTACCGGGGTGTCGCCGGTTCGATCCCTGTTGTTGATCGAATTTTCTTTGAGCGATGCTCATTGAGAATAGATGATAAACCATACCGCTGCTGAGAGTCAACGGCCATGCTGCCACAAGGACTGTTGAAGAAACCCTAGATATCTTAACGAGTTCGGCCCTCGGTGGATTGAAGATATACCTCAGGCCAAGTTTCAAGCCCGTAGGAGACGGAGGATAGTCTAAAACTAAAAACAACCTCCTTAAAACATGTTCTTCATTCTATGTAAAGAGGTCGAGTGCACTGATCGTCCGTCAGTCCAGAAGCCTGCGGCGGGCCGGTCGTGGTCACGCTGAGCAAAAAAAATCCTTTTGGGGCTGACTCTCAGCCAAGATTTAACGTCCATGGGACTGCTTTGACATTGCTTCATAGACGGACCCCCATAAATACAAATCGGTGCAACGGTGGGGCTCGAACCTGCGCACCTATGTGTCTCCTCCGGTCGCAAGGCGCAGACGCATGCCATCAAGCCACCGGGCTCGATGGTCACGCCGAGGTATAGATGAGGTTCCTGTCTGTTTGTTTTCGTCGTCCGTACGGTTACCAGACTACCAGTTGTACCATCACTACATCAATATCACGACTTTACGGCAGCCGCCTCTAACGGCGGTTAGCAGCTTCAGCTGCTGCTCCAGCCTTCGTCGCCTGCTGGCACCAAGTTCACCTGGCAATGGTGTTAGGACTCACTGGCCGTTACTTTGCCGATATGGCCAGCTCCACCCCCCCCCCCCCCCCGGCGTACAGCAAAGCGCAGCAACTGAAGCAACGACAAGTACAGCGCAACGGACGGTGTTGTTACCACCGATGCCCATCACCATCGCGCAACGACCGACTAACAGACAACCCGACGGCGCGCGACCAACACCACACGAACGCGCTCTCATTCGCCCGCCGCACTGGCAGTGACTGACTGCCGGCACACCCGTTGGCTCGGCCCGGTGGCTGCACCGGCTGGCCGAGTCCACATACACCCGACATCTTCGGCACGCACCTCCTCTCTCGTTTGACCGGTGGTGGTGGCGGCGGAGAAGGCAGTGGCGGAGGCGCGAAAAAGCGCCCTCTCCCCAACGGCGGGGGCGCGGCGAGGGGTTGTCGGAGAGGCGGAGCCTAACGCAGCTGCTCCGCGCCGCTATAAATAGTCGTGGTGGCACAACGGCAAGGTCAGAATCTCGAGAGTGCCGCATACTCGCTTTGGATACTAAGTACACATGCACATCATCATCGCTTGCTCGATCGTTCGTTCGTTCGTTCGCTCGCAGCATTGATGATACTGGTTCAGTGGTCGCGTGCTTGCTTTGCTTAGCCGGTTGAAGACTCAGCGTTGTCGTTCGTCTACAGCAGGCTACACAACCGAGAGTTTTGTTGTTGTACCACCCCCGTCGTTACTTGGACTAATACGTGTCGAACACTCGCCTCTATATCAACGGTAGCGCAGCATCGTCAGCAGCGTAGACTGCCAAGATGCCGAAGGCTTTCCTGATCAAAAAGAAGCATGAGGCTATGATTGCCGCTCAGTTGACCGGCGTTAAGCGTCCATGGCTGGACGACATGGAGCTGCCCGAGGACCTGTCGAGATCCTCAAGCTCGCCAGCCTTGTCGGTTTCGCCGGCGCCATCTGACTGCTCTGCGACAGTGCCTGGTATGTATTGTGCTCGTAGTGGTGCTTGCCGTAATCACGTGTTATGGTTAGAGTTAGTTATTTCTAGCGTAACGATTGTTTCTTCGATTAGAATTGCCTCTCATCTGCCTTACTGGTGTGTGCATCCTGAGCATTTTCAAAAAAAAAGAAGAAAGGAAAACAGTAAATTACAAAGAGTGCAGTTTTCTTTGTCCCAAAGTACACCGTGTGAACACACCCACTTAACTGATTAGAAACAAGTTCAAGTTAAAAACTCGATGAGACGAGAATCTAAGAAGACGAGCACTTGACGCTCTCAGAGGCTCTTACGCGGACGATTCGATGACTAACCGTTTGATGTCGTTGTTGATTGCAGATATGGCAATGCCGTTCGATCTGTCGACAAAGCGCGCCCGCGTTGAGTCGCCCGAACCGGCGACCGCCCCACTGTCGGCTGTGCCCAGCGCTGCTGCAGTTGCTGCTGCTGCTGCACCCGAGTGGCCGAGGATAGTCATGCCAATGCCAGCATATCCGGCTGGTATGCCTCCACACTTTTACTATCCTCTGCTACCTCAGATGCCGTTTGCGGCTGCTGCTGCAGCCGCTGCCGCAGCAGCGGCTGCGGCGGCCGCTGCCCACATGGCCAGTCAACAACAACAGCAACAAGAACAACAACAGCAGCAACAACAAGAACAACAGCAGCAACAACAACAGCAGCATAATCATCACCGACATCATCAGATCGTGCAACCTATTCCTGTCCACCTTACTGCTGTACCACCAGCACACACGACGGGACCACGCTATCGCCATCAACAGTATCTTCGACAGCAGCAGCAGCAACAACAACAACAACAGCAACAACAGGCAGACATCGCTGTGGTTCCCTCATGGAACAACAACAACAACAGCAACAGCAGCAACAACAACAACTACTGTCATTCATCGGAGTTGTCCTCACCATGCTCACCGACATTGTCAGCGTGCAGTGACAAGGAACCATCGTCATGTCCCTCACCCTGCTCGACGACATCTTCGGTATCTTCTTCGTCGTCGTCGTCGTCGTCGTCGACATGCTCCCCACCGCTGCTGCTGGACCTACAAGCCAAGCCTATCGAGCTGTGTCAACAACCAACCAGCTCACCTGTTAGCCCATCATCGTCGTCCTCATCATCATCATCGTCGTCGTCGACCGGCTGCGACAGCAAGAGCGGCTCGTTCTCGTGCAAGTTCTGCCCCAAGTCGTACGTGTCGCTGGGCGCGCTCAAGATGCACGTGCGAACGCACACGCTGCCCTGCAAGTGCGACCTGTGCGGCAAGGCGTTCTCGCGGCCCTGGCTGCTGCAGGGCCACATCCGGACGCACACCGGCGAGAAGCCGTTCGAGTGCGAACACTGCCATCGGGCGTTTGCCGACCGCTCGAACCTGCGCGCCCACCTGCAGACGCATCAGGAGGTCAAGAAGTACTCGTGCTCGAAGTGCGCCAAGACGTTCTCGCGGGCATCGCTCCTGCACAAGCATCAGGACTCGGGCGCGTGCTGTCAATCGACTGCGGCCGTCGCCCCCACCACCACCACCCCCGTCGGTGGCGGCGTGCTGCCCCTGGTGACAATCAGCCGCCCATCCCCGCAATCGAGCCCGGCTGCAGTTCCAGCGTTGTAATCATAGGCTTTGCTGTTATTGTCGTCGTCGGCATTTGTCGTCGTCGTTATTGTTATTCATATATATATTGTTATTGTTGTTGTTGTCCCCCCGTCGCCTAGTAAATGGGACTTAACCATAATCGGCCATCATAATTTGGATCTGGATGAGAAACACTCGATCGTCGAATTGTTGATGGCTTGATGTGATATGATGCTTCGTACAGTGCGTCTAGTCGTTAAACAAAACACTGCCTATTCTCGCTCTCTCTCTCTCTCGACTTCCTGTCCACACCTTTCTTCTTCTCCCCTGAGCCAAAGGGAAGAAGTGGTGGGTAGAGGGGGAGATTTCGTTGCTTGCTTATGTGTGTTTGATCTTTCCGTAATTACATGCACACACACACACTGAGAGACACATGTATGTGCCGTTCATTGTTCATAAAGTTCTCACTTACATTACACATGTCAAATGTGGTGGAGTAAAAACGAGGGTTATTCGAGGTCCAGATCTATATATGTACCTACCTACTGTCGGCCGGTGTTGGGCTTGCTCAGTGACCTCGCACATCCGTAATTGTCATTGTCATACAGCAGGATCCAGTCTATAAACCGCGCTTGGCCAGAAGCTACTGTACATAGGCAAATATCCTGTACAAAGAGTATAATATAAATTAAATTACGCGTTAAGTTATACTGAAGCGAGCTGAAGACATGAAGTAAAAGACAGCGAAAAGAATAATAAAGTAAATGACCCATGTAGGGTTTCAACATGCAAATGACATTCTGTGTTTACTCTTTGAAATCGTTCATTGACATATTTGGGTAAGGAAATAGATATATATATATATATAGGTAAGGATATATATATATATATATATATATATATATAGGCCATTGATTTATTAACATTTAATATGCTAGCGCTTTGGATGTATATATATATATATATACAACTCAAAGTTATATGCATCTATATAAACATTAATTTAAGGAATAAGTAACAACGAATGCGTGTGCTCATACTATTGCAAGTTTGTGCATCACCGAAGATAATATGTGAAAAGTATTTATTTTTCGGTGTTTCTAGAACCATGCATAGAACCAACACGTTCGTCGTTTGACACCGTTTCCCTATATATATATATATATATATATATATATATATATATATATATATATATATATATATGATAACAACTTTATGATAACAACAAGAAGAAAAGACACAGTGCTGATCTGCTTTCAGCCAGGTGGAGCTCGAGCTCTGACCTCTGACTGATCGTCAAAAGGGAGCAGCAGATGTGTTCGGTGGCGGTATGGCCCACTGCCTCCCTTCGACGCTATCGGGGCTCTGCTGATCTTCTGCCGATTTTTCCAGCGGCGATGGAAACCCTCATCATCAGCAGCAGCAGAAATCATCATCATCCTTCGTAGCAGCCGGCGTCGTTGCAGTAGCAGAACCAGTACCATTATACTCATTATTATCATCATACATTATTAGCAGTCCGTAGTGGTAGCAGCAGAGTACAAAGTGCAGCTAGGTGTACATCTATCCATGTATCTATATATCTATTGATCTATCTTTACATCCGACCGTCCCATCATGATCAGACCGGCCCGGACGGGTGACAAAAAAGCTGCTGCGTCGCTGGCTGTTGGCCGCGGTTATCGGCAGTGGCTGTAGGTTGGGTGCTGGAACAGTAGGATGATGGAATCCCTGGATGGTCGTAACCCCCGCGGTTCTGCCACCGCTGTTCCGCTGTTCTGTCACCGCACATTGCGACGTATCTCTGCACACTGCAACTGTTGAGCGGCGGCGGGACGTGGTGGTCGATGTGCGGATTTCGGAAACGACAACAGCAACAACAACAACAACAACAACACCGCTGATACGAGGAAGATGGCCGCCGGGAGATGAAGCCAACGGCAGCGAGGGGGAATCGCGCGAGATATAGGGATAAATCACCAAGATCATCCGTGAAGCCTTTCCTCACCTCATGTCAGCAGCATCATAGCACTATCATGGTAACCCGTCGTGTTGGCTCAATGGTGTTGTTGCGATGGTGGTTAGCAAAAGGGCAGCGACTCGTTGACGTTTGTTCTGTACGCTGAACTGCAGCTACCAGACTGCCCGATGTTGCTGCGCTTTTCCTTGCACACACGCAGCAAGAGATCCCCTTTGCCATCGTGGACGGTGACAACGCCAAATGCTTTAGCGATTGATGTTGCTCCTTGATTAACTATCTCAATAAATACGTCAATCAATGGAAGCATGGATGGGTGTGTATATACATACATTTATATATACGCATCGCAGTAGTACGAATATATATATATATATATATATATATATATATATATATATATATATATATATAATATATTCCTACTATATATATATATACAAACCTACCGCGGTGCTTCTGTGAACGACGCCCGATACGCATGAAGGCTTGCATGAACATAATCACAATAATACAATTGCTGCAGTTCTTCGGTTAGAAGTAGCTAAAAAAGTAGTTAGCGGTTATTTTATAATTAAGATTATGTTCAGTCTGTGTGTCTGCTCTTAGAGGACTAATTGGAGAGTACGGCGCGCACATTGGAACACCATGCAGGAAGCTCATCTTTACGTGTGGATCGGTAGTGTGGGGCTCCAACCCGCTAAAAAACTAGTCTGGTCTCTTCTGTCCCCCATAACGACGGGGTATTCCTTCTACTCTTCAATCACGTTAAACAGTCGAACGGGGGCAAACCCACTGACGGATACACTCCCCGAGGGGCACACACTGCCCTAAAAATTACCAGCCAGCATTATTAGTAATATACTTATTAGCAAGCAATTAGCCATATAGCGGGTTGCATTGGACGCATTAGCTATGTAGCAATTAGGCAGCACATTTGATTGTGTAGAGGCGTTTTTCCCCGATGCGAAGAGAAACAGAAGGAGGCTTTCTATTGGTCCACTAGCTGGCCATATATACCATCAGCCACCAAATATATATATATATATATATATATATATATATATATGCATAGACCTAATTGGACCTGTACATGTACAGCTACTTCCATTTACACTATTCATACACCTAGTCCCTATACAGCTATGACATCAAATATGATGACGGTGGCCATAACTGCGATAACAATTGTTGTTGTTGTTAACAATCCAATAACTAGCAAATCTAGTATCCGTCAAGCTTGTCTGTCAAGTTAATTTTGTTCTCGTTTCATTAATGTTTGTGTTTTCCGTTTCGTTCTGCTTGGTCTCGTGTTCTGTTACCTCGTCTTTTGGTTCTTATTCTTCTTCTACTTCTTCTCTGTCTTCTGCGTCGAATTCGTCTAGTCCTTGTCTTTTGATTAGTTCTACCACTACTTGGTCGCGTTGGCGCTTCTTCGTGCGTTCGTGTTTTGCCTTTTCTTGGAGCCTCCTTTACTTTTGGTTTGTGTCTTTGCGTTGCTTGTTCTCGGCTCCCGAGCTCTCAGCACAGCATCGGGCGCGCGGTGGTCGCGTGTACAGCACAGACGTACGGATACGGCATACACATCGGTAGAAGCCGAGCACCAGCTGTAATATATCGTAGTGTAGTAGTAGTAGTAGCATTAGGCGTTATAGCAGGAATCTTTATTAGGAATCTTCTATTAATGATTGTTGTTGCTGTTGTTGCTGCTGCTTGTTGTTGTCGTCGTCGTCGTCGCTGTTGTTGCTTTAGTACTACTGATGGTAACCGTATCAGTACAAGCAGTGGAGATTGTTGTTAGAAAGGAAAACGATACCAAAAGTACGCTAACAGCAAACGAAGTGGGGTGAGGTAAGGTGGGGAGACAAGACGTCGAAATGAGATCGTCACAGACACTGTTAGCCTGCCTGCCTTCCTTCCTAACAGCCTGCCAGCCTGCGTACTTGCCAGCCACAGACTAACCGATAGACAGACAGACCTATCACAATCATCAAGCGACGATGCCCAAAATGTCATCATTGCCCAGCTGTTCCTGTTTTGTTTCAGGTGGACCTCACTCAGGCTACCTACGAAGGCATCAACAACAAGAGCAGTAGCAGCAGTAGCAGCAGTAGCAACAACAGCAACGAAGGCAGCAACAACAATAACAGCAACGACAACATCTAAAACAATAGAAACAACAACAACGACGACGACGACGACACCAACAACAATAACAACAACGACAACAACAATAACAAGGACAACAACAACAACTACTACAAGGACAACAACAACAACAACAACAATAATAATGGTGACGATGACCGAAGACACCGCGGAACGC
This sequence comes from Dermanyssus gallinae, assembly GCA_003439945.1. Taxonomy (NCBI): domain Eukaryota; kingdom Metazoa; phylum Arthropoda; class Arachnida; order Mesostigmata; family Dermanyssidae; genus Dermanyssus; species Dermanyssus gallinae. The sequence continues at coordinate 87,270 of QVRM01005752.1, read as the reverse complement.
CCCCTGTCATTCCCTGAAGCAGGTGCCGTGTTAAGCACATTGATTTGTCGTTGTGGAATTCTTCATTTTCATGGTTGTTGTGGCCGTCGTTTTCCATGTTGTGGTTACTGTTGTTGTTGTCGTTGTTGTTGTTGTTGTTGTTGTTGTTGTTGTTGTTGTCGTTGTTTTTGTTATCGTTGTTGATTCGATGACGGCGACCGCGAGGACAAAGTTGTTGCCGAGATCCCGGTCACAAAGATCCTGGGCACAGTGGTCGAGAAATAAACCGAAGAAGGCAATACAAGGGCAACGGCGACGAAAGACTACGGATTTGAAACAGTCGCGCGCAGGAGGCCAACCTGCCTATCTATCATGGTACGGCTTTTTTTGTTTTGCTATATATATATATATATATATATATATATCTGGATTGTGCTAGGTTACACGTTCTCCGACGGAACGCTCACTGTCCCTACGGTTACCGTGAACAAAAAGTTCTGCAGCAGCAACGGCATAACTCCATGAGGGGGAGATGATAAGGAACATGGGGCATCTTTTCTCCAGTCACAGTGGCGCCGTAGTATCGTATAAGCACAGTCGTAATAGTAATAACCGCATCAGAACAACGATAACAACGACAACACCAACAATTTAAAAAAAAAGGAAACGACTGCAATACAAGCATGGCTACTAAATAACTATTGTTGCACTATAGACAAATAGTTGCATTAGCAATGTAGAGTTTATAGGACAATAATTATAACAAGAACGGCAACAATACGTACAGTGACTATGCAATTTTCATTGGTCAATAAATAGTCATAAATACCAACAAAAAGAGCGACCCCACGAAGGTAACGGTGTCCGTTCACGGGAACAGAAGAAAGCGACAGGTGACGCAGATAGGGCTTTAAAAGAGAGCTGACTGTACTAATTGAAGACAACTTCAGGGCCGTTCAGCATCGAGTCGCACATGAGGGCGAATCGGTCCGCGAAACGACAACAACGCCAAAGGGGCAACCTGGTTGAGCGTAAGTGAACGTTTATTTCGGCGTGTATCTTCCCCGATGCCGAAGCTCGACCGGCCCCAAGCGAGGCGAAACAGAGAAGTGGACCTGTAAAAGCCAGCCCAGATCCAAGCGAGTTGTCAAGCCAGAGTTTACGGTTGACGCCCATGAGATAACCAAGACGCTGGTGCTACTCGCCGTGGCGATGGCAGGCTATTGCTGTCCAGATGATTTTTCTGATTTGCTAAGATGAAGTCGTTGCTGCGTCGGTGTACCTGCCTCAGCCGGTGTCTTTACGATCGAAAAATGCCTGAAATGCAAACCTACCCGCTTTTCCGTTTGCTCTCTCCGCTGCAAGTCACGTAAGTCTGATAGACAAACGACATTGGTTCTGGCGGCGAGAACAGCTGTACAGGGAAAGCGAGTTGGTTGCTTTACGATAGGTTTATGTTGTTCTCCGTAGTTTTTTCGTTCAGAACGGCTCAAATGCTACGTGGTACAAGCCCACGCAACAAGCGCTCAGGCACAGTCACAATTTGTCAGCTGAATTATCAACATGGTTGACCTCCGCGAACCAGCGAATCTCCATCTTATTCATAAGAATATTTCGATTTAGCCGTATTGGTTTTGACGCTGCCGACTGTATGGAATGCGCGAACCGAGTTACAGCATATATTTACATTGTGGTAGAATTTATTCAAAACGCTTCCTATAGCTTTATAGTCTGTCACGATCTAGATTAAGAATTTTTTTAAGGAGGTTGTTTTGAATTCTAGACCATCCTCCGTCCCCTACGGGGTTAGTCCATGTGACAGCGTGACCGCTGACTCTCAGCGGTATGGTTTATCATCAATATCAATGAGTATCACTCAAAGAAAATTTGATCGACAACAGGGATCGACTGCCGGCGACACCCCGGCAGATGACAACCATGATTAGCGCACTAGTGTCCTAGTCCACGCCGTCACAGAACACAGAAAGTGATTTTTAGCTATAGAAAGACTGTATATATATATATATATATATATAACGTCGGCACATATGTAAACTGCCCGTTGTATGAATCTAGGTAACGATTTATCTGTCTTACAAAGTAATACAAAAGCAGTTTCATAGACGTTAAATGTTGGCTGAGAGTCAGCCAAAAAAAATGTAGGTAACAGTTCGTAAAATGTAAATATCGTAAACAGTGCCTCCCATTGACACAATAAAGGTGCATTTGAGTAGATATATACATCGCGACCGGAGTTGCAGCTGGGCCATCTCTTGGGTTATTGTTGTTGA
>QVRM01005752.1:0-82500 GCA_003439945.1 Dermanyssus gallinae | reverse complement strand
GATGATGATCATTATCATCATCATTATCGTCATGACGAATGGTGATGATGCTGATGATGATGTTTGTGACGAATGATGATGATGATGACACGTTGATACGCTTTGACGATCCGATTGTGCCTGCCGTATAGACTGCCGCTCTCGTTGCTCTGCATCATCGGCTGTTCTTTGCTTGCTGTGCTTTATCTTCTTATTCTGCTGCTGCTGATGCTGCTGCTGCTGTTGTTTTTGTCGTCTTCTGCTTTTCTCCATTTTGTTCGGTTTCCTCGTTTTCACCTTCTGCTTGCAATGGAAATGCTATCGCAGCCGCCGCTGCTGCTGATGATGGGAACGATGGTGACAATAGTGATTGTGGTTGTGGTCGTGATGATTATGGCGGTAATGACGATGCCGATGCTGATTGTGACGACGGTAATGATGATTATGACGGTGATGATGATGATTATGACGGAGATGATGATGATTATGACGGTAATGATGATGCCGGTGGTTGTCGTACTGCAACAGAAGACCCGTCCCCGACAAGCGGGCTGCGCAGCTGAAGGATCAATACGTGTCCACGACGACAACACAACAACAATAGCAACAACAACAACAACAACAACAAAGCCGGCGGTAATGACAATAAAACTGAATAGTAAACACGCGAAGGGTCAACAGAGACGTGGCAGGAAATGGCGACAACGGCTGCTGCATCTGCTGCTGCGGCCGCAGGGAGCGCGGAAAACAGGCGACAAAACACCAGTACATCCGCGCGACCTGTCCGACTTCTTTGACAAGACCTGTCGCGCGACTTCCACCAACACGTCTATATCAATTGGTCTACCTGGTTGGTTATCTGGCTATTTGTTTGTCTGTCTGTCTGCGTGGTGGTTTGTTGATCTGTCGTCTGATCCACGTCACGAACGCGCATGTACCAAATTCCTGATCTCTGGCTTTTTCAATCCGTTCGTTCGTTCGTTCGTTCCACCCATCCTATTGGTGCGCCTGAGTTGTTGTTGTTGTTGCCGTTAATATTCTTGTTGTGGTTGTTGTCATCACCGTTGTAGTTGTTGTTGTTGTCGTCGCTGTCGCCGTCGCCTTCGTCGTCTTCATCTTCGTCATCATCATCATCATCACAGTTGCCATCGCAGACCTCCCTATGACTTTCCCGCAACTCCTTGCTGGTCCCGGTCCCGGACCAGGGCATTTGGAATTGGCCCCGATCCTCCGGCGCGGATCGAACGCCCTTCCCACCCTAACAGGCCAAGCCCAGTTGGGACGATGGTTGTACCGTACAGTGCTGGTTCTGTCGGTATCATATCGGCTATTCCTGCCGCGACCGCCGGGGGTAGTGGTAGGGGAACACGGTGCCACCCTGGGCGTGTGCTGCGTGCAACACGCTTCACCTTCCGGCACCGTTTTGTTATTGAACTGCTGTTGCTGCTGCTGCTGCTGCAATGCGATGAGTGGTGGCTTTTGTCGGGGGGTCGGAGTCACGGAACACAATGTCGGTGTATTGCACACCACGGCAGCGTAGCTGCTGGACTGTCGGTTCAACTGAAACGAATACACAAATAAATACGCAGACAGACATAAACACACACACACACACAGACACGCATCCAGCAAACCACAGCCACATACATATGAACCCAAATGTACATAAAAATCAACATAAAACGGATTGGCAGGCACAGAGATAAACAGACCGCTGATGAGAGACGGCGGAGTCAGCGGCAGCAGCAGTAACAATAACGTCTACAATAATAACAACCACAACAACGACATTTGCAGGAATAACAACAACAACAACAACGACATTAACGGCGACTGCAAACGCACTTATCTGTAGAGGAAAAATAGCGCCGCCGCAGTACTACACATTATTTCATTCTAAGCGACATGTTGTTGCTTGTGGTAGCAGTTGCACGAGCAGGAATAGCAGAGCAGAAGTCGGAGCAATACTAGAGTTAGCTTCAGTAGAGGACGTTTTGGTCGTAGCAGTCGAAGTCGAACCACCGTGCGTTGCCATCAGCGTCTTTTTATTGGCCCCGGTCGCGAAGACCAGCTCACGACCCGTTTGCACTTTCTTTCGTCCGTGTAGCGCTTTCCAAAACACAGTTTAGTTCATCCCATAATAATATACATATAGTATATGTATCGATATCGATCTAGCGAGTATATATCGCCTATTTTATGCCGTACCTCCATTTCATTTGCACGTGTTTTCCTTCTACCTTAATTCACCTGTCTCTCTAGCAGAATATATATATATCTACACCAGGCCTGGACCTAGGGCTGATGTAGTTTGTCGTCATGCTCGCTACGACGGCTACGTTCGTTACGAGTTTTATATATATATATATATATATATATATATATACTGCTAAAGTACTATTGTGCCGTTTTTGCCTCTTCCTCTCGTTTCCTATTTTTTTTCTTTAGGAATATTTTGTCCACCATTATTCACGTACTATCCATTGCCGTTTGGTATCAAGCCTTATATCCCTTCTGTTGTATCTTTCTCTTTTCGCAAGAATTTGTTGCTTCATACTTCTATCATCTAACAGAACTTTGTCTAAATCCGAGAGGAGTAACTTGGATCTCCCAGAGCAGATTGTTAAAAAAGACGAACAGTGAAGAGGCTTTGTAGGCAGTAGTTTTTCGTGCAAATAATGCGTACACGCAAGTAATTCATTGAAAGGACTGGGCAGAGCCGTTCGTCTATTCCTCAAACAGAGTATATAAAAAACTGCAAACACAAATTTGGTACAACTCTATTACAGCTTCCCCGTTGGAATACGACAAACAGTGAAGTGGACTTTGACAAAACGAAACGGTATTGAGGGCAAAGGCGGGCTAAGGAAGGGGGGTTGCCATAGACGTCTCCATCAGGAACTGGCACATGAGCGCTCTCTCATCCCTCCATTATTAAAGGGAACAAATACGCAAAAAGGTTGGATGACAATCCAATGTCACGCAGTGGTGATGTCTGTCGCATCGTGACGCGCCGCCTCTACGGGAAGCAGAACAAGAAGTCCGTGACGATCGAGAGAAGAACTAGCCGTCTTGGTGACGCCCGCCGAGGCCGGTATTGAAGTCGTCGCTTCTGCGATGAAGCTGTCGTTGTTGCTGCCTGATCGCTGCTGGTCGCCTTCAATTGTGCACATCACCATCGTCGTCCGCCACTGTCGGGGCATTCCGCGATTATCAATTTGCGTGCTCATTGGCCGGTTGTCACCTGCGGCGGGCAGATACCCCTCTCCCCCCCTCTGCCAGCAGGGAATAGGGTACCCCTATGAAGGAGGGAAGGACGACGACGACAACAACAACGACGACAGCAACAATAACAACAACAACAGCCTAGGCTACCACCTCCATAAACACCAGCAGCACGGGCGGCACGACCCGTTAGTTCGCTTCCTCGCTGGTCCGCTTCTGCACCTCCTGGGAACTGTGGCACGTGCGCCGTGCGGAAGCATGAAGACTGGAGCGAGAAAAAGAGATAGAGGGAGAGAAAGAAATCAAGAGAGAAAGGGAGTTGAGGGAGCCCGAGAGATGTTGAGAACGAGATACGAAGCTTCAACTTCCTAACCACCCAGCGTCCCACCATCTCCCCCTGTCTGTCTGCCTGCCAGCTAGCCTGCCTCCCACCACCCACTATAGCTCGCTAGGTCGACTGCCTGGGAACTGTGTTTGAAGACAACGCAGCCGCAGCCGACGACAACGACGATAGAGAACGATAGTTGGAGTAGCAGCAACGACGGCGACTACAACATCACCATCAACAACAATAGACGAAGGAGCGGGCTCGCAAATGCCAACACATTCAGGAGGAAAAAGAAGGAAATGAACCAGAACGACCAAGTTAACATTCGCGTTTCGTTGGCTGGAGAGGAGGCGGGCCCGGGAAGTCTGTGGGTAAACGGTGGCAAGAAGGTGAAAAACAAGGAGAAGTGGCAGTAGGGAGAAAAGTAGAAAGAAAGAGCGAAAGCGGGAAATAGAGAGAAGAGGAGAGATAGGGTAAAGAAGAAAAAGACATGACAATGGTGGCGCCCCCATCCGTGACCAATATATGCATGTAAGTGCATAAGCCTGGGCTTGTTCAAGCGTGCGGTATATGTCCGTCCGTCTATCCGCCTGTCTGTCTGTGTGTCTGTCTGTGTGAGAATGTCCACGCGCCCTCGTGCCATGTCTGCGTGTATAGGAAAAAGAGACTAGAAGGAATGCGAAGAGCAAAAGCCCATGATGTGCATTCCAGGCAAGACACGAACAGACGACTGAGAGCACGAAAGAGAAAACTGATCCTGAGAGAACCACATCGAGGCTGGGGCGGGGCGGGGCGAAGCGTGGCGGTGGGGTGGAGGAGACGCGCGAGAGAGACACTTAAGGTGATAATATGAGGAGATAAAGAAATGGGGAAACGTGACGTTAGCCTGTTCTGTTCTAGGTGGATGCATGTGGATACGTAGCCAGTGAGTGTACGTCGTGTATTTGACCGCCGGTTCTGCGTTTCGAATACACACATACACACAACTATACAGACATAAATACATATGTATGTCTGTGTATGACCAGAATGAGAAGCCAACCACCAAGTACAAATGAGGAGGAGAGATCGCAGGAGATCATAGGATAGGAAAGCTCCTTGCCTCGGCCGCTCCTGTGCCGGCGCTGCTGTAAAATGAATGGTTAGGGTTGGCAACGCGCTGTTGTGGTCGACATGAATGTCACTCACTTCGTGCCACTCACTTTGTCATATGGACGACAATGACGGCAGGCGGACAGGCAGCCTTTGTGTCCACGTTGCGGCGAGTGAGGGGGTGGTCGAACCCCCCCCTCATCCACTCATCCAATCTCGCCATTCTCACACTGCTCTGAAGCCTACGAAATTGACGACTACGACGATTGTCAGCTGCTGCCAGAGTAATGTGCAGCTACTTAGGGTGGTGTCGTCTAGGCTGACAGCGGGAGGCATGCATGTGCTTCTCTTGCGGCACTGGAACAGGGCGCTGGCAAGCGAGTTGCACGAAGGAAGAGCCGGGTTGCGTCGTTCATAAACAGGGGCATGGCCGCGTGGGGTTCGACCCTCCCTCACATTGCAAGAAGACGACAAGATGCTCGAGATGGCCTCGGGCTATTAGGTCATGCTCCCTTGGCCTGGCACATGCCAGCGGTGTCACCAGCAAACGTCGTCAGACATTTGCATAGGCAAGTCTCTCTCGATATATATATATATATATATATATATATATGACGTACACACGTACGTTGTCACATGTCTGTTTAACTGTGACAGATTTGCTCTAACAGGCCTATAACTAGACATTCCTTGTTGCCCCAATGTACTTACTGTTTGCCATCTTAGTCTGGTGTGGTAGACATATCAGCTTTTTAGCAGCTTTTGGGGATCAAGCGAGATCGCATCTTGTCATGCTTTAAAAATATTTCTTTTTGCAGAGGACCACAAAAGGTGGAGAAGCACGGCAATCGCCAACAAACTCCGAAGTATGCTTTCTGATGCTATGCCATAAAGTTAATACCTCTTCTTTTCCTCTTTATTGCGAAAAGGACTCACGTATTGGAAAATACTAATAATGATTGTGGCAATACCATATGTATATGAACTACAACAATCATTGGTAATTGAAATACGGACGTCTATTTTGCTATACTTCGTCGTAAAATGGTTAGAAACACCTTGCCGTTTGCACCGCCATTTCGGTATAAACAAACGTTCAAGTGACTCTTGCCCTACACGCAAGATGTTTCTAAACATCATTGTTCTGTACCATTTCACCGCAGATATACATATCTCAGAGCATAAAGTTCATTGGGCTGTACTATGAAAATTGTGTCTCTGATCTTCCAGAAGACAGACGAAGCAGACGTGGTCACCTCGGCCGCGCTACCCAAACATTTTTCTGTAAGGTTTTTTGAAGAGCAAGAGTTTGTCAATAAATTTCTTACCATGGGATAACTATAGAAAAATATTCGGCTGGAGATTTTGAAAAGAATGCCCAAGTTATGCCAAAAAGTCATCAAAAATGTTGTACCTTGTATAGACAATGACGAACAGTCTTAGAGCAGCCATGTTCCGCTACATATAAAGAGAGAGCAAACGAGAGAGAGAGCAAAATGTATTATAGCGGTTACACCTATATTAACGTGTCGTTCAGGAATTAAGGAGTAATACAAATAGTGAGATAAAAAAGTAAAAATGATAAGTAACCGATATAACACGTTCTAACATCCAAATCGTTAGCTTAAAGCAATATCAAAAATGTCTATAATACTCTCTGCTTTAGCATTTGCTTGGTGATGCAGTAAATGCAGAACACCTGTAGCGGAACAGGTCCATTGTCGGAGATGACAATCGAGGCTATCATCGTTCAGCTTGATTTAAGTTGTCCTACCTATCTGTATGCAAACAACCCGTTTACTCTCGCCTTGTCGCGGCCCCTGTCTATCTCTGCGTTTTGTCTCATGCTCACCGCATTTCTCGATGGGCCATCGTTGGTAACCGATGCTTGTGTCTAATGAATTCGTATCCCTCTGTCGTACAGGCATGTGTGTTATGGTCGCCTGTGTTATCCTTCGTGAGCATCGCTGATCGGAGTAGCAACGTTGCGGCTGAACAATCAAGGATGCGCCTCACCTCCGTAACGATAGATTGACGGCGGCAATTGTCCACATGCCGATGCAGCGCCGCGCGGTGATCTCGGGAATATCTTGGGAAGGTACAGAGTATCCTCGTTGTCCTTGCCAAAACCTTCGGCCCGAGGCATTGAAAGCACGGCAACACGGGATTGTTGTGGCTGTTATTTTCTAGCGGCGACAGCGACAGCAATTCCACAACCTCAATCGATTGACGAGCGGAGCAGATGTTCGACACGACACGCTATTCCATGTTTTATGCGAGCTTACGCTGCCCTATGGCCTATGGAGTAGGGATAGGGCAAGTGCCCATTCGATGGCATGCCGAGGAAATGGGCGGTTTGTGCCTTGCACCGCGTCATACATCGTTATGAGAACGAGTATGACGGGTCGTGTTTCGTTGTCCTTGTGCAGTGGCAGTCAGTATCTTCCACGCTATCTCAATTGAAGCAGGAAGACGACCGCTTCCGGTTCTGCCCGATCCTATTCCCACATGGGAAGCTCTCCATATATATATATATTTTTTGTATAAATGTCCACGTGCATACGCGCGTGTAGACGCAGGTAGTCGCCTAGCTGCGTCTGCGCCTACCTTTACGCAGAGGGTAAACTGGCTCCAGGGAGGAGGTTCGGCTAACAACGGACAAACGGCCTTAAGTGGCCGACCGGTGAGCTGTCCCAAAACATATCGTACCACTTGAATGGAGAGCACTGGCTGCGTTCGACATCGGTGAAAAAATAACGACAACAACAACACCAACAGCAGCAATACATAACAACAGCCAGTCTTATCGTAGACGAGACAACAGCGTATGGATTGCATCAAGCGCGGCTGTTGCTGTTGCCGATGTCTAGTGACGCCATAACGAATATTTCGTGACGTTCTACGTTCAGTTCTTCTTCTCTTGTTGTCATTATTACTACAGTATTTCTATTATTATTATTACTATTATGATTATTATTATTATTATTATTGCTACTGCTCCTACGGTTACATCTACTATATCAGCTGCTACCCCAGAAACGACCATGCCCGTCTCCTATGAGACCGAGAGTTGTCCCTGTCAGTGTCGCTATGTTACTGTCCTTGTTGTTGTTGCTGAGGGAGCACTGGCCTTTATGCCATGCAGAGAGCATGGGAAAAAGGAGGAAGCACAAAGCGCCAGGAGCAAAGAGAGCGTGCGATAGACAGAGGAGATATGTCCTGTCTCCTGAGAGACAGGGAAACCCACACACTACGGGGACAGGGAAATCCACACAAAACGAAAGACATGGAGGGATAGCTAGGGAAATAGAGAGGGGGAAGAAGAGAGAGAAAGAGCACACGCGCGGACGGGTAGAGAAAGCGAGAGAATAAGAGAGAGAGGCGACGCTCTCCTGAGAGAAAGCCTATTCCTCTACTCCCACTAACCCTGACGAGAGTAGCCTTCACCGTAAACAGGCAGGCAAGCAGGCACGCCAGGAGTCGTTCATTGCTTCAGGTCGTCCCCACGCCCAGATTCGCCCAGCCCCATCGTGGCCCTGTTCTCCTGAGCGAGGGGGGAGTTGCGCCCGTGCCGATCGGTCTTCGTCGTCGTCGTCGTCACAGCAATGATGCCGGGAGCCGAGCTCCCTTTCCATGCGGGAGTTATTGTTGTTGTCATTGTCGTTGTTGATGGTGGCGGAGGCTGTTGCTGTTGCTGCTGCTGCCGCTGCCGGCTTTGCTGTCGTTGTTGTTTCCATCATTATCATCATCATCATCTTCATTCCCATATTAAAAAGCGATCCCACTTTTGGTTCACATCGGGGTGCTGCCTCGGCGGCGGCTGCTACTACCACAACAACAAAGTTGCTACATCACCACCACTAGCACCACGTGTTAGCGGTCGATTGGTTTGTAGTTGGAATGACTGCCACAGAAGCAGGCATAGGCGGGCAGGTAGATGAAATAAATACATGAACACAGAAAGAAAGAGAGAGAGCACCCCCTTTTTGGTATTCTCTCTTACACAATACCCTTGTCTCTCTCTACCCCCCCCCCTCTCTCTGCTTCTTCCTCGTCTATGTTCGGTCTATGTCTCGACGTGTGGGAAATTAACGCCTATAAGCTCACCGGGGCAGAGCTAAGAGGGGGTGTGTACATAGACGAAGCCAACCAGGCGCCCGACCTGTGACCGATATGATTACATACGATTACAACGTTACAAGCCGTCTGATCGCGAAGCTCACCTCCTCTACAATAGATATAGATCCTGGCTAGCTCCGTGCAGAACGTACGGTTCTCTGCTGCAGCCTCAGTCGTTAGTACCACTAAATGTTTGATGATGGTGCCACTAGTGCTTCTGCTACTGTTAATGTTGGCCGAAATCTCTAGAGCGTTAAAACCACTCCTGCTAAAACTAGGGCAGCAAAATGCGGGATTCCGGGACGTCATTCTAGACAGACATACTGAAGAGAGACACCGAAAAGAGTACGATAAAATGTGACAATCGCCAAGAACACTAGTCATTATTGTGACGATGATGATTATAGTTGTTCAGCTTCCCTAGAACGACCCCAGAGGAGCTTTCGTATATTATTGCAATAGCTTCTGACTTTGCCCGCTAACTTCTGTGGGGGAGCTGGACAATATGTCAGCGGTACGGTTTTTGGACAATTTTTGTACGAGGGAGAGAATACGTTACTGAATCTTCGGCCAGCAGCAAGGATATGTACACGTCTTTAAATTTTTATTGTGCATGTATATGCTCAAGTAACTGTTCTGAATACTAAAGTCTAGCAAGACGTTGACAAGACTGTCGGTTTTTCTCCAATATCGACCGAGCAGCCCTGTTATTTCATCTGTATTATACACGCTGTTTCCTTTCAGCCGTCGCACATTTTGTCTTGGGCCTGTGAAATTGCGTACATAGCTTTACAACACATGTGTTGCTCCTATGTCTGCTGCGTTTTTGTACGCAGATATTAATACTAAAACGCCTTTATAAGAACGGGAATCAATAGCGTTTGTATTGCTAGTCACTTACGAATTGTGCCGGATAATTTTAGGCGTTTTAGCAAACTGATATTCCAGCAAGGCCACTATACAGTTGAAAAGGAGTATTTATGGAAAGTTTATGGCAAAAATGCCCAGTAATATATATCCCGTTAGCGATACTAGTGAGGAGACTAAAGGCAAACGTGTTTGAATGAAGAAGGAAATATAACGTCAAAAAAAAAATTAAGATATATATATATATATGCAGAAGTCTCATTTCCGGCCTTATGCGTTCCAGCACCTTTGCTTGGTAGTGAATGGCTTCGCTTGGTTACATTCCGGAGTCCACCAACTCCTTTCTCTTCTCCGTAGTGATAACGATCGTACTATTGTATATTTTACCCAATCTGGTGTGTAAATAAATCATGTGATATATATATATATATATATATATATATATATATATATATATATATATATATATATATATGATGTTAATAAGCCATAATGATAACTAATACAAATAGAGGGTGTTCCAAAAATCGCCCAACAAACATTGAGGTCTAGTACAACTCGGCGAGAAATTGATTTTTTTCAAATGAAAAACGAAAATGTCTTCTAAAAAAGTAATTAAGCGCTAAAGCCAAAATATAAGAATTGCAAAGAGTTTCATTTCTTGAGGATTTTTGTCAATACAACATTTGCCCTGCTTTAAACTAACGTAAAATGCAGTTTAACAGATGCAAACTTTTCTTTTAAACACGCAGGTATGATTGGTTTGTAGATAGGATGACTGGGACTCTTGCAATCGCAGATTTTTTTTAAACTACAACGGGGTTGGATGGTAATGCACCATCTCTTTTTATTGAGACATCTGTGCTTTCCGTTTTTTTTTTTATTATAGTCGATTTTTAGTCCACTACGGCATTTACCTTGTCCAAATTGGGAACGTTGACAACCAATTTAAGAGTGACCGGTCTGGGTGTTGAACCCAGGTCTCCCGAATGCAAGGCAAATGCTTCCGCCACTAAGCCATCTTGCTCGGTATGTTTAGTAATGATACGTCAGGATAAAAGTTCAATACAACATTTTTTGGTACTTTCGCTCTCACTCCAAAAAAGTAATCTTCCTCGATCCACTATATTAGAGAGTTGTACCAGACCTCAAAGTTTAATAGGCGAACTCTGGAACCCCATGTATATGTAGATTTGTACATACACACAATACCTTTTTTTTGGTAAGCTGCCATGCATGTGGTCCGTATATAGACTGAAGGCATTGAATGGTTTTAGTAGACATTTTGCTGCTATCTATTTATATTGAAGGATATGCTCAGTGTGTGGGTGTGTGTATCTTCGTACGAGATTGTGAAATTAAATGTGCTGCTACCATGCTGTGCACGATGTGGCTGTGCAAATATTTACCATTATTATTATTAGACGTATGTAGCCATTTGCGTACAGGCGCGCCTTACATGCGTCTGTGCGTGTGATATCGCTTGTTGAGCCATGCGATCCTCGTCGGCTCGAGGATCGTGAGCTGCGACGACCCTTTGTCGTCTCAGAGTCTCGGCGCACCTCGCCCCGGCGATATATAGCGACGTTGCTATGTCGCCGCCGAACACCGAGTACCGAGTTCGTGCTGAGATTGGCTTAGGCGAGCGTTCCCTCGTCGCTTGGTGGAGCACACTTGAGACAGACACGGGCCACGAAGCACGCGTGCCACGTTGTACATACGGTGCACGTAAGGTACATACACGTGGCCATATATATATATATATATATATATATATATATATATATATATATATATATATATATATATATATATATACACATATATGTTGCACACATATCCATAGACTTATCTATCTATATATCTATCAAGCGCTGCTTATTCTCTTGGTGTGCACTCTCGGCTACCCTCGCTGTCCTCAGCCGTTGGGGAGTCCGTGTGGGAAGTGTCAACAGTGTCTGAGCTCTGAGCAGAGCTGATCTTTTATCTACTGTGTCGGCTGTCAAATGCCGTCGCTTCAACGCGGTTAGCGAGCACCACCCCATGCGCCATGTACAGTTGGTTTGGTTTTAATATATATTTATTATTATTATTATTATTATTATTATTATTATTATTAATGGTCTTCAAAAAGACAATCTCAGTCTCGGATTGAAGATTTGACAAGTTTTACTATTACTATTATTATTATTGCTATGACTACTACACTTATTGCGTTTATTACTCTAGTTATTATGAATTTAAGACAACTATAGGTATTTTCATTGTTGAAGCGTCAAACACGATAAACATCGATCGTACTTCAACACTGAATAATATGCTAATAATCAGTAGAACAGCAAATTGTGCAAGGCGATAGCTCACACGTACCGCCGAGTAGGAGGTCAGGTGGAAAAACCGTCCTCTTGCACCAGTAATTCGAACGTCGTGGGCTCAAATCCATAATGAGTAAATCTTAAATTGGTTGCCATGACTGTCGCTTTAGATAAGCAAACTGCAGAAATTGGCTCATATATTATAATATTATTAGTAATACCATAATAAGGAGTTGGTGCAATTTCATTATCTTTTAAAGTCAAACAAAAATGTGTCCAACAAAACACACGCACACACACACACATCTGCGTTCTTAAGTTACTGCAATAGAAAAATAATATGCTTAGATATTGTTGCTCTGTTGTTGTCATTATCGTATAAAGCGTCGAGCGAACGCGACGAGCTAGTTTGCTGAAACACAACCCGTTTGGCTTGGAATAGAATGTCATCCCTACAGTTGTTGTCCTCGAGGTCGGTCCTCGATGTCGAAGTCTTAGTGATGGTGGCCGTTCTTATCGATGTTTTTGGTCGACCTTGTCGCGTTCATCGTCGTTCTCGTTTTCGTACTTGTTGCACTGGCATTTTGGTTCTTGTGTTGCATGCCGGCGCTTTTGTTGCCCTTTGCTATCCTCGTCGTCATTTCTGTTGTAATCAATCATCGTCGTCATTGTTATGGCTTGGTGTCATCGGTGTCCTACGTGCATGAGACGTGCCTGAACGTACACGTTTCATGGCACAGCGTTTGTTTGCGTCCTAGATTGGCATTGTTGCATCATACAACGTTACCAAGTACCACGAACATGGCTCATGGTATTGTAGTAGGCATCCTATAGAGGAGGGTTCGTCGTTAGGGTGGTCGGTCGCTGCCATTGTTGTGTCCTCCGTGCGTTCTCGACCTAACTGGCTGATGACACTCTGATGGTGACCCTGATGAAGATGGTCAAGGTCGTGGGGATCATGCCAGTCATCCAGGCGACCCTGATGAAGATGGTCAAGGTCGTGGGGATCATGCCAGTCATCCAGGCGACGACGACGACGACGACAACAACAACGATGGTGATGACGGTGACTATGATAAGAGTGGTGATAATGATCATTATAAATATTATGATGATAGTGATGATGATGGTGACCGTGATCGCTATGGTAATGAACCTGGACCTCTGTCCACTTCATGTAGACCTCCTGTGGCAGCCGCCAATGGCCTGGCGGTGGACTCGGCGGAGCCAGCGGAAGCGAAGCACATACTCGAGCCCACACTCCAACACTGTGATGATAACCAGGGCGAGGCCGATCACTCACTCAGTGATCGCCGACCTAACTTTGATCGTTGTCATTATTGTTGTTGTTGCTGTTGCTGTTGTTGTGATTGCTGTTGTTGATGTTGCTGTTGATGATGTTGTTGTTGCAGCAGCAGCAACAGTCGTAGAGCTGCCATGGGACCATGGGATGGAATGCCATCATCGAGCTACGTTCACATGCAGTCGCCTGTAACGACTGACTGGGAAGGACGACGACGAAATCATCGACAATTACTACGGCAGTTACTACTGCCTTCATCTGCTACCATCGACAAGTACCACCCCCGCTTTCGGTTGTCTGGCTGCTCTGCTCTACATTCGCAGCAGCAGCAGCGGAAGCGACTGCGGCGGCAACGGCGGCAGCAGCAGCGTGCGTCTACCATACGGAGGCCGCGGCAGGCCGTCACAATCAACCTTACTGATCTTGATGACGATGATGATTTTGGGGTGATGATGAAGGTGATGTTAATAATGATCTACTAGTATCTGTCCTTGGTTGACAGCAGCGGCTGCTCCACCACATTCACTACCAGAACCATTTACCGTTATCCGAACACGCATGGCCACAGATGTATAGGTATGTATATATTACGTATAAATGGCGCGGCTACTGATATTGTTGTGTTTATTGCTTGTGGGGCTACCGTTCTCTCATGCCAACATAATTGTTCCATACCAACATTACCAACATAATTGTTCCCGATCGTTTTGCTTAGAATGGTACTGCTAAGGCTGCAGACTTTAGAATCTTTGCTGTTAGTGTCGTTGTTGTTGTTGTTGTTGGCGGGTTTGGGTCACGGACATTTACAAAGGACTCCTAGCCTCACGTACGTGCACTGCGGCGATAGACTCGACTGCGGTGCCAAGTCCTGCCCCAGTGGCAAGAACCGACGAATATTCTTGAAGGGACACTTACATACTATCAAGTACGTGGCACATAACCGCCGCACCATGTGCGCCCTCGCCAGGCCTCCGGGAAAGAAGCTGGCCATGTTTGACGAGTTTCCTCCAGCGGTGTCTGTATATACAAATTGCATTTTTGAGTCCTTTATCTAAGAAGGAATGTAGTAGTAGTAGGAGTAATTGCGATTCGCCAGTATGTATTTGTGGTGACTCAGGACGAGAATATGACCTCAACGTTCACGTCATACGTGATTGTTTTGCGCTCGACGACTGCACGGCATTTACCGCGGATAGGGCACAGCTGGCGCGGCTCTTTAAAGGAGAACTCCCTGTAATATGAGTGCCAATATCGCAGGAACATCATTAAGGACTTGATCATCTTGCGATCATCATCAGACGGAAAAGTTTCTGCAGACCGCGTGTGTGCGGACACGCTGTCCACGCAACGCTAAATAGGTTAGATTTACGCAACGCCATACGTGTGGGTGGAAGTACTACACTAAGGAACGGGTCCAGTCGTTTGCCTTGCGTCATGAGGCCTATGCCATAAGGAAAACAAAGTCCCGTTCGTAGTAGTAATGGCAGCCGCAGTAGTCAGGATTGTTATCGAGGCAGCGTAGAGTAACACTCACAGCGGGGAGCGTTTCGGGGCTAGGAGGCGGGAATAGAGCAAAGCGGCCGGGTGGGCTTTTAAATCTCCCAGGCCCGTCTACGCTTCAGATCCCCCACACCATGGGAAGCTGGCGATCGAACGAGTCAACGAGAGACAACAGAGGGATAGGGGATGACGACGGAGAGCGACAGACAGCTTTCGAGGACGAGCCGCCGACGACGACGACATACAGAATCAGCTAGACAGAGGGGTCAAAGAGAAACAGAGAGAGAAAATGGGGAGAAATAGGGGGGGCGGGGGTGATAAACAAAGGGGGGGGGATAGATAGGCTTGCTCAGCAGCTCGAAAGTGGTCCCGTTAGTCCTACGAACCCCGCATAGCGCCAGGCGGGGACCAGCAGGGAAAACTAGAGGCTAGCCGAAGTGACAGAGAGGTTGGGAGACGGAAAAGAGAGGTCATACATAGTGAGATTGAGTGGGAACACGAGAGAGAACGAGAAAAGAAGAGAGAGAGAGAGAAAGGAGGTGGTGGTGGCGGGTGGTCATGTGGTGGGAATTCTTGCTCGGCTTGGTATGCATCAAAAAGCGCTTCGCGAACGCCGTAGCATAGACAGCAGCACTTGTGTGTCTGTGTGTTTGTGAAGGCATGAGGGAGGGTGAGATGGTGGTATGCGATGCGTGCTACTGTAGTGCCATGTATGGGAGGTCGTGGAGTTGGACTGGGGTGAAATCGGCATGGGGTAGACTAGTATGGGATCTGGACCAGCGAAATTTCGGGGATGGTCCAGAAAGCCCGGGAATAGCTTGAGATAGATACAATAGCAGACAACGACGACAGCAGCAGCAGCAGCAGAAACAACAACAACAACAACAACAACGAGAGCCAGCAATTGAGGGGAAAGTCCTTCATGCCACGCTCCCGTTCGCCGCTTTCGGGCGTCGGTCGGTTCTGGTCAATTAGTCGACAAGTAGTTTTCAATCCGTGGCGCCAGCGACAGTGATGAGCGGTGATCGGCTGGTGGGAGCGACAGTTCTCGCACGAGAGTTTCAATGACGCTGGGTGAGATCGATCTAGCGGGCCGAGAACCGAGGGAACGCGCCGATCACACAGCAACAACTGACTGCCTGACTCAATGGGCTATGACTGAAGTATCGCTACTCCCCTGCACTCCCCTGACGCTGCATCTTCAAGTCGGCATGCCGCGAGCACCGACCGCCGGGTTGCCATTCCTGCCTTATACGCGGCGGCGGCGGCGACGGCTCTCTCCAAGCAGGAAAGCGAAGATGGCTCCGCTATATTGCAAACTTGTTCAAATGAACGTGAGACTCATTCGCATCGCGTGTACACATGAACACTCACTTATAGAGACGACACACAAGTACTCTGTCGTGAAGGCACCGCTCGGCGCACCTCTCGGCGCGAGTTGAACGGTGAAGGCGTGGGAGTTTCACGACCTCAAACATTTGTGTTGAACACCAATGCCTGTCGTCAATCCGTTCTTGTCGTTTTGTCTGTTGGATGAATGGTGAACGCACTTTTGGCTAGCTAAAACGTTCGTCGAAGTACTGGCAGGTATTCTTGTCAACTTGCAGCCAGTAAGTTGGTGCAGTAAACCTGCTCCAAGTTATATCTTTAGGTTCTAGGTTCTATTTTTTTGCACCGTAACTTACCGGTTTGCTCCACCACACCGGTAATGTTTGGTTATATTATTATGATTGCTAGATTTTCCGGAGTGTATGTTGTACTTTTTGCTATTATTCTTATTGGTGTTCTCGTCCTCGTTTTCGTCGTCGTTGTTGTTATTCTATTGTTGTTGATGATGTGACCCTACTATTGTATTGAATGCGCTTAAGTTCCCCCCTCTTTTCATTTAGCAAAGTAACAACAAGCAAGGTGCCAAGTATAGATCAACTATGGTTAGATAGATAGATTTTCTTACACGTAGTATCTGCCCTAGGATAGGTTCTTTAGAAAACCTGTTATTATATCGACCAAAAGCCTCAAGCACATAAAAAGCAGCCCTGTGATCGAAACATAGCCGCCAGTAACGTAAACCGGTGCAGTGTCAAGTGTGGCGCAGAGCCCTACACGCGACAATCGGCGGCGCTCTCATTACCAAAGTCGTAATTATTACAGTAAGGTGTAAAAATCACACCAAATCATATCATATCATACAATGCCTGAGTAAGCACAGGTGAAAGGTCGTTCGGCGCATTCCCTTTCGCCGGGCTTTGAGGCTTGACACTGAGGACTTGGATAAATAGAGCCTGCTTACCCCCCCTGCTCTATGGTACCTATATTGCTACGTACCACTGTCCTACCACTATTACTGAACGCATGCTTGCCGGCACCGGCCTCAACATCGACGTCTCAGTCACATGTGACTAGTGACGTCCAATTAGCCTTGCAACACGTCGGCCGGAAAGTGACTTTTCATCTTTTCCTTCGACTTCGGCCCCGCTTCTGTGAACGCGCTGACACACGCTCACCACACATTTGATCCGCTATTGGACGGCGCGCCGGTGGCAGCCGGCCGAGCTGCGCTGGCCGATTCTCCGGTGATGATGACGGCGGTGATGAATCTCAGCTCCGTCCGGTGGGCGAGAATCGGGCCGTTATCTCTGCGATCATCTGGGGTCTCTTTGATGACGACAACGACCAGAACAACGACAACCACAACAATAGCAGCAAGACAGCAACAGCAGCAGCAGCAACAACAAAACACCACGGCAACGGCGAGAAGCAGCGATCTTTGCATCGGATAACCGGCTAAAGCGGGTCCTCTTCGCAGACATTGGCCGGCGCGTGGTGTTTGCGCCGTCGAGGTTTCCGTCAACGACGACGACGACGACGACAACGATATCCAGTCAGCGAAATATGCAGGTAAGTGCACCGCAGCAGACTCGAAAAAAAAACGGAGGATGCCGCTGTAGGAACGGCAACGGGAGAAAAAGAACACGAAGAACAGGAACAAGATGAAATGAAATAACAATGCGAGAAACAATAACAACGAAGACAGTCACACATACAAGTTCGGAATGAGAAGCGATAAACACACAGCACCCGTAACAGCAACAACAACAACAACAACAGGAGCATATCTATAACAAACAACACCGACAACTTGGGTAACGATGGTATGACGACAACACAGTCAACGGAATGAGAAGAACAAGAAGAAGAAAATAAAGCGGCAACAGCAGCGGTTCGCTGCCAAGCCGAACGGCGTAGGTAAGTAGAAAACGTCCACAGGCCGAGGGGTAATCAGCTCGGCAGCTTCGAATGATAGGGACAGGTGGCACCAGCTGGTGCTGCTGGATTCCTTCGACAAAGTGAGAGGAATAGAGAGAGAGAGAGGTGGAGAAATCAAAAGTGGAGACAAAAAGAACCAGGGGAAACGTTAGGGGGTAAAAAGAGGAACGCAGAATGGCAAAGTCGAACGCACGCACGCGTCAGTCGAGCGTCCGTGAGCTCGCGGCACTTCAGACGGCACTCACCGGCCAGATCACCGGGGCGGGAATTGATTCGAATAACCAGCAAGCAATGCGCCTGGGTCCGCCTCCGGGCAAGGTTCGTCGCAGTCTCAGGGGTCTCTGCTCCGAGCTGCCAAGAGCGCGGCGCAGACAGAGACCCCAGACAACGGCCCTAAGCACTCAAGCAGGCAAGAAGCTAAAACGGGCAATGATTGGCCACTTCCGAACGATGCCGTTTTGTTATCCTTATTGTTGTTGTTGTTGTTGTTGTTGTTGTGGTTTGGCGTTGATGTTACTGGGCGAATGCAGCCGTATCGCAGGTCGCGAACCCCGACTTCGAAAACTTCGAAGAGGCAGACGGGCGGAGTCCAACCGTTCAATCCAGTTTGCATGCCATGCGGCGCCACGATGCGCCTCGTGCTTGCAGAAGCGAAACGCAGGTGTCAACCGGCGTTCTGGCCAACGCCGAACGCATCTATCTACGTTCTTGGCGATTGACTGATGATGGTGATGATGGCACTTCTGCAGCTGGTGGTTGTTTGTTGCAAACGAACAGTGAACGACGTTGACTTCGGTCTTCACTGTTCCTCACTGCTGTTGTTACCTCAACGACTCTCGTGGGCATGACGATGCCACTGCTGAGCAAGAGGAGTAAGAAAACAGGGCGACAACGGCCGAAAACAATGACAAAGAAGAATCTGATCGAAAAGTCATCGAAAATATCCTAATCTGGTCGTCCCCGCTATTGCTGTCTTTGTTGTTGTTGTTGTTGTTGTTGTAAATACTGTGGTTATTGTGGTCGTCATTTTTTAGTTTCTTCCCGATTTTTGTCGTTGTTGTCGATGCTGCTTCTGTTCTGAAAACTGCGTGGCATTCGTGGTTCTGTTGCTACTATGGTTATATTTGAATTCCTTACCGTTATTTTTTTGATAAACGCACGTTCACTATAATCGGTGGTATCATTCTGTATAACTGTAGTTATCTGTAGTTGTTACTGTCAATGTTGCGGCTGTAGTGTTTTTACACTTGTTGTTGCTGTTAGTGTCGTCATTCCCATGTTGATCATTACGGTTGTTGTTGTTGTTGCTATTATTGTCGTTGTTGTTGTTGTTATTGTTGTTGTTGTTGTCATTGCTGTCATTGTTGTTGTTGTCTCTTTGTTGGTGGCAGTATACTGATTAGCTACACTGTTGCACGTCGCTGTTATCGCTTAGCGGTACATTTTTAGCTTTTGGATGAAGTTCGATGAAACGGGATCAGCTCCGTCTCCCCCCCCCCGTACGTTCGCATAAACGCACCCCGTTCGCCAGCCAGATGGCATCTGGCCGGTGTTGGCGACTGCGCACGGTGTATCCATGTATGTGACCCGATGTTCATACGCGTACAATCTATTTCTCGATCTATGTCTGTATGTATGTCTATATAGGTATATAGGTTTGTATGTATATATATATATATATATATATATATATACCTGTATGTACGCAGCTATGCAGCAGTGAATAAATGCAGCCGTCCATCGTATGAATACTGCTGTTCTAGTGTCAATCCGAAAGACAAAATACGGCACAGTCGTCATTACGTCGTCGTCGCCGTCGTCTTCAACTCATCGTGGACAACTTTGGAGACAAGAGACAGACCATTTAACGAGCTTAGTACTGCTGTGTTGTTGTTGTTGTTGCTATTATTGTCGTTAGTCTCGTTGTTGTTGTTGCGATTGTTGTCGTTAGTCTTGCTGTTGTTGCTGTTGCTGCTGGTGATAGTGTTATTGCTGTTGCTATTGATAATGTTGTCGTCGTTGTTATTGTTTTGCTGTTGTTGTTGTTGTTGTTGTTGTTGGTGGCGTCGTTGTCGTTGTGTCTACGGCCACCGACAGAACGGCAGGTGGTGAAAACGCAGCCGCTAACTGATCCCGCCGTCGTCGCCGCCGCCATCGCCACCGCCGGAATTCGTTTGCTTCTCTTTGTTTGTGCCGGGCTTCTCCGTCTTTAGCCACTGCTGCTCTTTTTGCTTGCGTCATTGATGGTGGCCGCTCGAACGGCGGGGATGAGTCCGCTGTCCTCGCCGTTTTGGCGGGCCCGTTCCGCCGCGGTGCGCAGCGAGCGGCTGCAGCGGCGGCGGCAGCAACAACAGCGGCAGCGGCAGCAGATGTCAGTCGGAGTCAGTCAGGTGGGGGCCGGCCAGAGAGCGTCAACATGACCGGCTGTCAGGGCATGGCGTTGGTTGTCGCAAACAACGCGAACAGCAGGCGCGGTAGTGAGTGGCGGCCAATTGTGGCAACATTTGCGCCGTACGACGCAATACCCTCTACCTGTGAAAGCTGCACCATCACTATCATCGAGGTAGAAGTCAACGACTCATCATCATCATCATCATTCGATTTAGTGGAGCCAGTTCGATGATGTCACCACGTTTGTCGTCGTCGTCGTCGTCGTCGACAACAACAACAGCAACAACAATTAGAGTTACAGCAACAATGACAGTATGCTGCACTAGTAAAAACAGCGTCAACAGCAACAAGAACCATTTCGTGCGCAACAATTACAACACAAATAATAATAACAACAACACCATTTACAGCCATAACAACAACGATGTTATAGTTAGGTATAGGTAGGTCGTTATGTTGTGTCGAGCTCGGTGTCATTTGCCTGCGCCTGGCGATCGGAGGAGACACCAAAGTGCGCGGGTTCGAGCCCCACCGTTGCACATTTGTATTTATGGGGGGGTCCGTCTAGTGAGCACGGCGAAAAGCAGTACCGTGGACGTTAAATCTTGGCTGGGGTCAGCCTGAAAAAGTATTTTTTAGATAGTTATGATGTAAGTGATGATAATAAGAAATCGACGGGCTACGCCAGCCGGATGTGCAACAGTACACGTCCGCTAGCTGGGGTTTCTAGGTATTATCGAACCCACTTGTTCGGAGCTGTTGGCTGGTAGGATAGTTACCGTTGTTTCTTCACCTTTAGCGTGCTCATATTGCATTTATTGATGATGTTACTTATAAACTTCAGTGTAAAGACGGGGCTCAATTCAAGATTTAACAATGAAGGAAAAATAAATACTTCTGCACAAGCATATATATATATATATATACATATAAGCGTAACCTTCCTAAAAGCAGGCAAAGCTGACGCGTGTAAGAGAAAGCGGAGAATAGAAATGACGCCAAGAACGTCGTCACGAACCTCGTAAGACGTACAAGATTCTGGCTTTGATACCGTTCCAATGTCCCGTATATTCCGGTATGTACGACGACATCCGTCATTGATGATTGAAATCTAATTTTGAAACTACGCACAGCTCTTGCTTCCCCCCTAACCACGCCTGTGTATGCCAGCGTAATGGAGCAGGATTGTTGATCAGAATAGCATTTCGTAGTACTGAAGTTGTATTACTGTCTGCATCGTCTTCGTGGAAGGTAGGTCAGCTGGCAGCTGACCACTGTCGGGGCAGACGTATGTTCTGGATCCGTCTCCTCCTCGACGAAGAAATCGCTTAGTGTTAGTAGTCTCCGGGTTCCGGGAGTGGTCGGACCTATAATTGTTTCTCTAATCAGCCGCGCGAGACGTCTAACCGGCGCCGGGACAGAACGACAATAGAAAACGTACCCGTTTCTACCGTCGTTGCAACAGCAGCGGCAGCAGCTGGTGGTTCGAATGTGTGGATTCTTATGCCTTTCGGTCATACATTTGTCGTATTCATATATGTGCCAGTTTGCTGCATGTATTCGTACGCGTTTCCTACTGCTACTACTACTACTAAAGTAACTTTTTTCGGGCTGACTCTCAGCCAACGTATAACGTCCACGGCCCCGCTCTCGCATTGCCTTATAAGAGAAGGACTCCCAATAAATACAAATGTTCAACGATGGGAATCGAACCCGTGCTGCATCCTAGTGTCTCGTCCTCTCTCAAGGCGCACGCAAATGCACCGAGCCGCCGGGTTCTACACTATAATAGTACTGCTAGTACGACGACTACGAATGCGTTAGTGTCAAACAAGCGCAAGATCACCATATGGCAGCGTGTTTATCGTGAGCGTATGTCGCTGTGATCAGCGGCGTCAACGAAGAAACAACGAGCAACGAACGGGGAGTTATCGAGGTCAGCCATGAATCGCGTGCTCGGTAGGTCGAGTCGCGGATATTGCCGGCTGCTCGAGTGGCAGACTTTGGGGGGGGGGGCGGAGGGGATAATACATTGTTCCGGAAAGCAGTATGTAGCGGAAAGATACCGACCGGATTGAGATGAGAGAAGGTGGTGCCGAAGAAGGTAGCCGCCACAGGCCCCAGGAGTTTAATGAGAGATGACGGTGGTATTTCGGCAACAAGTTAAGCATGTTCGCATGTATGCTCGCCTACAACGTATATATATATATATATATATATATATATATATATATATATATATATATATATATATATATAGTGCACAGGTACACACATCTATTCTTAAAAATGTACTACTCTCTGTTGATATGTGTGGCTCTCGTGTGTACAATGAGGCGACTTGCACAACTTGCTCCTCTGTCAATCGTATCCGCGGCAGCCTCTGGTGAAGAGCTTCACTAAGAAGGCGGTTCCTCTGTCCTTGTGCGAGTTGGGGTGTGTTGGTCCCGGTGAGGTCACGTACGCTATGAGGTCAGTCGCCGCGATCGCCGATGACAGCCAATGACGCTTCCAAATCATTCCTCTCTCTCTCTTCCCCATTTTATCGTCGTCGTCATCTTCTTATTTTTCTTTCGACTTTTTCTTCTTTTTCTTCTGGTTCCTCGAGCTCCACTTTGGGGCGCATCGATAACGGTGCATCAACCGCTCGTACCGCTCTGCGTGGGTCACGTGGAACACCGACCGACTCGACACATTCGAAGCTGCTATAATAGACAGACAGACGCACAATATATGACCGCACCTTACAACTCCCATGTTTCGTGCTATAATTACTACGCACGCACTTACCGTGTTACCATTTTCTTTCTGTGCAGACAAATGCACATACACAATGAACTATGAATATGACTGAAATATATATATATATATATATATATATATATATATATATATATATATATACCTATAAAAATTGAGCCAACATAGATTTTGGCAGGTGATTAAGCCGGCCGGTCGAATGGCCTACGGCCGCCTGCCGGCGACGCTAATTGCTCGTCTCCAACTTGTCTCCATCTTTGATAGTTGATCAACTTCTAGCTCCGGTTGATCAAACGGATAATAATAACCCTGACTTCGAAAAACATCTGTTTCGCTTGACGCTACATGTATTTCCGCATATATATGTATATATATATATATATATATATATATATATATATGATATATGTAGATAGATATAATAGATATATATATATATAGATGATATGATATATATAGATATATAATATATATATGTATATATACTATATATATATATATATATATATAATATATATATATATATATATATATTATATATATATATATATATATATGATATATATATATATATATATATATGATATATATAATCAGTCTCTAGTCAGCTGTTGAGCCGGACGGTCGCACTGGTGCGAGCTCCCGCTTAAATTGCCTAGATCGCAAGTTATATCTGGCTTTTTAACGGGAGTTTTGTCACAGACCATCGTGGCCACCAGTGCGACCGAACTGTGAGATCCAACACCGTCAAACAGTTCCATTTTGCATTTAAAAGATGCAAAATTGTTATAATTCGCCGCGTCACTGTGTTAGATAGGTTAGCAGTGCGTTCACCATTGCAAAGGCCTGTCTGAAGTGCATTTTAGCGTTTTTAAGTGGAAGTGATTGTGCCGGTTTTTAGATTTAGGTAAGGTGAGTCTACCTATATAGTTGTTTTAGTGAAATATAGCGGCCCTAATTATATTTCACTAATCTTAACTTCTATATAGTTATAGTGTATGCACTGGCTACAAAACCCAGACAGTGCATACATATAGTGGTGTATCGATACGCTTTGTTTTGAACTCTAAAATCGAACACAGCGTAGAAAATACAATTAGCAACGATATATTGGGCAGCCATATCGTGTTTTTAAACCACTATATATTTTAATTGACTACCTACATACCTACTGTATATTTGTAATAGATGCTTCAATTCCACTGAATCGAAGAGACAGCAATTAATCTGTCTGATGCTAGTCTTCCATCTAATTACCACAAATATATATCTTAAACCGTCACTACTATTGTACATACTAATGTGCAATTTTTAACTTCTACTTTCGACGCTATTTTGCATAAATACAGTACGTGACGAAATATGACATAGTGCTCCCTGGGTAGAGACAAACAGAATGATGGTCTAAAGACCGCTTCATCTTAGCGATTTTAACAACAACATCTGCGTAAAATCGCGCCATCGTTCCCGTACGAAATTTTTAAAAGAAATCTTACCACCACTGTGGACCAAGACAACGATGGCATCACGTGACGGCAGCAACACCGCCGGAAGACTCAGCTGCCAGACTTGCGGGCGAGTATGCAAATCTGGCGCGGGCCTCGCGAGCCACATTAGATTGACTCACAATCAACGAGAAGTTCGTGCCACCTCCCAAACTCCTAACCAATCACAGACTAATAATTTGATTTTAAATTCCTCACAAAATGACACTGCTGCTTCTAATAATAATTTTAACCCCCCTAGTACTTCACGCGTCTCCCAGCCAAATTGTAAATGTCCATCTAGTACTTGCTTAAAGGTCTTTAAATCTAAATCAGGTCTTAATTTACACCGTCGTCGTGCCCATCCGGATGAATATAATGATAACATTTTAGCCCCCCCCTCTAAGAAGGCCAGATGGAACCCACAAGACCGTGAACTTTTAGCAACATTAGAAGCAGATTTTATATTAGATAATAATAACGAAACACCTAGAGAAATTGACCACCTTTTAGCTACTAATTTTAACTCACGCACACCTGGGGCGATTAGAGGCCAACGTAATTCTCAGGCGCATAAGGATCTGGTAGAGGACCTCCTTAAAAAGAGGTCTCTCCTGGATTCCAACCTTGACGGATCTGGGCTTCCTGAGCCTAGTCGGCCTCGATACTCTGAATCAGATGGCCCCTATAATCCATCCCAAAAAGATATTATTATATCTAAAATACAAGCCCTCACAAACACATTTCCCAAACGCAACATAATTTCAACAGACCTTACTCATCTGTCAAATATAATTTGCTCAGGTGAGAATCACACTATCGCCTTAAACGAATTTCTAAACAAACATTTTACACACACTGTCCGACGTCGTGCCTTTAGAGAAACACCTTCCACTGAAGCGCGAGTATCTAAAAGGCAACAGCGACGTCAAGACTACGCAACCACTCAAAAACTTTTTAGCCAAAACCGATCCAAATGCGCTCATGAGGTGCTGGACGGCAAACACACCATACACAACATGCAGGCCACCGAGGTTGTAGAACACTGGGCCAACACGATGACACAACCACCCCCTGAACCACTCCCTTGCCCCGTATACACTCCCAACTCTGATCTCTTTGAGGTTTCCCTCCCTATCTCCCTAAAGGAAACCCACGTAGCTCTCCGCGGACCTTCTAAAGCACTAGGCTTGGACGGGATTTGTCTTTCGTCCCTCCGTAAACTCCCGTTAGAAGTAGTCTGTTGTATTCTTAACATACTATTAATTAGCGATATTGCCTTAGCCCATGAAACTGCTCGCTTAGCGTTCATCCCTAAAATTAACAATGCCACATCCCCAAGCGATTTGCGACCCCTATCTATTAGTTCATACTTACAACGAACGCTTAACAAAATTCTCTCTAGACGCCTCCAGAACTCTATTAAGCTTCTCCCAATCCAGCGAGCGTTTCTCCCCTATAATGGTACCTTCGAGAATCTTGCGGTTCTGGATGGTATCCTTAACGATGCCAAGTCTGCAGGACGTGAGCTCAGACTCGCCTCAATCGACCTCCGTAAGGCGTTCGACATGGTGAGTCATGACTCCGTCCTGTGGTCACTCCGGACTCGCGGATACCCGGAGGTATTCATTAACTATATCGAACGCTTGTACCTCTCATCTAAAACTCTCATAGAATTTGGACAAGAATGTCGCACATTTCGGCCAACTAGGGGTGTTAGACAGGGAGATCCTCTGTCCCCCCTCTTATTTAATCTAGTTCTCGACGACATTCTTTCAAAATTAGACAAAACTAATATCGGGTACCAACTTACTGATGACTTCCGCCTTATGGGCTTAGCCTTTGCGGATGATCTCATCCTCCTAGCCTCCACGAAATCCACTCTCCAACGTCTCCTTAATATTGCGGACCCACTTTTGAAATCCCGAGGCCTTGAAATTAATACTATCAAAAGCTTTACTATCTCCCACCTATTTAATAGGAAGGAAGGTAAAGGTTTTATCAATACCGTACCAGAATTTAACGTTGGAGATCGGCAATTGCCAGCTAAAGGTATGAGCGATCGATGGAGATATCTTGGAGTCGACTTTGACAGCAATGGCAGAGTTGACTCCACCAGGGATATACTCCTTAATTTACTCAACAGACTCACGATAGCTCCCCTTAAACCCCACCAAAGACTCATATTTTTGAAAGACTTTCTCATTCCCCGTCTCCTATATAAACTGGTCTCCGGTCCCAGACCATCTTACGCACTCCTTAGTGACCTAGATAAAGAGATCAGAAAGGTTGTTAAGTCGAAATGGCTTAAGCTCGAAAACTCGGTGCCGAACGCCTACCTGTACACGCACACGGCGGTCTGGACATCCCCTGCCTCCAAACATTCATTCCCAGACTCCGCCTCTCCCGCCTGACAGCACTACAACACTCCACGCACCTTGGGGTCCAATGGATGCTAACCACCGAGCACTTTAAAAAAGATCTTGCGAAAACAAGACTTCTTTGCGAGCGCTTGGGAACCTCCATTGAGACCGCTACACAAGAGACCGACTACTGGTCTCAACAACTACACAACACGTTCGATGGGGCACATTTTAAAAAAGCACACGAAACGCCCTTTGTACACTACTGGATTAAGGGTATGCCCTACCTATCTGGTAAGGAGTATTTAAACCTACTAAAGCTCAGGATCAACGCACTACCAACGCGTGCCAGATTGGCCAGGGGACGCCCGGGCTACAACAAACGTTGTAGGCACGGGTGTCATGCGCCTGAGACGTTGGCTCATGTCGCTCAGATGTGCGATACAACACACAAACAAACCATAAAGAGACATGACGACGTCTGTGATCGCGTGGCGCGTCTTCTCCGCGAAAGGGGTCATGAGGTGGTTCGTGAGCGAGTATTCCGTCGACCGGGCGCACCGGGTCTAAAGCCCGACCTCGTAATAACAACACCTACCGAGGTCTGGGTTTTAGATGCCGAGGTTTGCGGCCCGAACCGGGACCTGGCAAAAGCACGGCAAGACAAGATCGCCAAATATGACGTCGAGTTCCTAAGAGCGGCGCTCCCCGACCCGCAAAAACCTCGCAGATTCGGATCCATCACTATCTCTATGAGTGGTGTATGGGACTCCGAATCTGCGAGGACGCTCTTGGGGCTCGGCGTCACGAAGAGGAATCTTATGGATCTCACCGTTTTAACTTTGCAAGGAACCTTGAGGATATACCGCTCGCACCGGGTCCATAAGAGCGGGGGCTACCATCAAGCAAGGACACGGACAACTGACTCTTAACTTCACGTGACACCTTTTTACCACAATTTTTATTAAGGCGAGCACTGCCAAGTGTGCAAACGTATTGTAAATGATTAATAAATCATCACAATATTTTCTATATATATATATATATATAATATATATATTATATAAGATATAAATATTATGTATATAAAGAGCTATATATAGAGTGATGTATAGCTATATAGATGATATATGTATTATATATATCTTAATTATATTATATATAGGAGAGATAGAGGAAGATAAAGTTCCTGAGAGAGAGAGATCTCTCTAGGAGATCTAGGAGAGAATTAGATCTCTATATATATATATATATATATATATATATGTATATATATATCTATATAATATATATATATATAATGTATATATATATATATATGCGTGTGTGGAAATGTATATATATATATAATATATATAATAGATATACTGATCTATATAATATGGTGTGTGGAAATGAATATATATATATATATATATATATGCGTGTGTGGAAATGTATTTGCACGTTTGTTAGTCTTCCTGGTATTCATAGGTATGCATACAAAAAGCAGTATGCCTACGGACACGATCTATACTATAGAGTAGAACCAATAACAACAATCATAATACATAAATGCACGTAAGCAGCGTACGCTGTGTGTTGCAATATCTTCCTTCAGGAGCACAAGACGATCGTAAAACGGTCGCGACAAAAGCGATGATATGATACGATAATCATGACACCGAGTGAAAACCGTTCCAGACAGTCGTATCGCCAGACGCGGGTCACCGGGTGGCGTATCCAGAGAGAATGCATGGGAAAATGTGGTGCGACTACAGGTCGGTACATTTGTGTTGTAGCTACTACTTCATATATATATATATATATATATATATATATATATATATGTATATGAAGGAACTAAAAGGTCCTACTAATAGGAGACCACTTAAAATATATAGTTTCTCAAAACACTGAGTGATTCATATTGCGACGTTATTATTCGGCAGTTGTTAAAAAAACTCATGATGAAATAGTATAGTCAAATATCTTTATTGAGCTATTCGTAATTGTGTTTTTCTGGCCAGGACCTATATATTTCACTCCGGCAGTTATCTTATATAACCGCAACAATGAACACTTACCCAGGGGAAATCCTTGTTCTGCATTCCATATATTAAAAATAACGTGGATCGTTAATTAAAAACCACAAAATAAATCACGGAATTTGTTTAAACTTTATTTCTCAATATAGTCTCCTTAAAACCCTGCAGACTTAAATATGCGCTGTTTCAACTTCTTGATTCCTTTAAAAAAAAGTTCGAAGTCTCGAGACCATCAACAGACTTCTTGCCATCGAATCAGATACTGCAGTTTGAGAGTAAGACAAGTCCCATAAAGTCAAATCAGGTAAATAGGGTGTATGAAGTAACAATTCGAACTAAATTCGCCACTGCGACTGTGAAGGTGCGAATCGGAGTATTGTCTTAGTGAAAGAACTGCTTAACCCCTTGTTTCTGTTAATAGTCAACGAAAATAATTCGTTAAGAATTTTAAAAACAGGTCACCCTCCCAGTAAAAACGTAGCACTTACCTTCCAGTAGTCTTCGCCGTATTTGGGGCACATTCACCACGTGCGACCCATTGCTTTGACTGCTGTTTCGAATCGGGTGTATAGTGATGGATCCAGGTCGTAACTAAGTTTATGAAGCGATGCAAAAAGTCTCGTGAGTTTAGCTTAAGCATCGACAGACAGTGCTTCTTCCGCACTTTTGACCATCAATCGCAGCAAACGCCTTGCACGCAGCTTTTTCATTTTTAATCGTTTGTGCCGTATATTATGCACCTTCCTCCTCGCTGAGATGTCTATGGTCTCACGCACCTCCATTCGACGATTCTCCATGACGATATATATATATATATATATATCACGTACATTGAATACCGTCGTTTTTTGGATTTTCTAGGAACTACAAGCAACGAGTTGTGGCTATATATCCATTATGCTACCGTTATGTTGGAATGAACCCACACAACTCGTCACACGTGGAGTAGCAGCCCACCTCTACCAGAGTCCGTATTTCATTTGTATACATGCTAAAGCCTACATATCAGTCCGAGCATGCTCATTACGTACATTTACAAGCATCTATGTATTTGTGTATGTAGCGCAAACGCGTGCGGGTGTGGCCATAGTCGCATGGCATCATGGTGTCGTAATAGTAGTAGTCGCAGCGATAAAAGTAGTTCCAGCAGCAGCAGTAGTAGCAGCAGCAACAACACCATTTTCGACTTTGTGCGGTCATGTCCTGCGAGTTAAATTGCTCTCCCCCCAGGCGTCCCGATGACCACCTCGAGGAGCAGCATAACCAAGCGCTTCGCTCGCCTTTTCCCTATTTCTCCTCACCCCACCCCACCTCTCCATATATATATATATATATATATACACGCTCTCTCTTTCCGATTTTCCCTCCCTCTTTCCTGGCTTCCCAGCGTGTACTTTCCTCCGCTCCCACCATCTCAGCTACCTATTCTCATATCGCCTCTCTCGCCGTTCGCTTCCCTCCCGCACCACCACCCGTACAATGGTAAACAATGTTAATCTATTATCATCGTTATCATCCGAATCAACATCGTCGTCCTCACTATCACCATCATTATCACATGAGCTCCACGAGCTCCGACGACACACTCACTCACTCGAGACGATACTGCGTTGCCGTCTGCGGCTCCTCTTCGCAGCGATGGCTTACCGCTCACCGACCGCACTAGTTTGTACATTTCTGTCTATGTGTGTGTCTCTCTCTCTGTACAGCGAGTGGGTCACTGTGGGAAGAAGCCCTACCTAAAAGCTTCTTCCAAGCAAGTACGGGGGAGAGGAATAGTCAAAGAGGCGCTGGGGTTCGTAGTTCCCCACGCTGGCTGCCCGAGGTCGCTTTAAAGGGGCGTCCCGTCAGGCTGGCTGGCGGGCGTTCGCACGCCAGCAGTGGCGACGACGGCGCAAGTGCCAGCCGTGCATGCACCATGGGAAGACCAGGAGGAGACAGCTCGGTCCTCCAATAGCAGCTGTAGAAGGTAGCAGAAGGAAGTCCTGAACGCCAGTCAGTCAGATTAGTGTGCCACTGGCCTTGCGGCTTGTACGCCCAACGAAGCTTCTTGGCCTTGCACTGACCGGCCTAACGTGGTGACACGGTCCGATCTGGCCCTTAGCTACTACTGAGGTCCACTGGTGAGCGCCGCCCTTCGGGGCAACTGGGCTCCCCTTCTCCCTCGTTCGTTCGTTTGTAGTGCTCAATTCCCGTTTCCTTCTAGTTGTGCTGCTCGCTGCCAGCTTGCACAGTGTTAGCTGGTGTTTGTCTCGTCTTCGTCGCTCGGCTTCATCTTCCCCTCCCCTGTCTGTCTCGTTGTTTCTCAGCATTGGAACAGCTCTTCAGGGGAGGGGGTGAGGGACAGGGCTCATACGGAGAACGAGAAAAGACAATGAGCGGTTAAGAGAAGACGCGTGGGAGACAACGAGCTAAAGCCAAACAGACAGAATTAGAGACCAGAGAGGGCGGGAGAATTAAAGAGGGACAAAGAGAGAGAGGGTGAGTGAGGGAGAGAGAAAGCGCAAAATAGAGAGAAGGTGGGAAGGGGAAGAACAAGCACCCATAGGACTATATCGAAACTCCCACCCCCCACCTTTTCCCTTGCCTCCTCGTGGCTAGGTTAGGACAATGAGAAGAAGGAAGACCAAGTTGGGACACGGGGGAAGGGATCTTGGGCGACGACAACAACATTTGCCAGCGGTGACAATGGCCCTGATAGTGGTGGTGATGGTGGTGGTGATATTGATGATGATGATGGTGGTGGTAGTCAAACAAGCGACACATTCTCATGAAGATAACCACCACCACCAACCAGCTAAGCGAACGACCCAGCAAGCGATGACTGAGGACGCCCGCTAGCCAGCCTGCGCGCCTGCCCACCTCACCACCCACCCACGGGTGGGTGAGACTCCCATCCGCGAGCTACCTGGCTCGACGGCGAGAGAGGGAGAGGGATGCGATCGAAAGAGATCCATTGCTGAAATGGGTGGCACGAGACTAGCAGCGTGTTTATATGTGCATGCGTGTGTATGTATGTCTGGTGCGTGAGAGTGTAAACGAGAATGATCATTTGCACAATAATTGCAGGTGTCGGGTTCCCCTCGACGAGCTCGATCAGCAGCAGCAGGACTGGCGGAAGCACGACCCACAACCAATAATGCCAGCTATTGCTGCTGCAGCAGCCCGTTAGCTTTATCCAGATAGATCGGCAGACGGGCGGGGAAGTAGAGGAGCTCGCGGCGGCGAAGCCCGCTAGAGGAATAACAAGGTAAAGTAAATAGGTGGAATCCCACACAGAACGGAATGGAGAGATAATAGCTGACGACATGACCGATACGACTGGAAGGAGTTGCAGCACCGACGTGCAGCAATTCGAAACGATCATTTTGAGATGTGCAGATTTGAGTTCAAGTAAGTATGCGTAGAATTTTCGGAGGCGCTTCCAGTAGCACCACCCGCACCAGCGTCCGTTAGTAGTTGACGTCGGCGGATTGCCGACGGCGGGTTTTCAAGTCTCACTCTCCGAAGGTCTACGTGAGATGGCATATGGGGCACGCAACACCAGGCTGTGCCCTTGATGCGTGTTCTGGCTCAATCTAAATAGCTTGCCTGTATTCAATAATGGGCAAATAACAAAAGCAAGCGAAAGGGAGAGAAAGGAGAGAGACGTACGCCAATTGATAGCTCTTTCGCTAAACGACCGGCACAAATGGCGCTAGATAGAAATATAGATCAATAGACTGATCTGCGAATAATATACGTATATCCTCAGACAGGCAAGCAGTTAGCGCTTGCGGCGGGTAGACGAGCAACTAGGGCACAACAAGACCGCGGGGAATAGGTGGGACGAACAGGGCTAGGATATTGTAGAGGGCGTACGGATGTGTAGGTCTGTCTGTACGGGCACGTGCTGATATGTATGTACGGGTACATGAATGCGTGTTTCCGCAGACTGCATCGAAGAGGTGAAGCAGGTAGCGAAGCACGAAGGGACAGGGAAAACGGGAGAGCGGGCTAGAGACACGCCGCGCGAACAACCCGAATGTCCCGTAGGAGAACGAGGAATAGGGACGGCACTACTGGCATTTCTGCTGCTACTTTTGCTACTGGTGGTGACCGAGGGTAGCGGCGGTGCGGTGGTGGTGATGATAATAATGATGGAAGTGCCATTTGACCCGGCTGGTTCACTGAGAGAAGCTAACACCGCTCTATCTAGTGGGAACATGTGAGGCGGCGTCGGGATGTGTAGGCATACGTGGGAAAAAGTTAAATTGTCACCCTGCATAGAGAATTGGAGAGCCGCCTACAGGTAGGCCATTGATCGAACAACGAGAGATATGGACAATATGGAAAGAGAGAAAGTCAGGGTAAAAGCGAGAGAGACAACGAGAGGTTTTTCAATTATGGGAATGGCCCACCATAATAACAATTTGATTAAAAGAGAGACATAACGAGGTCGTTTTTGTGGGCTTTCCTAAACAATTTTACTAGCCAAAGCTAAAGTGGTCACTGCAGTAGAACGGACGGTGCCTAAAAACGTCAATCAGCAGGACACGCCAAGGCCTAATTGTATTCATAGTTAACGAGGTTACTTGCGCTTTTTCTAACTTCGAGACCCATAATGTTTCGTAGGTTGTTCTCTATGGACTATCTAGTGGTGTCTTTGTCCCCGGTCATTGCTTGGATTTTTGGTTGCTCTGTTACGATATATTTCTCTCATACGGTAAACTACCTATCATGCACCGTGGGCATCGAACTCGTGCTGCACCTTTAAGTCTCCTCCGGTCGCAAGGCGCACGCAAAGGGGCCACGAAGGCCATCGAACTCGATCCTGATGCCCATCTACCAGTGAAGCATGCATGGCGGTCAATCCCTACGTTGAGATAAAAAAAAAACATTCTAACAAGGGCAATAGGAGCAACACTGTAGCAATACAAACCAGAGCTTATTGCAGCAATTACGATTGCTCAGCAGCAGTAGAGAGAGAGAGAGAGAGCAAAAATAGCGAGAGAGAGAGAGAGAGAGAGAGAGAGAAACGCAATTTCCTTTTTGTAAAGCTCTATCATTGAACACAAGTAAAGTTGAACTGTTTTGAGCTGTTTCTTAATGTGCTCGTGAAACAAAATACGACGTTTGCTTCTTCTCCGGTTGTGAAAGCCCCTCAGCTCATCTGAGCGTGTGTGCGCATCTATTTTCAATTTGAGCCGCTGTCGTTCTTGGCGTTGTTGCAATGCGGTACAATGCGGGCCACACAGCGATTCATGTAGCTTCTTTGTCCCTCCGTTCCTGTGTGTGCTGCTTGCTACATTCAACGAACGTGCGAACGCCTCAAGGTTACCACCGCTACTCGAATCAGCCGCCGTCGACAGCGATCAGGCGCATGCATCTTTGCTAAATCTCGACGACGCGGGCCGCCGGCCGGTCGCCGCCCACAGCCGATGAATAGGCGGATGGTGACGTGGGGCTAGTGGAGGTTGTCGGGGCTAGTGGGGTTCGCGCTACATGGGTAGTAGTAGAAATAGTGGTAGTAGTGGTGATGGTGGTGGTGGTGGCGATGATGTTGGTTGGTTGGTTGGTAAGGACAAGGCTGCCGCCGTCTCGGCCGAACCGACCAGAAGCTCGTGTATGTGTATGCCAGTGTGTGGGGGATCAGCTAGCTTTAAGAACTCTAGTGGCAATTCTACCGCTTGGCGCTCGCAGCTTTCTTCTAGTAACATCTGTGGTGGCGGCAGAAGCGGTCGGTAGGCTGGCTGGTCGGTTACCACTGTCGCTACCATCACCATCAACGCCACCCCCACCACCATTGTCGTCATCATCATCATCATCATCATCCTCATCATCATTGAAGCAAGTACTTCTGGGTACCTACCCTCAGCGACGACGATTCACCGAGGACCGCTTGCCATGACAAGCTGCTAGATTCTTTGCTTATCTTCGTCTTGTTTCTGCTCCTCCTACTCCTCCTCCTCCTCGTGTGTATCCTTTTCTCTTTCTCACTTGTGTGCGCTCTCTGTCATCATCATCATCATGACAGAGTTCTTCTTCGACAGCTTTGAAAATAGCCGGCGGGACACACACGTACGTACGCTGACACAGACGCGCGGGCGGCATGCACCGGCCTCACATCACATTGTCCACACGAGGCTGACAGATCTTGAGAAGCGGCGGTGGTGCAGTGGAAGGGGGGTAGCCGTGGCATCGGGCGGGGGTGGCCATGGCATCGATGGGACTCGATGGACTACTTCTACCACGACTGCTAAAACGATGGCCGGCTGGCCCGCCGACTCACAAGATGGTCGGTGCTGCTGGTGTCGCCGGTGACGACGACGACAACGATGATGGTGATGCTGCTGCTGTAGATGCAGATGGTGATCTTCATGACGATGCGGGTAGTGGTGGTAGTGGTAGGGGTGGTGGGGATAGCGGTAGTACTCGTGCTGGTGCAGGAAGCGCGTGCATGAAGCAAAGACAGGTTGAGGTGGTCGTCATGAGGTCCGATTTCTTGTACCGCCAACTAGTACGTAGTAAGCATGCGTGGTGGCAAGCAGTGATGGTGGCACTGTTTGCAGGAAGAAGACCGAGAAAGAGAGAGAGGGAGAGAGAAAGATGGGGAGAGAGAGAGAGAGAGAACGCGAAAAAGGGAGAGAAATAGAGAGGAAGATTGCCATAGATGGAGGGCTGACTCAGATGGCACGTGCCCTGGAGGTTGCTGCCTCGTGCCTCAAGTCTCGTGCGTCCAAACGACCCCCGGGGTTCCCGGTCCCTTCTCGCCCCGCCCCGAGAGGAATGAGGACGATGATGCGTCAAAGCACTAGGGAGCAAACCTAGTGGCATTCACGGCTGGCTGCAACGGCCAGCAGTTGAGGCCTTGGCGTCCTTGTAGTCGTCAAGTCGTCACCATACATTGTGCCCTCCTACTGGCTGCAGACATAGAGAGAGAGAGAGAGAGAGAGAGAAGAGAGAGACAAATAGAATGAGCGAGAGAAACGGAGAATCTGCAGACAGCGGAAGTGCTCTAGCTACAGCGCACAACGATCGTCCTGAAGCACACAGACAGTCATGGTGGCGGTAGTGGTGGTGATGGTGGTGGCCGTCTCGTGGAAAAGAGATTGTGAATCAAGCTAGATCTTCTTCCTCGTCTTCTTCGGCTTCTTCCTCTTCTCGTACGGCTGATCGTGGTGGAGGTGGTACTGTGCTGCTCTGCTAAGTCCACAGCCACGGGCGATGTATTCAAATCGCTGGCTACGCCACCGTCACCGAGAGAAACGACAACGCCAAGCGCTACCGCCACCACCACCAGTGCCAGTTAGACTCAGAGAGAAAAGCTAGTGCTCGACAAGCGGAAGCCCTACAGAGCGAAGCGCACGTGCATCGTGCACAGAGACCTGGATCTTCCACCTAGTTTCGAAAAGTAACGCGGTTCTTACTGGCTGGCCGCTGCTGCTGCTGGTTCCCGACGCTGGACAACTGGACAACTCGGCAACGCTCGTTTTCGAATAATCGGCTCGATGCTATTGCCGGTAGATGGACGCACACATATATATATATATATATATATATATATATTTATATAATGTCACCTTAAACCTAAGAAACCCTCGTATGTAGCTCGTTATAGCAAGCGAGCTCAGTATCACTCTGAATGGCACGATAGTACATAGAGAACAAAGCTACCCTTTTCGTGTGGTAGCGAGACGCCATGTTACTTGCTGGGTTGCTCCTCTCTAAGATATCAGTACAAATATTACTGACTACTAAACTCGTAAGCACAAGCGTCGGGGCACATCTTCTACGAGAGGATATAGCTGGAGCGCGCTGTAGAATTTAGGGGAAAAAAACAATATATATATATATATATATATATATATATATATATATATATATATATATATATATATATATGCATATATATGCATAGACATATATAGTGAGTTTATAGAATGAATACAACGAAGACGTAATTTGTTGCAAAAATATTATATTTACACAAGTAAACTATACAGGCTGTGTGATGAAGTTCGTTTGTCTGACTAGAAACAACATTTGTGTACAGTATAGTTTGGTCATCATCAACACTCCCTCGCGACGGTCTCGACTACAGTCCGTTTGGTTTAGGTCTTGCATTGTACTCTTCATTCGTCTTCTTCAACACTATCACTCGGCACCGAGAACTCCGAGAGTTGAACGCGGAAAATCGTCAGGAAACAGCGCCGCCACAAAAACGGCAGACCGTCGAATGGCGTTTGGCGTATACGAACGTTATGTTTTTAACGTAGCGTAGTTCCTGCCAGTAGATTACAGTAGATCAACACTTACACGTCGCCGTGTGTGATCGCAACAAGAAGTCGTTTGCGTGAGAGAAGCGAGGCATCACCGTTCGAGTCTTATGTATCGTCGGCTACGTTTCCACACGCTGGCTGTGCACGGGTCACCATCGGCTAGCTTTCATGAGACGCGGGCGAGCTGGCTTGTTCGGGTCGACTAGACCCCGCGCACGCACCCGAGTCCTGATGCTTGTGCAGGAGTGACGCCCGCGAGAACGTCTTGGCGCACTTCGAGCACGAGTACTTTTTGACCTCCTGATGCGTCTGCAGGTGGGCGCGCAGGTTCGAGCGGTCGGCGAACGCCCGATGGCAGTGTTCGCACTCGAACGGCTTCTCGCCGGTGTGCGTCCGGATGTGGCCCTGCAGCAGCCAGGGCCGCGAGAACGCCTTGCCGCACAGGTCGCACTTGCAGGGCAGCGTGTGCGTTCGCACGTGCATCTTGAGCGCGCCCAGCGACACGTACGACTTGGGGCAGAACTTGCACGAGAACTCCTTGCGGCCGGCGGCCGAGCTGACGCAGTGGAACTCCTTGTGCTTGCTGAGGCCGGCGAACGTCGAGTAGCTCTTGTGGCAGTCGTCGCAGGTGAAGCGGTTGACGCCCGCTACCGGAGCCGTCGCCGCCGCAGCCCCCGCCGCTGCCGCCGCCGACGCTACCGGGGTCGCCGATGACGGGGGCGTCGACGATGATGACGTCTTGACTGGATCGGGAGGCTCTTCGCAGTCGACATTGCCTTCGGCTTCGACCACCACCACCACCTTCGTCGCGTTTTGACTGCCAGCGCCGCCGTTGACGTTGACTTTGTGTCCGCCAGTCGCGTTGTTTCTGGCCGATCTCTGGTTGTCATGCTTTTTGGAACTGTGATGGTGGTGGTCGCGGTGGTCGCGATGATTGGGATGGTGGTGGTGGTGGCTGGACACGCGTCCCGACTCCCATGACGGCACGACGGCATCCTGCGGCTTGTCGTGCGTCAACACGTGCGGCCGAAACGTCTGCGCGGTTAGGTTGGCGCACAGCGACGAATAGTAGAGCGCCGGCAGGTGGATCGGCAGCGGGTAGAGCAGCGGGTTCCACGAGTCCAGAAGTGGAGCGATCATCGGCGGAATGATGGGCGTCGTCGGCGAGATCGGCGGCCGTGGAGGTCGGAACGTGGGCGAGCCGCGTCCACTCGAGCCCGACGAGAGACGTGCGCGCTTCGTCGACAGGTCGAACGGCGTCGAACTGATCAGGTCTGCAAACAGAGGTCGATGCAAGAAGGGGTCCGGGTTAGAAGAATGCAAGGCATGCCCCCCCACCGCGCCGTTCGAACGGTCACGAAGGGCAAGCTATCAACTAGCAATCAACAACAACAACGACATTCTAAACGGGGGACGATAAAGAAGAGGAGGAAGGAAAAGGATTTCATTTCGGCATTTACAAACAGATAGTATATGGGTCCCTGACCAGCGTTTCCTAAGCCTGATGGCAAGCAGAGAACTTTATTTCAGAACGTCGGCGTTGCTTTCTTTATAGGAAGCCGCCTCCAGCCGCTGTCCACCGAGTGGGTTGGGCAAATTAGGTAAGGATTCTTGCAGATATCTTGGCAGACTATGCCGATCGTCAATGGTTTTACGTGATAATTTCAAGCTCTCAATTATTTCAAATTCAACTCGGACATGACCAACCAAGAAGAACATTACGAAGTAAGAGTATTTATTACTACGTATTACTACCACTACTTTGGGCAGAAGGTTTGACCAGGTTGTCAGGTTTGAGGCAGTGGATTTGAACTAACGAACTAGTCAACTTATAAACTACTAGCGAAGGTCTTAATTGCAACGACAGCAATCGACTTTCTGAGATACAATACGTCAGCGCACGTAAAGTGATAGTTGTTACTTAGAACGTACAGAAAAAAACGAATGGCCAGTTTAATGGCCCAAACAGGCAGAGGCCGGAGCAGAGATCGAGAATCGGACATTCGCTTGCAGAGGCGTGGCGACCCAAGCATACCTGGCACAGTTGCAGTTTCCGACGGCGACGGAGACACCGATAACGAGCTCCGTTCCGAGTTGGTCGACAGATCCTCAGGTCCTTCCGAGGCGGGTTCACTTTGAGGTGCTACAACGGGCTCATCTAGCCACGGTCGTTTGACGCGACTTAAACTCATCATTGTTTTTATAGTGTTCAGCAATGGTGAAGACAACGACGACAGTGGCAGCGGCGGCAACAACAACAACAACAACAGCAGCAGGAACAACAACAACCGTGACGAGATCTACACAAGTAGCGATGATGGCAACAGCAACAACCGTAACAGCAACCACAATTACAACAACAACAACTACCACAACAATATGAGCATCAGTAGCGTCCGATTCAGGTACTGCTCAAGCTGCTATCCGGGCATATGTCGCGAGAGTATCCAGCTCAGTGATACAGATTGGACGTTCACATGGTCCACACAATGACTCGTCTCGAGAACCGAGTTGTCGTGCTCGGGGATGACAACCGCTGGCAGGACGTTGGCGATCGCGTAGTCCGCGTAATCCGGTTCAGCCATCTAGAGATCGTGGATGTCGTGGACAATTCAAATTAACGAATTAACTGATCGGTGGATCAACTGTCGGATTGACCAGGACACAGGATACACACATGAGATACACATCACACATGAGATGCACATGAGCATATCCACATTCACATTTCATCCGTACATGTCACCCATCTGACGCAAACGAGAATGTGTCGTGTAGACGACGGCGTTCGCCTTCATCAGCTGGGCAGGCCGTCAAGCCGAATCAGGTCATGCAGATGCCAAATCTTCAGGATGTCTAGCTGTGTTGAGTCATAAACTGGTCACGCCACTGTGAACCACGACTTCTTCGCCGGGACATGACTTCTTCATCAAGACAAGACTTCTTCATCAAGACGTGACTTCTTCATCAAGATTTAACTTCCTCATCATCACATCACTCTTTCATCAGGACATCACTTTATCGCAAGCATCGTGTCCAACTTAAAGACAATCGAATCCTTTAGTTGGTTTTGAGTCACGCCAGCGTATTCCCCGTAGCTGTTGTCGTTGTGGTCGTCGTTTGCCAGAAGCCAGAAGATGCCGATTAGCAACACGAAGCA
Source organism: Dermanyssus gallinae (assembly GCA_003439945.1). Lineage (NCBI taxonomy): Eukaryota > Metazoa > Arthropoda > Arachnida > Mesostigmata > Dermanyssidae > Dermanyssus > Dermanyssus gallinae. The sequence continues at coordinate 42,059 of QVRM01005752.1, read as the reverse complement.
GAAGAACATGCAGAATACGCTTTCAATGACCACTGAAAGGTGATGATGAACAGAAGAGAGGACAGAGGCGGAGCGCATTAAATCCATCAAACGAGTCATCAACGGACTAGTCTGATGGGTTTAGGTGGCTGTGCGTAGGTGGTTGCGCGTAATTGCCTTGCAGTACCCGTATGCTGTGCGCTTTATCTCGGCTCTGTTTACCTTGTACGGCTACTGTTAGCCCAAGTATTGGGGGTATTGCTTTTGCTGCCGCTGCTGCTGCTAATCCTGACGTTGACGCGAACGTTAAAAGTTGTTACTTCTGTTACTTCTAGAGATTAGAAGATGAGATAGTACGGTACGCGCTGGGCCTTGCATTGCAGCACACCATCAAGACAACACGATTGTCACGACTGGGACTGCACCGGCATCGCGATCCGCCGCCGCCGCCCCCCACGACGTCAACACGACAACAAGTATCAGTAGTATCAGTACGATTCACACTGTCACAGGGCCAGCGTTGGTGTGGTTCAGTGGTACGACTATTTACGCGGTTCGGCCAGCGTCGGTGGTGGTACAGCGAGTACCGTTCACCGCGTTGTCGCTCTACGACTAGGCCGCTGCTGTGGTCGCGCTGCCGCTACCGAGTTCGAGTGTATGATCGAGTCGACGATGGCACTTTGAGCACCATCACCACCATCACCATCACTTGTCGTCGACGCGAGCCTGTGCACTACTGAAACGGTACGAGAACTGCGGCGGTCGCTGACTGGCTGGTTGGCTGCCAGCCACACGTCGTGGTCGTCGAGATGCCGCTGCTGCTGGCGCTGCGGTTGTTGCTATTGGTGGCGCTACCGTAGCTAAGCTAGTCAACGGTGCAACGGTATTGAACGGTTGTTTGGTCGTGGTCGTGGTGGTGTTGATGGTCGTGGTGGTCTTTCTCTTTCCTTCTTCGAGTTGTCATCGTCGGCGTCGGCGACGGCGGTAACAACCCGCTCACCACCCGTCGGCTTCCTCGACCTCTCGAGTGGCAGCGCCAGCAGCAGCAGCGGCGGCCGTGGCGGTGACGGCCTCTATCTTGTTTTGTCGTCGTGTTCTTTCGTTCTTGCACTCGGACAACAACAACAGCAACAACAACAACAGGACGACGACGACGACAACAACAGGAGATCCGATTCGTAAGTGTGTGTGTGTGTGTGTCTGTGAGAGACATGAGCTGCCCGTGTATGTGTTAGTGTGCAAGATTGTCTAGTCGTTGTATATTTAGCTGCTATTCCTCTGTAGCTGGCTAGCTGGCTCGATCTGTGTGTCCATCGATCTGTGTTGACTGTGACGGCCACGAGAAGGCGGCTCCTGTTACAGCAGTAGCAGCAGCCGTCGCACCCGCAGCAGTAGCAGTTGCTATTGCTGCTGCTGCTGCTGCTGCTACTGCAGTTGTTAGCAGGTCGTCGTCGTCGTTGTCTATATCGTCGTCTGTGACCCGGGCTGTGGGTCGTCGGGTGGCCGAGCTGGCGACTATGCTAACGGTTGTAGTAGCAGTAGTAGTAATAGTAGTAGTAGTAGCGGTAAGAGTGCTGCCGCTAGCCGCTGTGATGGTACAGTTATGTTTGCTCTCTCGGTGTCAGTGGCGGCGGCGGCGGCACGCGCACGCGCGCGCCGCCCCTGCTGCTGCTGCTGCCTGTTAGTGGCGGCGGCGGCGGCGCAGCGATCGGTGGGTCGGCCGACCGGCGTGGCCAGCCAGCGCCACCATTGATGCCGCCGCCGCCGCCCCTGTTGGTGGTAATGGTGGTGTTAGTCGTAGCAGTAGCCGTAGCAGTAGCCGTAGTAGTAGTAGTGGTAATAGTCGTAGTAATAGTAGGAGTAGTAGTGATGATGGTTTGAGTGGTGTTTGTTGGCGGCGGCAGCGGCAGCGGCGGTGGTGGTGGTGGTGGTCATTGTCGCGTGGCAGCAGCAGCAGCAGCAGCCGCAATGGGCGGGCTATCAAGCGGGCGGCGGACAGCCAGCCAGCGGCGGCTAGGCGGGAAGTTGGGTAAGCGAGCAAGCGAACGAGAGAGAGGGTGGGAGGAAAGCAGCAAAACCCGCCTGTCCGTGCAACAGCAGCAGCAGAAGCGGCTGTTTGCTTGCTTGGATCGGTGTTCGGGTGGAGGCAAGATATTATTAATAATAATATTAATAATAATGAAACAAATGAGAATCACTATCATCATCGTCATCATCATCATTATCATCATTATAGTTATCATGTTTGGAATAAGGGTTTGTTATGTTTAATATACACATACAAGTATCACAATTTCTTATACATTAAGTATAAAACATCTACAATATTAGTTGTATTATTATTACTATTAATAATAATATTATTATTATTATTGTTTGAGTGTCGGTGACCACTCAACATCTGCTTGGCATCAACATCGATAATACTACTATTACTACTACTATTAATAATAATTATAATAATAGTAGTAATAACGGGTAAATGCGTGGATACGAAGCAATGCTGGTATAGTTCGACGACGACGACGACGACGACGACGGCTAAAAATTCACGGAAGGTAGGTTCGTAGTGGCCGAGAGAATGCCTATATTGATTTGTTTATCTATCCAGCTAACTGGCTGTGTTTCTGTTTGACTTACTGCTAGCTGTAGGCATGTCTCTTTGTCGCGTAATCTGCCTGAACTGCCGTGAGAGATTAGTCTTGTTGTTATTCTTGTTGTCATTGCTTGTTGTTGTTGTTGTCATTGCTTGTTGTTGTTGTTGTTGCTCTTGCTCGTATTGTTTCTGCTCTTCTACTTCTTCTTCTTGTTCTCCTCATCAGTGTTGTTATCATCAGTACTCAAGCATTGCCGCTAATTCTGTTTGCGTGTCTGTTTACCTGTCGTTGTTCAGTCTGGCTGTCTGTCTATGTATCTATCAAGTGATTAAAAAATATTTATTAAAGAGGTTGTTTTATTTCGTCTGTCATCCAATTCGAGACGACTGTCGTTCGTCGCCCCGTCGTACGGGCTTGGAATCGCCGTGAGGCATTATTCATCTTCAATGGCAACCACCATCAAGGACGGGATACGTTGAGACACAGTGTCCTCTCAACATACAACTCGACAGTCTTCTCAACTTCTTCTTTTCCTCCTTCATTTGTCTGTCCGACTGCTATTGTAGCCATTTGTCTGTCGGTTTGTTTGTCCGTTAGCTAGTCAGACCTTTTGTCTTTTTGTTAGCCTGTTGTTCTTTCTTTCTGTCGCTGGATGGATGCTTCTCTAGTTTCCTTTCTCCGTCTCGGTTGTGGCTGTGGCTGTTGTGATGATAGTGGTGGTGGTGGTGGTGGTGGGAATGGTGGCGGTGGCGGCGGCGGTGGGGTGGCCGGTGCACGCTTATACGCACCGGCACACGTTCGTCGACGCACGCAGGCGCCCTCTCTCTCTCCTCCCCTTTTTCCTTTTCTCCTCCCTTTTCCCGGTTCCCTCCCTTTTCCCGTCTTCCCTCCCTTTTCCCTCCCTCCGCCATCGGCCTACAGACGACGACGATAACGACAAGGAACAGCAGCACAAGCGACAAAGAAGCGCCTGCGGTGGCTCCGCCTATCGTGGCCGCCGCTGCCACTACAGCTCTGATCGGCTGTAACAGCAATCGTCAGTAGAAGTTCATCGTCGTCGTCGTAATAGTAATAGCAGTAATAGTAATAGTAACAGTAGCAGTAATAGTAACAGTAGCAGTAGTAGAGAAGACGGCCTTCTCCACAGAGACAAACAGTTAGAAAGACTAAGAGACAGACGGACGGACGAACGGACAAATCAACAGACAAAAGGAGGACACAGTCAGACATATAGTCATAGCGATACGCACACATGCATGCATGTATACATGCACGCATGTGTGCCTGTACAGATCAAAACAACTACACAACACAATAGCCCCCCTCACCAACGGGAGCGTGGCTACGCGTGACCGACACGTGTCTTCTGCCCCCAACCCCTTTCGCCCGTCCGTTTCTTCGTCCATTCCCCCGTCTGTCCCCCCGCCAATTCCCCCGCCTGTCCCCCGTCTGCCGGCCACCAACGCTGATGGATGATAACCACAGTCGTCGTTGTCGTCGTCTGCAGCCCGCGTCCTCCGTCGTCCTCCAGCTTTTCCTGACCGACTGTAGACAGACTACTCGTAATCGTGCTTCTGCTGCTGTTGCTCGTCGTTGTTGTTGTTGTTGTTATTGTTGCTGTTGCTGCTGCTTGTTATTGTTATTGTAGCTGCTTGTTGTTGTTGCCTGTTATTATTGTTTCTATTGTTGTTGTTGCTCGTTGTTGTTGTTGTTGTTGCTGCTGCTCATTATTTGTTGCTCTTGCTCGTTCCTGTTGTTGTCGTTGCTCGTTATCGTTGTTGCCTGTTGTTGTCGTTGTTGTTGTTTGTTATTGTTGTTGTTTATGCACGCCGTGATTCCATGATTATGACTCCTCATAGGGTCGCTGACAACAACAGCGACAGCAAATACTTTTTCGGGCTGATCTCCAGCCAAGATTTAACTAAAACGGGCCTTTAAGAGGGACGGCTTTTTGCATTGCTTCATAGACGGACCTCCATAAACACAAATGTGCAACGGTGGGGTTCGAACCCGCGCACCTATGTATAGTCTCCTCCGGTCGCGAGGCGCAGGCGAATACACCCACTACGCCACCGGGCTCGACAGCAGCAGAAACAGAAACCGCATCTAACAAAATGCCAGCATCAGCGGCAATGGCAGCAGCATACGTGGCGACCATACGAAGGAGGAGGAGAAAAACACAAATAAAAACGTACCTTACGAAAAATAGGCAGAACGACGTCATGAGAGAAAGAAGTATGATACAAGTATTGTTGATCAATCGTTGTTTATTACACTGAGTATTACGAATACTTGGCATAGAGAAAGAAAGAGAGAGAGATGGAGATGGGGTAGCAAAATTATCAAGAACATATGAAGCAATATCTAAGACAATGAGCAAATATGAGGCAACAAAAATAACAGACACCGAGCTCTCTAGATAAGTGGAAAGGGGTCAAAGAAAAAGTTGCGTTACCTGTATGATTCGGTGGCAAATTAGCATCTGGGTCTATATATATATATATATATATATATATATATATATATATGGGTATTTGTGTGTAGGAATATACGCTATGGTTTCAATTTGTGCGTGAGCTTATGAGCGAAAAGTGTGCATAGGGGAACGAAGAGCCTCGTAACCAGACTGCGAGATCCCGGCTCGTACGACCTATACGGAGAAGAGAGAAGAGAAGCATCTCTTTCTCCGGATCTCCTGATCTCGGTCGGATGATGAGTTGTCTTCCTCGTCATCAATTCGGTGTGGTGTCCTTAGTGGCAAAAGGTAGGCTGATAGTCCGGCTAGCCGGCAGGCAGGTAAGCACACAGATAGATAAATAGATAGATAGATGCTATATATATATATATATATATAGCAATGCCGACAGCCAAAGCGGGCTGACGACAAACGATATGGCGACTGAAAAATCGAGCTCGTTCACTTAGGCAGGCGCTTGCTTACATGACGAGTCGAAAGTGAAAACCCTGCTGCACGTGGCCTAGTCACCGAGCGGCACTACAGCATAATGAAATGATAGCAGCAATGAATAAAAATAGCAGGAGACCGAGCGAAAGACAGAAAGGGTGAGAGAAAGCGAAATCATCATAAAAGGAACTCCGCTGTGGCTAATCATGGTGGTGGTAGGGGCACTTGCTGTTGCTACTTAGAGCAAACGTCATGCTTATATATATATATATATATATATATATATATATATATATATTACACAGCTCAACACATACACAAGCTGTCTAGTGTATCTGGCTGGCTCCGTTAACTTCAGACAATGATCAGTGCGATGACGAGGACGACAACGTCCTCGACAGAGAGAGGAGACACTCGCTCTCCTGCTAACGTGGTTCCTGTCCAGGAACAGGAGCCGTATACACACGGTCATGTGTATGTATGAATAGATGTATAACTCTGTGTATGTATGTATAAATGTATAATGTGTGTATGCCTGTATAAATGTATGTGCATATATATATATGCATGCATGTGCGTATGTAGTTTCGTATCTGTTAGGATAAATGGCACCGCAAACTGCACCCCCGGTTGCCAGCGGTCAGAGACATTGGCGACACTACCACCACTACCTCCACTACTACTACTACTACTACTACTACTACTCCTGCGACACAGCGCTTGCGTTTAACAAGCGCGGCGAGCCAAACAAGGATCATGTCGATAGCCGAAAGAGGGGAATAATGGGATGCGAAAAGTGAATATAGTCTCTCGGTGGTACGATTTATCTATTGCGCAGGATATGCACTGCTGCTGCTGGTGCTGCTGCTGCTGCAATGAAGACAGACTGGAGCGTGCCGATGAGGAGTCAGCGAGCAAACAACGAAGAAGCGATTCAATCCGATCCCATCTTAGATCCCGGTGGGAACGGCTATATGGCTGGTTGGCTCTCGATGCGAACGTACCGATATAATGTATTGAGGTGGGAAGAAGACCCGTTCCTGGTCGGGCTGCCTTCCGAGAAGACTTCCCAGAGACAGGTAGAGAGAGAGCGAGAGAGAGAGGAATAGGGTTGTGCTCTCATAGTCATGCTGGTTGACGGCCTCGAGTGTCGTCCTACCTGACGTCCTGCTTTTTGTTACGTTTACTAGAGCTTTCGGGTTTACCATTGCTACTGCTGCTCCCGCTGCTACTACAGTTGACTTAAATCGGCGCTGTTTGTACCATCGTGTATACAACGTGCAACAGCAACAACAAAAACGACAGCTTTAGCAGCAACAACAACAACAACAACAGTAACAACAATAAGAATAACGACAATAACAACAACAAGAACAACGACAGCAGCAGCAACAATAACGACAACAACGACGACGATAACAACAACAAGAACAACAACAACAACGAAGATCGAATACGACGACGAGACGTTCGTGGTCGAGACACGTGCAGGACCATGCGTGCAACCACCGCACGCTCGATTCTTCTCATTGTCGTTCGTAAGCCCTCACTCCAACCATCCTGGACCGGGACTAGCGGACTAGGACGACGACGATGACAACGACGACTGCACCGACAGGACGGGATCTAGGCTAGCAAGCGGGCGAGCGACCAGGCCATCGATTGATGTCCTCCATCGATATAGGCCTACCATGGACTATAATCTATCGGCTGACGGTTTTGCCAGCTTACGGTTTCTAGGGGAGTGCGTATGCCTGTCCCATCAACAAGACAAAGAAAGAGGTGGAGCGGGGGGACCGAGGAGGGAGCGATATATATATATATATATATATATATATATATAGAGAGAGAGAGAGAGAGAGAGAAGGCAAGTGCTCGTTGCAGATAGAGTACTCTGGGCTGGGATTAACCGACGAAGCCGACCGAACCAACGCGAACTGAAAAGGTTTCCACTGCGAACGACACGCGCAGAAGCGAGCGCTGCACGTGTATGTAGAGCCAAATCTTTCGTCTCCGGGCATCGGTGCAAGAAACACTTCTATTTGTCGTCCTGGTTGTCGTGCGCACGTTAGATTTGACCGATGACTGTTGATTAAACGTTGATGCGCTGTTGATGCGCACATCGGTATCATATCAATCAGCACGCGATTCTGTGTTCTTTTTTGCTGTAATATGGTTGATTCTTAGTGTAGATGGGCTTGGGTCTGCCTTGGACGCGGCTCGTGTCACGTATCGACAGCAAGAGGTAGATGAGAGCTACGCGAGTTATACTGGTACAGTTACTACTACTTCTACTACCACTACAGAGCTTTTCCAATTTCCTTCCGATTTGCTTTCGATCCGATGCGTTGTTGTATGCCTGAGCAAAGTGCCACTAACGACGCGAGGGTGAAGAATGAGCAAGGAAAACCGTCACACGCTTAAGAACTTTAGATGTCATAACTGTCCCTTTCTGGTACCGCTACTACCCTGCCGGATCAGGCAACTTGTACAGAGCGCGGCACGACCCAGTCATGTGCAATATAGATATGGCTAAAGGCGGATCAAAGCTGCCTGCTGAGCGGCTCGACGCCAACAGCAAACCTTATAGTCTGAAGTTGGCGGTCTCACAAGTACCTTTCAGAAGTCATACAGAGAGAGAGAACGTTCAACATATGTTGTCTTTATCAGCTCACCTTGTATAAAGAAGTCAACGACTTTTAGTTGATCCGGTGTGTACGTTCTTAAGGAGACAATTGTTACATCGTATATATAAGCAAATAAACTAACTAAATTGGTAAAAAAGAAAACGACAAAAAACGGACTCCAATGCACTCGCCGCTGGCTCCGCGGCACGCAAGACTGGTAACGACGAAAGGTTAACAAATGTGCCCAGTTCGCTAATGAGTTTGCATTGAATCAAACTGTCGATTGGGGAGAAAAGAGATCTCGACTATCTATTTCAACGGCTATCACGGGCGGTCCAGCGCCGCGATAATGGGCACATTGAGTGGCTGCCTTAAGGACAGACTCGACTGGTAGCATTTCCCACAAGCCCTTTTTAGTAGTAAGTTAACCATATATCCCTGTCATTATATAATTAGTAAATTAAACTCTCTCTCTCTATATATATATATATCTAGGCATCGTGAGAACGGTTACTCAAAAATGAAATAATAATGAATAAACGTACTACGTAATAAGATGCCACACGAGTATTTATGCTTATACAGAGTTTAAATCTGCAACGAGTAACAACGTCAGTTTTCCAGTTTCAGCTAACCACTCAGCTTGACCGGTTTCAACTTAGAGTAAATGTTACGATATCATGTAGACACTTGCCCCCCGTCATTTCCCCGGAAACTTATATAAATGCTGCTTGAACAATGTTAAAGCAAGGTTATGACGAAATTGCGGTGAAAGCTTCAAACAAAAGAGACAAAATTCGCCTGAGAAACAGACTTTTTCGCGCTGCTCCTTAGTTATCCCCAATCTACATACGCCTTACCAGACCCTACTCCAATCGTGATATTTGATCTCCTATTATTGTTGGGAACTGTCATTAAAGTTGTTCTTGCCACACGCCATGGTGACACCTGCGCGAATGCCTATATATGCGGGTCTTCTAACAAGCCGTATATTTTTCTCTTCAGGTTTTTCGAAATTAACTGTTGCTTGGTTATTTCAGCAAAGCATTTATTGGCAAACGCTATCATCAGCTGTTATGCTTCGAATACTCTAGGTTTGATGCACTGTTTGATTGAATCATAAATCTGTTAAATCGAGTCGTTGTCAATAAATTGCGAAGAAAAGACGACGCACAGATAGGGCGAGAGATAGAGAGAGGGGGAATAAATAGAGAAAACAATAAAAATATAATGACTCAGGTAAACGAGACCTAGGAACAAAGCAAGAGCGAAAGAATAGAACGAACGGGAAATATATATAGTGAGAGAGAGAGAGGAGAAAATACATTTAAAGAACAGAAAGGCAACAGCTTTTAGGCGGCGCGCGTATTCAAACTCGTTTCACCCCAAACCCCCTGTCCATCGTTGTACGCATGCTGTGGGGTTGCGATGACGGCATTGGCGGCGGCGGCGGCAGCGGTGGCTGCGACGGCATTGCGGTCCGCGTATGCGCATCGTGTGCAGGGTGCGTGAAATCGACAACGAAACATAACGAAAGCAACAGCGACAAAAACGAGAATTGGACTATGAAACAGCAGTTTCTCGACTAGAGTGACGACGCTAAATGTGGTTGGTATGTGTGATTTAAAAAAATGTGTTTGGGTGTATGTCTGATGTACCGACGGCGAGCCACGTCGGACGACTGGCGGGGGAATATGGCAATGGCGATGCGGGTGAAGCTCCCGATGCATGGCTGCTGAACACAGAGCCATGTCACCATGGCAGAAATCCGGGAATTCGAATTTATCCGACGAGCAAATCATCATTCATCGAGGGACGACGATCGAGACGATGCCTGGCTGTGTGTGTATAAGACTCGATCAGCATCGGTGGATGCGGCGGCTATGCTGTCCAGCCCGATGGCAACCCATTTGGCCGAGGTAGGTAGACAATGATTAAGATGATCGCTGTAATGTAGTCTAGACATCTGCTGGCGTCGAAGCGCTGACACTGCGGACTGTCAGTCTGTCTGATCTAGGCCACGGCAATAGCGAACACAACAACAATAACAAGAACAACAAAACAACAACAACCACTCGACAAAGATTACCAACTAACGGTACCAAAACAAAATCTGCATTAAGCAAGAACAAGAACTCCAATTAAAGATGATGTGTTTGTTGTTGCAGCAAAAAAAACGTATGTAGTAGGGTGATTATTCTGTATGCTTATTCTACATTATGAGTGTTGTAAGAACCACAATGCTAACAGCACTCTAACAAAAACAACAACAACAACAACAACAACAACAACGACGGCAACAACAATAACAACGACATAAGCATCAACAGCAGGTAACAGCTGCAACACAACAAAGCTTAACGGCGAAAAGACACAACGAAATGACTAACTGAAACAGGAAACTGAAGACGAAAACAACGAGAAGGAAGAATTCCCGGGGCTGCGCTGTCCAACTGTGTATCTTCACCGGCAAGCATTGATGAATTTCTGTCGCGTTCATGTTGGTCACTCACTGTCTGCCGGTGTTTTCCTGTTTCGCTTTCTGCTCTCGAGAGCCGACAACCAGCATTTCAGCTTTTAATTCAGACCGGCGAACTCAACCTACTGCGTTTTTATGATTAAAACTTTTGTTTTTGTTTGTAGAATGGCACGCAGTAACGTTTTTTTTGTTGTTTGTAGGATGTATGTAGACCCGATGATGCTGACGATGCCGTCCAAACTCTCAAGTTAGAAGTTGACGCGCTCCATGATGAATTTGTCATCATGCAGCCGCCGTTTTTGGCCTTCACAGCAGAGACACTTCTCGGCGGCGCTATGTTGAATAACTATTGCAAAATAGCCAGAGAGAAAGGCAGATGAAAATAAATGAGAGCTGTGTGTAAAGATACATCGAGAAGTGGACAACATTCGACGTTGCGAGCGGTCAAACCAAAACAGAGAGTCTAACCTCTGCCCAGTCTCCTAGCTTGCCATGTGCTGTTAGTTAACGCTGTAGCTCTGGATGGCGTCTGGCAGTACCATGATCACAGTATAACCACCACCACCACCACAATCACCATCCTCATCATCATCGTAATCATTATCTACCATATCTTTATGTTCTGTGGATGTTCCTCGTCCAGTACGCAATACATTACCATCCATTACAGAAGTTGAAAGACAAAAGCCCGTATACGTTTATACATACGAACTATTTTGTACTATACGTACATATATGCGCGTATATATATATATATATATATATATATATATATTTAGTGCGTTTTGTCTACTCTTATATATATATATATATATATATATATATAGGAAAACACACAACGTAAAACAGTCCGAACGAAATCAGTGCGCTACGGAGGCGTGTACGGGGGCCGGATCAGACATCTACGCACTCGAGATAGCTAAGTTAGTCTAGGACGAGGTGCACGGAGCAGAGCACTCGATCTCTCGAAGATAGTGTCGGACTGACTTGCGGGGCGGACAAGACGAACAAGCTGACGAAGAAAAAAATAGGAGATCCTAGACGATAGCGATAGAGGCGAGCATTCAAAGGATCTTTCTGCATTCATTTTTCCATTTTGTCCTTGTTGTTGTTGTCGCTGCTATTGTTGATTTTGTTGTTGGTATTGTTTTTGTTGTGTGTTTGATGAGCGCCGCTAGTTCGCATCCGCGGAAGGCACGTGCGCTGTGAAAGCTGACCGTAGATATGTCGCGGGTCGCTGGACGCTGCCGGCACTTAAAAAGACGACAAAACTAGCAATAACAACAGCAACAACAACAATAACAACAAAAATGGCGGGGGCAGCTTGTAGTTATCCAGGTTATCATCCTCGCATCAACATCATCATCAACATTGAAGTGTTTGTGTTTCATGAACGAACGCCCACGAAGCAATCCGACTCAGCAAGAAAACACAAGCAAACACTACTTTTCTTGGTTTTGTTTGCTGTTGTTGCTATCGCGGGAGTTCTTGCTGTTGTTGTTGATATTGACCGACCTATCTATGCGAGACAGTCTATATTCGGAGATCTGCCTTAGATATCCGAAAACGGCTGCCGCCACGAAATGAATGAGACCTTCATCGCCGTCGTCGTTGTCTACGTGATCGCTGCGATCCGTTGATCTTCGACCTCATTTTCGTCCTCACCCTTGTACGCGCAAGTTGATGCGCTAACGCAATCGACGCGCGACCCGACCGACCTCCATGAATGTCGCGAGAATTTCCTCGAGAAGAACCACCAGCGGTGCGACTCGTACCGACGGTCGCGTGCAGAGCGTGTTGTTGTTCTCGACGACGCGCGTGGGCGGCCAGCATGCGACGAGGTGCACGACAAAGTCCACGAACAGAACCAGACGAGACAAATCGCTGGCTGGTCAACCGTTTCTAGTTGGCTCGATCCGATCGGCGAATCGATTTATCTATTCGCACACACACACACACACACACTCACAGTGCCTACAGATGCAGTCCCCTTCCCGTACAACTAATATAGCTATATCAAACCTACACATATCGCCTAGGTGATAGAGGTGTATAGAGGCTGATATGGATGGATATCATATCTGCAGGACTTCGGCAGCCTGCGCGACTTCGGTGGAGGCAATTAATCTTGCGAGAGGGCGCCACGCTTCGCAGGGGCTTTGAAGACTCTCCCAGACTCACTCCGGCACAGTGGCCGAGTGGAGATGGTGGTGCCACGTGCGCCCATAACTCTTATGCAACTCGATGGCGAGTGGCGCTTCGCTGTTGTGGTTGCCTTTTCTGCTGTTATTGTTGTTACTGTTGTTGTTGCTGATGTTGTTGTTGCTGTTGTTGGTGTTGTTGTTTTGGTTATCTATAGCGGTCCTACCGATGCAGTGACAGACACCGCTTGAGCGCTTCGATAATAGCACCAAGCGAGCTGCACAGGCTCACAGTAACACAAACAACAACAACAACAACAAAAAGGTCGCGACCTCCCATGAATCCCCGCCACCATTCTCGTCACGTTACGGCAGTGGCCAAGCATCTCCACTCCAGGTCTATCGATGTCCTCGAATAACAAACAGCTCAAGCAAACGCAACTTCAACGCTCAGGTACTCGGCGGCGGTATCAGGGCGCACGTGGATCTTGGATCATCGTCGCACGCACAATGCACGTCGTATTGATCGGCCACTTTATCTTGTCTGTGTGCTCTGTTTTTCTTTCCTTTCGTGATTGTCTGGTTTCCTTGCTTGCCTTGGACGCGGGCGCGTGTTCAACGCGTGTCTAGTTCCAACTGAGGATGGCCAGCTGCCTGAAGATTATTTATTTGAGTAGCAGCAGCAGCAGCAACAACAACAACAGTTCGATTGTTGCTACTCTCAGTTGACGTGATCAATGTTCTGCATCGATTTCACCCTGTTACCCTGATGTTGCAGGCGCGAGAACGCAAATTTCAGCAAAGTTAACTGACATCAAACAAATAACATACTGTGACCAAGAAAGTCGACAGTTTCATTGTTTGTCACATTTGGTCGCCTACGAAACGATCGTGTGCCCAACGAATCACCCGTACGTTGTCTGCCATGTCGAACTTTCGTAGATCTGATTTCAGGATTTCTCAACGAACTCGTGCACAATGTCTGTCTCCAGGTGAGCCCAGTAAGGTAGAGCATTCAAAGACAGAGCTAGAAACGGTATACAAGTCGAATTTATGCTGACAATACGAAGTAGAGAATACGAAGTGCACTCTCTCGAAAATGCACAGACACCGTGCCGCCCTACGTCTAAATCAACAGCCCTTATCTACCACATCTGCAAAAATTGAAACAAATTGATAGTACATAGTACATTCATAGTGCCTACACAAACTCATGTATAACGCAGTATTGTTACTGAATAAAAAATCGCAAAGTACTACCTACCAGATGATTATGAATGGCATAACTCAACGAACGTTCAGGAAAGCAAGGCTGCCAGTTACCTTAGATCTAGAAGCATTTAGGTTTAAAAACAATAAGAGAACTGACAGAGTTATAGTACTACCCTGGTCACATGGTAAATGTTTAGCCTAGGTCGCTACCGTGTTTTGCGCCCCAACGGCCCGTCAGATCAACAGTTCCATTAAGAGAAGATAAATGTAAATATTCTAGTCTGGAGAAAGGGTAACATTTCGTAGCAATATCGTTGGCGACCCTCTACGAGCCGTGGCACAGCACAATTTGTTCGTGATCCGGCAAGAAGAAGAGTGGAAACTGTAACAGATGGCAGACCAGCGCGAGGGAGAATATTTAAGACAATTACTGTCACTTGGTGTCTGTAGAGGCAATGCTGCCTTTCTCATTGGCGCTATCAGAGAGTACTTAATTAGATATGCGTCTAAACTCACAATTGTAAATGGCAATAATAATACTAAAAACAACAATAATCATACAGAGAAGATACTGGCGTATTTCTGTAGTGCCATGTTTTTCGTACACAAGCGGTGCATATCTCGGACTTCGAGTACGACAACCCAATCTTAGGAGCTAATTGTGTTTGCATAAGCTGAGAATAACGGAGTCAGCTCATATCTGATACAGCCTCGTAAATCCATATAGTTGACTCGACTTTATTAAACCGACTTGCCATTTTACGTTTTTCACATACATTCTGTGTTATTTAAATATGAAAAACCAGAAAGGAAAAGTTGGAACCACGTAAAGTGGGTAGATGGAAATGTATTTTAACCGCGCAGAGTAGGTTCCAGCTGGAAGGTCTGCTTTAAGCTTTACGCCAGATGTAAAAAATCAAATTCGGGCAGCAAATGCAACAACCGCAACACGTACAAACATCTAAATTAACTTTAACCGAAAACATACACACACATCAAACTTAAATGATTAAATACCAAATACGAACAACTGTAGCAGAAACAGTAGTAGCTAAAAACAACAGTCCCGTTTAGCGTTGCTGTTGTTTCTAATGTCGTCAATAATTCGGTTGTTGCTGTTGATGTTGTTTTTGTTGTTACTGCTGTCGTTGTTGTAATTCCGGGACAAGAGCACAAGCTGCAATAGCAAAGACAGTAGTACCAAATGATTATTGATGGATGGCGTTACTGTTGTTGTTGTTGTTGTTGTTGTTGCTGCTGCTGCTTGTAGGTAGGTAGGTTAGGTAACACAATCAGCACTTGATCGAGTTGCTGTTGTTGTTGTTGTTGTTGCCTTCCTGTTGGTGGGTGTTCTTACTTCAGGAGGGTGCAGGTCAACAGAGTAGTTAGAGATAGAGACCAAGTAGCTGCAGCAGCAGCAGCAACATAGCTCTAAGTAGCCTCCGAACAGAGAGATGCCGATCATCACCAGCACCTAGCGTATTCGTAGTAGCTCGACCAATGATTAGCAAGCACCACAGCCGCGTCTTTGTGTTCGCACTGTGACTGAGCAGCGATTTCTCCTCCAACGTTGATCATTCTCCAACCACTGCGGTTGCTGTTGTTGTTATCGTTACTGTTGTTGTTGTTGCTGTTGTTGTTTTTGTTGTTGTTGTTGTTGTTGTTGTTGTTGCTGCTGTCGTTGTTATTTTTTTGTTATTGTTGCTGTCGTTGTTGTTGTTATTCATCAAGAACAAGCCTGCAGACAGTACAACGACTACAGAACGACGACAGCGTTCACATTTCCGCTTTGGCTCCGTTGTTTCCTTGTTCGCGTACGAACCGCAGCAACAGCAACAGCAGCAACAGCACCCAGTGGCCGGTCAATCCCGTCGAAACAACGGCTGGCCCGCCGATCCACCGCTAATCGTGTGTTGTCTCACACACTCATCAACACACAGTGTGGTTGGTGATGTCTGTTTGGCCGGGCGTCACCACCGCTAAGACCATCACCACACCAGCCTCATCAAGAACTCCACCATCACCACTACGGCACTCAACAACGCTACGCGCGGTGACCACCACCACCAACAACAACAACAACACTATCCGAGTATGAACTGCGACGCGTGTGGGCATCATGTGCGGATACGGGTGTCGTCCCCAGAACGCGACAACCTGGCCCAGACGTCTAGCCCCCACGTCGCTAACGGCAACGATACGACTTGAGTCTACAATATCGACTTGAGCCGCAAGATCCATCATGGCTTGAATTTGTCACACTACACTTCTGACCAAAATTTGTATGTATGTGTGTGTATGCGTATGTATGTGTGACCTGTGTATTTCGGTCTGTCTATGTGTGTGTAGTGGCCTAACGGTCTAAATTAACTAAATTCTTGTAAGGAGCTCATACGTATGTAGCTAAGCAGCCTATAACGATGCACTACTTTGCAATTGTTTTCGAACGCAGAACCACCGAAGAGGCCGATAAATGTAACGGCGTATACAGATCGTATTCATACGTATATTCATGTACTCCTCCACTCATTCAAAGAGCATCTGAAGTTGACCTGAGGCAATCCTTGGCTACTTACTGTAGGACCAAAAACAGCAGTAGTAGCAGCAACGACAACAACAATGAAAACAACAATAACAAACACAACAGCAACAACAGCGACAACAACAACAACAACAACAAAATTAGCGTCTCGCAACATCGAAAACCTTACCACGTTACCGCAGGACGAGACGAAGTTGTCGATTAGCGGAAGACTTACTGCTGACCCTATCAGCAAGTCTCCTGCTTTGCCCACTAATACAATTAGCCTTGCGACAATAGCAAATCATATAAAAATAATCATACTTCAACTTTCATTATTCATATTATAACTATTAACACTACGATTGTTTCAACTACATAGCTGCCAATGACGTGGATATATAAATAGGTAGGTAGGTAGGTAGATAGATAGATAAATAGGGAGATGCTGGTCGTCTGAAACAGCAAGCTCGAACGTGTTGAACGCCTTGAAATGAAGGGGAAAGATGACGACGCAGAAAATCACGTCTAGAGCCGCCGTCAAGGATCGCCGACCGAGGGGCAGTCTGCAATGTTTGCCCAAGTGTTCGTGGACGTCGGCGCGTTCTGCACACTCGTTTGTGGTCGCGACTGTAGGTTCCGACAGCTGAGGAAGATGGCATCCATAGTCCTCCATGGGCGGCCGCGGGGGAAGAAAAGGTTCGAAGTTCCGCTGGCTGGTTGACGGCATGAAATGCCAGAGGAGGCAGGGAGGAACGGCGCGACGCCTGCCTCCCCGCTGCACGATAGAGCCGCACCATCGTCCGCCCGGATTGATGGATTGATGGAAACGCGCGCTGACTTTTGTCACCAGCGCCGCCTGTACGGAGGCAGGCGGTCGTCGACGCCTGGTGGTGATAAATAAACAGAACAGCTGGCGTTGCTGAGTGTGCTCATACGCAGAAGTAGAAGCAGCAACAGCAGCAGCAGCAAATGAGAGACAGAGAGATATTAAGAGAGAAACAGAGGGGGGGGGGGCGACATCTAGTGAGACTGGCTAGTGTTTTCTCGTGCTGGATAAGCAGACGCTGGGCTGGCGGCGTGCGTCTCTCGCCGCGTGGCGATCTAGGTCTTGTCCCTCGTCGTGCTGCTCAGAATACATCCTTTTCTATATTTCGTCGCGCCTTATCGCAATTTTGTACCTATTCGCTGTTTCTGTTTTCTACACTTGCTCTATACCTTGCTTTCTTAAGCACTCTTTTTCGCTCTCTTTTCTATCTCTCTTTATTATATCTCTTTCTCTCTCCCCCTCTCTCTGTGTCGTCTCATCTCGTCGTACATCAAAAAGCGGGCTTCTCAGCGCGTTCATCCTATTGATACAACCGGTGGACTTCCTTCCGAAGGTCCCCCTCTCTCTCTCCTTCCAAAGTCGATGGCGACAACAAACGGTAGAGACAACAACAACAACAGCAGCAAAAACTATAACAAGCACCGGAACGTTACTGTCCGGAACTAAAGTTGTCCATATATATATATATATACAGGGTATATAGAAATGTTATGTGCTTAGTTTAAGGTTGGATAAAACTCGACAAAAGAAACGTTCCCCAATAATTCTATCTCCTTAATCAAACTATATTACGCGCTAATATTACCAAAGCAACTGCACTGCTCTGCTGTTAGAAAATCGCCTAATATTATTAACAATTTACCCATTTAAGGATGCTTGTAGTGAGACCTGTGAGCAAAAGTTACAATTCATCCGTTAAACTACCATTGTGTCGAGCCCGGTGGCGTAGTGGCCTCGCATTTGTATTTATGGGAATCCGTCTATGAAGCAATGTGAAAAACAGTTCCGTGGACGTTAAATCTTGGCTGAAAAACAGTTCCGTAGACGTTAAATCTTGGCGTGTCAGCCAGAAAACTTTACTTTACACTACCATTGTTTTGTCGAGTCAGATAGTGATACTCGACCGGGAGCAGCTGACCACCGAACAATCAACGTACTGTCTGCGTACAACGAGCTGACTAGTTGTTTAACAATAATACGAACTACTAGAATTAAACATTTTTTTAAGATGATTGTTTTTAATTCTAGCGTATTCTCAGTCTCCCAACGGGCTTGGAACTCAACCTGAGATCTATCTTCAGTGCACCGAGGGCCGGACATATTAAGATATCTAGAGTTTTCCTAACAGTCCTTGTGGCAGCATGGTCGCTGACTCTCAGCGGTATGGTTTATCATCTATTCTCAATGAGCATCGTTCAATGAAAATTCGATCAACAACAGGGATCGAACCGGCGACACCCCGGTAGATGACAACCATGACTAGCGCACTAGTCCCCTAGACCACGCCGCCACTCAATACGAGGTAATAGCTACGTTCTAAGTGCGCTGTACGCACAAATTCCCTAAGAACAAGTTATTCCTCTGGCGTCGTCTGAATGTGTTCGTCAAAAACAAGCTTTTATATGTTTTATTAAAGAAGTAGAAGTTCAATTGGGATCTACATTATGATTGGTCACGACCGAGGATTCAGTGTCTGGCATTGGATTTAGCCCTACACAAAGCGACTTCGTAGATAGGTCTTTTGAGGACGACCATTACACGTAGACGGTGCATCTATCCACTAAGTCTATGTTCCTTCCTAGTCCACTCGGTCAGGAGCTCGGAATACGGAGGCTGAACAGGCAGCACCGCTCTTGGTCAGCCAAAAACTGCTGAGTTGCACTGGTAGCAAATCGCAGCCCACCAACCAAACCGTTTCGTCGTATCGCCGGCTGAGCTGCCTGCTACGATCATCATATTTATTACCGTATTAGCGTATTGCTATCACCAACAGACACGACAGCGTTCACCTTTCCTCAGTAGCGACACGATTCGGACACGAGTAATGTCAACGAGGGTGACGCAGGTGGCGACAACATAAACAACAACGACAACAACATTGTAGGTGACAACGACGATACAAACAACAAGAACAACGACAACAACGGGAAGAACAAACACGGAACAACAGCAACAACATTAGAAATATCAACGACAATGCTAACAACCACAACAACAACAACGGAAACAACGAGAACAAGAACAACAACGATAAAACAACAACAACATTTGATGTAACAACAATAACACCAACAAGCACAACAACAACGTGAACAATAACAACAACAACAACAACAACGTGGACAATAACAACAACACCATTAGAAACAATAACGGCAATACCAATAGCAACAACGACAACAGACACGATGCCGCCACAATGTCGTCGATTGTTGTTTATGGTAGTCATGTCATTGACAATAGGTACAACGCCGAGAACAACAACGTCGACGATAGCGAGAAGAGAGAACGAGACGCAGAGGGAAAACGGGGGAAATCGGTGGTGGTGCTGGTGGTGGTGATGGTGTTTGTGATCTCGTCGAGTGGGGTCAGAGACACAGAGAGAGAGAGAGAGCAAGAGCGAGAAAGCTTTCTGGCAGAAGGTGTCGATTCGTTCGTTTGTCGTCTCGCGTCCACCCGGCCGGCCGCCTGGCTGGCAGCCTGTTCGTTCTCGTGTCGTTTAATGAGAAGACACTAGGCACCACAAGGCGTCTTCTCCACCACCGCCACCGCCTCCGCCGCCTCCACCGCTGCCCGACGCCGTCATCGGCGCCATCGGTGACGCATCGACGCCAGGTGGTAAAGAGCAGAACTCACGCGCCAACAGCAACCGCAGTAGCAGCAGCCGCAGCAGCAGCGGTGACGACCATAAGAGCAGTAGCAACAACAGCAATAGCAACAACAACAACAATTGCAACAACAATAATAGCAACAACAAAAACAGCAATAGCAGCAATAACAACAACAACAACAGCAGCAACAACAACAACAGCAATAGCAGGAGCGGCAACCATAAGAGTAATAGCAACAACACAACAACATCAATAGCAGGAGCGGCGACCATAGAGTAATAGCAACAACGACAACAGCAGCAATGGCAACAACAACAACAACAGCAATGGCAACAACAACAGCAATAGCAGGAGCGGGCGACCACAAGAGTAATAGCAACAACAACAGCAACAATGGCAACAACACAGCAATAGCAGCAACAACAGCAACAGCAATAGCAACAGCAACAACAGCAATCGTAACAACAACAACAGCAATAGTAACAACAACAACAACAAAAGTAACAATAACAACGATAACACGGCCGACGACGGGCATCGAGGCAGTGTGACGATGAGCTGGCCGCTGGCTAGAGATGTACGTAGGTAGGTTGCTGAGAAAGAGCGAGACAGAGAGAGAAAAGCTGATAAGCCGGTCTCCAGAAGCTCATGCGACGAAGCGCGCGCCGAACGAGACAGCGAGAGGTGTCGATAGTCGACCGAGCGGCCTAGGTCCGCCTGCCTAAAGCCCTAGAACAAGAAAAAGAAAAATATGATGATCTGGTCAAGTCGATGCGTTGCCAGCCTTGCTTGTTGCGGTAGCCAGAAGTATTTTCGTTCGTGCTTCCTTCCTTCCGCCCGTCCGTCCGTTCTTCCTCGTTTCCAGCATTTTTCCGTTCATTGCCGTTTTCGTCTTCTTCTTCTTCGACATCCTCCTTGATATCCTCCTCTGCGTGTTGTGGTTTTCCTTTTCTCCACAGTATCCAGTCTGTCTCCAGTTCCGATTGGTAGCGTGGCGTAGCGGATGGTGGTGGCGGTGTTATTGACATTACTGACAGGGAGTCCCTTCCGGAAGAACCCTTCCTCCCTCGGCCAACAAGGCAAGGAAACATAGAACGACGGAAATTTGCGTTGTTGCTGCTGATGTTGCTGTTGTCGTTGTTGCGGTCGTTATGTTTGTCGTTGGTGTACCAGCCGCAGGAGGTAAAGGAAATGGCAGTAGCAGCAACGACAGCAACAATACAACAACAGGCGTTATATACCCCATGGGAGTTCGCGTGCCAGCATATCATCCTTCTCAGACAGAGAGAGACGAGGATGCGAACACGGCATATACTACCTAAAGATGGCTGATGGATGCATAAATAGACACTTCCATGAGTGCGTGCGTGCATGTGGACCCAGGCGAACTCTGAGCTATCTTCTGGCACACTTGGCCTACTTGACTTTAAAGGTAGGTAGGTGTGTAAAGATGTTTAAATGTATGGATGGGCAAGTTGGCCATATTATTTATGGCCAATACGTGTGTTTCCGGAGTTTACTGAGGAGCTGGAAAATGAAAGACAAGTATGATCGTCAGCTCTCGCGACTGGTGAATAGTAGAGGAAGGAATTAGCGAGAGACTGCAGATGTAGGATAGGCGAGAGAACTAATGAGCCAAAACCACCGCGCCACGGTGGCGATGGTGCACCATCATCACCAACAAACAGCCCGATCAACAACAACAACACCCTGACTACCAAGGGCGACAATCATCATGACGCCAAGAACGACGATGACCACGACGATGACGACGACGCCAATTGACGAACCGAGATTGAGCGACTCGTCGATAGCAATGATTGCAGGGCTAACAAGCAGGACAAGGCTGTAGACGTCAACGGGAAAACCAGGAATGGAGAGGGGAAGAGGAGGTGGGTGGGGGGGGGGGGGGTAAGAGGCAAGGAGAAAGAAACGGAGAGCCAGCCACACAACGAAGACTGGCGGCAGACAACGAGAAAAGACGAACTAACGATCAAACGAAACAAAACAAAAACATGGAGAGAAGAGCAGAGCGATCGGCAGGGGAAAAACAGGGAGACTGTGTCATACAAGATAGGAGACGGATAGACATCGACACAGACGAAGCACAGTGATCAGTGCGGCGGCAGCAGCAGCACAGTGTCAACATGAAAAGTGTCGACGGATTGGGCTAATTTGAGCCGGTCGCACCGACAACCAGCAGCTCTTCTATCTCGACTGCGAATGACGACCGAGCGGCGATAATGCCGGTAAACCAAACAGCAGCAGCAGCACCAGCAGAAGCGGTATGGCTGCACCGTCGCGCCGCCGTGTTATAGCGTGCTCAACTAACTGAGCTAGCGGGATGGCTGGCGTCAGATGCTATAGAGAGAGAGGGGGGAGAGGGAGAGCGAGCGGGGGGAGAGAGACGCGTCTCAGATTATGGTTCGGCCAATGCTGGACTATGTACGAATCTCACGTTGGCCTGTTGGCCAAGGTGGCCTCGAGATATGGGTCTCGAGAGAACCAAACAGAGAAAGAGAGTGTCCAGACGTAGAAAAAGCACTGAGAGGCACTGCGGGAGGGAGATAGCCTGACGTCGGAAATGCAGAGAGATATCGAGTTAGAGAGATCGAGCCAATAGGAACTAAGATAAAGCGAGATATATAGGTAAATAGACAAATGGAGAGCGCGAGAGACAGAGAGACATTTAGAACCGCGCGACACACCACTTATACCCACCTGAAGTCGGCGCCATAGCACTAATGGCGACGATTGCGGTTGCCAACCAACCAACCAACCAGATCAACAAGGGCGGCCCTGACACCGAGAACATTTCTTTTCGCGCAAAGCTTGAGTTCTTCGCTTCGAGTTGCTGTAGCTGACCGAGACTGGCTACTCGAGCGGCACGCTGGAAGCTGGAAGAACGCCGGCCGGCCTCGCGCGTGTCTGATGTTGAGTTACTGCTCCTGCTGATGCTGACCACTTAATCTCACGGAGCGCTTCTACCGTACCAGTACGCAAGATTCGAGCAATTGCCGTTGTAGTCGTAGTAGTTGTTGCAGACAAATTTCGGCAGCCAAGTATATCTGGTTCATACTTCATAAAATATCCGATATTTAATTCATTCTGTTATTAAAATGTTCATTCAAAGTGAGGATTTTACTAAAAGTTGTGAGCATATTTGCAGGATGTTACAAAACTTCATATGCTTTATCTATTCTCAATGTATCCGCGTTTTTGTCGTTTTAATCTTCTGCCGCGACATTTTAATCTTCTAACAAATATTTGCTTGTGACTGAAACGATACACTTCGGAATTTTCTTCTACTCATGGTGATTAAAACCTGGCTGACCTAAGACCTCGTCAACAGATCTATTTTTTACAGTGCACTTTGGACTGAAAATTATGTTGAGTTGTTTGTTACCATTCGGCACGTCAACGAGCACTTTTGCTCTAAGGTAGAAGTATTCATTTGTTATGTGTTCAAGGTAATGAACCGGTCGAAACTTGCAAAGTTTCTTATCCGAATCACCTCACAGAATTCGTTTGATAAATGTGCCTGAGATTTAGAGATGCGCCATTAGCTTTAAATGTATGTATATATATATATATATATATATATATATATATATATATACTAACAGCTGCGTGTGCTGTTGTAATCCCCATGTAATCTCGTAAAAGGATAAAAGGCAAACGTCTTTGTAAGAGGCCAAATGTGGTCTACGCGTTCTATCTACGCTGACTGGTGGTATCGTCAAACAGATCGTGCCTCTGCAGACAACCAAGTCAGTTTCAATAGGTATTCGACTTAACTTTTGCGTTGCTTTTTCGATTTTGAATAACGCCATTAACGCCAGAATACCACAATTTATCAGGAATATCAGTATCGATCACAACAACAGCAACAACAACAACATTGATAGCAGCAGCAACAAAAACAACACTGTTTAATTGTGATGACATGATAACATCACTAATTGTCAATAATTTAATACATTTGTATAATTGTATTATATCTTGTAAAATTGTATCATCTTAAACAAGAGACAACCAAATATTAATCTTATGATACCATTTGCAACTCATAATAATTGCGCTGCTGCTGCAGCTGCTTCTGTTGTTGACTGCTGATGACGATAGTGACAAAGGCGGCGATCGGCACACGGGCGGAAAATCTACGTTTCCTGCCGCGTGTTCTGCTGCCTACAGAGCTCGAATAGTTGCGTATATGATGCTAGTTCACCATGGACGACCAAAGACAGAACCGCGCGCCCGACAAGAGGAGAGAAGAAACTGCGCCAGAGACCCTGCGTTGGATCATTGGCAAACAGTAGCCGTGAGCGACGTACCAGCTGGAGCAGAAATAGCGGCTATCGAGCGGCGAAAGGCAATGGTTAGTTACATGATGCGTATGGTGCGCGCCCCTTCAATGTACCACCACCACCACCATCACAATCACAATCACCATACAACGCCTCGCGATTAGGAGCGATTCAGCGGTGGTGGCGGCCAAGACAGCAATAACAATATTGTCATCAGCAGAAGGAGTAACAACAACAGCAACAACAACAGCGGCAGCAGCAGCAACAACAACAACAGCAATAACTACAGTAGCAGCAACAACAACAACGACGACGACGACCACGACCAAAGATAACCCAGGTCCCGAGCGCGTGGCGCTTCTGAACGAGAACCAACCAGGAAGGTGGTGCGTAATGGTGAACCACCTTGCGTCTCTCTCTCTTCCCCTTCTTTTCCCTCTCACTCACAATTCACTCGATCTGTCTTGCCAGGTCTCGCCAGCATTTGTAAGCGGCGATATGACAGAAGTAGAAGCATCTGGCATTTTCTCCTCTCCCTATGTGCATATAAATGTGCATCCATCAGCGTATATATATATATATACGGAGAGAAAAGGGAGGAAGAGAGAGATAAAATGTGTGGACCTTTCAAGCGATCTGTGGTTCGTCCGGGCTTCAAGCGTGTTCAGATCAGACGAAGATGTCGCCGCCGCCGCAGCCGACGACGAAAGGATGAATGCGACCGATGTTATCATGATCATCAACACCATCATCAGCATCATCATCATCATCACCATCATCATCATCGCCATCAACATCATAACCATAATCATGAGCTTCATCAGAGATCACCAACACGATCGGCGCTGGCAAGGATCATGCTGACAACAATCATGACGACGAAGTTGACGAAAATGACGTTGATGATGATGATGGTGGTCTTTGTGGTGATGATGACGACGACAACAACAACAACGGCTGGCGCCTGTAATTGTCAGCAGAGGCAGGTGCGTCGTCGTCCCCAAGTCAGTCACCCCCCGTCCCCCACCGCCACACCATAGACATCGGCGCCAACCTCATCAGTAACACAGGCCGTAGACGAATCATCACCATCTCCAACGGCCAGCCAGGTAAACCCAGGCCCAGGCCTACTACCACTACCGCCGCCACGGCCACGACCTCCGCCTACGCGGCCGTATGGTCGTAGGTTCGTGCCCATGGTGGCGAAGGTGCGATAGGTCCTTAGGGCCTTAGGGAGGAGACGCCGAGCTTAGGCGCTGCGGACACCCGATCGACACGGACAATCAACGGAGAGGAGCCCGAGCCTATTGACAACCCCCCCCCCCCCCGCCCCCCGCACGAGCCTCCCAGAATCAGCAGAATCACAGGGAGCCGCCACGGCCTCCGACGGAACATGTTCTCTGTGTTCACGGTTGCGTCGTCTTAGTACGAGGGTGGTGCTGGTACCAGCAGCAGCAGTAGTGTAGTGGCACAGTACTCTTCCTGTTGTACTTCTTCTGCACCACCGTAACACTTGCAGTGACATTGGAGCAACGTGGGTGACGTTGGATAGACTCGAAGATTACTGGTTACCTTCGCCATTAGTTTCGCTAGTAGTTTTCAAGTTTCCTCGACACTCGCCCCGTCGACCCGAAGCGCCGAGAATTCGAACTAAATTATGTACCGCCTTCAGTATATTGGTCAGCTGGCGTAGCTCACGTGATCCAGGCCCGTGCTCTGTTAGCCCCCTGCCCAGAATTACACTTAGGTGCCTTGGTTCGTTCTTCATTACTATGCGATGACCATATAACGGCAGCTAAATCTCCTCACATCTCAAGGTTCCGATTAGCGGTAGTCAGGGTGAGCAAATGTGACTTCTCATCCACCGCGAAATTATTGCTAGGGCCGCTACTGTTGGAGTTAGAGTACGCCAAGGTCTCTTTGCCCTTTGCTTCGGCTATCAACGCAAAGTCGTTGTCGGTAACTGACAAACGTTCAACGGGTACTCGCATTTCGGTTCCGTAGGTTTAAAAGAACTGTAGCAGCGCAAACGACGACCATGGTTTTAGCTGCTGTAATTCACTGGGAATACCTGCTGCAGGAAAGAGCCAACAGAGATCTCAAGCCGATGGTGACACGGGAAGGAGCCAGACAGAAGGCTCTATCTCTCTCTCTCTCTCGAGCGGAGCCAGGTGACTGAAGCATCGGGCCATAGACAAGACAGCTGATGCTAGATCTGCACGCTGCAGGCAGACGAGAGAGATGGAGAGGTCGGGTACTACCGAACTCAGCTGCTCACAGGGCAGCGATGCTTCCAAGCATACCTGGCAAGAATCGGGAATACATCTTCTGCCCTAGGTGTACTAACTAACAAAGCGGAGCAGGCGTAAATCGCCTCTAGGACAACAGGAGCGTCTATCTGCATCTCCAACTGACATCGCGTCGACGCATAATTTCTGTTTTTCCGGGCGTTTTCTCCAAATAAATAATACAAGTAATACAACAAATTATTATTATTATGTGTAGTAGCAGCAGTTGCATTAGCACCTGGATAGTGTAGTCTCTGCATCCCGAGCCGTCCAAAACGCTTACGCCGGATAACGACAGCAACAATAACAACAACAACAACAACAGCTACAACAACAACAATAGTAACAAGAGTCAGTTGCTGTTGTTGCTGCTGCTGCCCAGAGTCAGTTGACTCGTGCCTTACGAGCGATCGTCAACGAATCGTCGGCTGTAATTCACGTTCAGCCGCCAGAACTACCGCGCGCGCGGCTCGCCGAATTGACGGCCTAGCAGGGACACTCAAGCGCTTGTTGTAGTTGGTTGTGGAGTGATGCTGTTGCTGCTGCGGCTGCTACTGGTGCAGGCTTCTGGTAGTGACACGAGCCTGTCTCGTTCAGTCAGTCAGTCAGGCGGCTAGGTAGATAAGTCAGTAACACCGTCTGCCAGCCAGGCGTCAGTGGATTGCTCTTCTTCTATGGCGTTACGGGGGCGACGACGACGACGACAACGACAACGAAGGTCAGGCTGATCAATGGTCGTACCCTTTGATGGGCCATTACTGCTGCTGGTGCTGCTGCGGTTGCTGCTGCTGCTTTTGGTTAATAGTAGTAGTAGTAGATCTAGTAGTTAGTGTAGTAGTCGATAGTATAGTCGACTCGGTACCTGCGATACCGATACCGTCGTGGCTAACCGCAAACGCCGAATCTCGCGACGAGTCGACCGAGAACCAAGTCTATAGTCGTCTGCGTAGAGGCGACAGACGAATTCTCTTTTCTTCGCGGGATGCTTGTTCACACCGACAGCTGAATGGCACAAGGGTTGAATACGAGCACAAAAGGGAGGAGTACTGACGATCACAGAAAAAGATGAAGGAGACAAAGAGAAGAAACAGCAGAAGACGAAGAAGAGAAAAAAAGAGGAAGAAAACGAAAGAAGAAATTGAAGAGATAGGAGCTGACGGAGGAAGATGAAGACGCGGGAGAAGAAAAGGGTAGAAAAGGAACAAGGACATGTTCTGGAGGCCGAGAGAACCCCTTCTTCATCTCCTTCTTCTTCTGTTGCTGCTGCTTTTGAAGCTGCAGAAGTGTTGTCGTCTCGCGCGTGGCGTGTGCCAGCTATGAATTTTAGGCTTGAGGTGCTTCGCGGTTAGCCATCAGGCTGGATGGCTGGCGGTCTTTCCTGCATCAGGCCGGTCGGTCTGCAGCCTCGCCTGAGCCCCACTGTCTAACCCCCGCCCGGTCTGCAGCCTTAGACTGAGCCCCACTGTCTAACCCCCGCCCGGTCCTTAGCGTCTGCGTTGCTCCCCCAACAACAGACCCAAGACTGTGGCCTGCCTATGGTAGGTCGATAAGCCACGCGCGCGACTCATACCGACGATGATCAGGGCAGCTGGAACGAGGCGACGTTAGCTAGGGGAAACAGAAGGAGAAACGTAAGGCAGACAGGCAGAAAGAGAGACACAAAGACGACGAAAAATAGAACTGAAGAGGAACAATGGGGTGGTGACCAGAGAGAGAGATAGAGATCGAGCGAGGGAGGCGAGATGCCAGCTTGACTTCTTGATTTCGTCCGATTGATTGGTTCTATAGACAGTTTCCACAGCACCGTGCATCTATCCAGCCCCCCCCCCCACGTGCCTGGTGTCCTTTCGTCACCGCGATGATCGCCCGCTGAACCGATCCGTCTCCGTCGAGGCGCACATATTAGATACAACAATAAGAGATCTTAGAACAACATTCACATTGGAGACCAGAACCCCCTCTGTCTTCTCCCGTAGATGGAAGGTCCGTCTTGGGCAGGTCTACAGTTCGCTACCTGATAAGCGTACAGCGCATAGCTGTAATATTTATTGTACTTCGTATAAAGTTGAGTATTTGTTTCGTCGTTCACAGTTGCAATTATAACTGCCTTTGCCTATTACGGATATTCGCTCATAAAAGTTTTGTTGAGGATATAGTTCATTAGTCTTCAGCTCATAAGTCAGAGAAAGATCAGGACGCACTTGTACTCGAATGCCGGTGGCATAAGAATAATAAACGCATAAACTGCAGTCGGTAAAATAAAGCCTATTTACTTGGTGCCTTTTGTAAAGGCTTTTGAATGTAGTCGTATGTGAACGTTCACAAGCTTTAACGCACAACAACTATGTTGGATTTGCAGAAGATATATCTAATTGGTGCTGCAGTGTATAATACATTCACACCAGCATTTCAAACAAAGCCGATCGAAGCTCGATTTGTAGTTACATGGGACGTAATCCGTCAAAAAGTATGCGTTAACGTGGACTACTATAATCTAGGACAAAAACGCAAACACTGTTACAGGAGAGACATTGCAATTTGTCATAAGCGAGACAATTTGTCTAATGGCTGGCAACATGACAAACAACGATATTATAAAAACAATGACAACGTCAACGCAAGTATAAAAGGTGCGAAAATATGTTGTGCTAAAAAAAGAACTGCATGAAATTACCACGTGACTAATTATTTTTATGAAGATGTTAGGAAATATGCCTGCAAGGTACAATGCATGGGTTTTGCTCGTATGTAACAGACAAATATGTATTCTCTAAACTTAGTTAACTATTTTTTACTCAATTTGATTTATTTCATTCTTTGCATAGGTAATGACATTTGCAAGCAATGCATTTTAATATAAACAGCATAATTGTGACGTACCCTATCTGCCTTTTTAAGGGTCTTTCTTTAATTTCAGTGTAGGTTAACAAGTCGTAACGGTCTACATAATTTTTTGACAATTGTATATTATAAATTAAAAGTGTGACGTCTGTCTTAAATTCGAATTAGTTGAATGTTAACTTAGCCCAAGGATTCTGCAAGCATAGTAATAGTAATTGTCATAACTAGTATTTAACACAGAGTTAATGCTAGGTGTCTAAGAAGCAATATTTAAATTCTTAACAATCAACTGTCAATAGGTTGATTGCATAATAGTTCAGCTGCATTGAAATTCCAAGTTTTTGAAAAAAAAAGTATATATACGTGGAAACGCTGATATATATAAATATACATATATATATATATATATATATATATATATATATATATATATATATATATATATATATATATATATATATATATATATATATATATATATATATATATTAAAGCGCTACAAACCAATGGTACTACTATATATTGAACGGACATTTAGTACTGTCGTTGTTTAGAATATTTGACCTTCAGATGTATTAAGGGTAGTCCTGCGTGCAAAATCCAAATAAACTAGATTCCAGCTCGAGAGTTATATATATATATATATTTTCGTCTATATATATATATTTTATATATATATATATATTTTATATATATATATATATTTTTTTTACCATCTTGAAATGCAAAATTATTGCGAAATAAACAATATGTATATATATATTTTCTGTTCAGGTGCGCAAGCTCGTGTGGCCTGTGCTGAAAGCGTCTTTAAACCAGTCCGTATCCGGTACCCCACTCCCCCGATACCCCTTGGATCAAAGAGTAAATTTTTGCCGATTCTGGCCCTCAAAATGTGCACAGCAAAATGCAACAGGTTGACGGATTAAAGACAACGGCAACAGCAGAGGAAAAGTAGAAAAACAGTAAATAAAAAGAAAAACAGCAAGGGAGAGCCAATTAACTACACCGGATTCGGAGCTTCCCGTCGGGCGTCCGCACTGGGGGTGCAAGCGCGCTCCAAGCGACACCTAATGACGCTCAACTGCAATGCTACACTATGGCCAAAGGCACCGAAATGCCGTCTTCTCTGGCTTCTCTCGACACGGCACCGTACATAATAAGCGAGCGCCCTCTCAAAGATTGCACCGTTTTGTCGGCTTTTCTTCACCGGTTGGTTACCCCACTCCGTTCTCTTCTGCTCTTTCCTCCGCGCTCCGTTCGAAGTCGAATGAATAGCGATCGAGAAAATGGAGTAGAATTTTTAGCCAAATTCCGTCCTCCGGCTGTGCCGATGCATGCATACCGTCGCGCGGTCGGTCCGACATTGCGTAACGGAGGTGATCGGATATCCTCGAGAAATTCGGTCCCAAAATTCGGCGGGAGTCACCATCCGGGCAGGAAGCATGCTCACCTTCACGTTTGGCTGTTCTCCGTCTTCGCGACTTCACCGAGGTTCATTTCGTCGTCGTCGTCGTCTTCATTGTCGGCACTACCGCTGCGCTTCGTTAGCGCTTGTTAGAGCTTCATTAATCTTCGATCGGTAGACATCGCGCCTATCCGACTGTCTTGTCGCTGTGTCTGTGTGGTAGTATGACCCGAATGGCTCGAATACTTTCATCCTCCTAGCAACAAGAGCGACGCTACAGCGCGAGATATACAGTATCTCGATGTCTCCCCAAAGCTAGGTAGGCCCAAAATGGGTCGCTTTTTTCTCGGTTTTATTTTGCTTCACCCGTAAAGCAGGGTTGGCAATCCGATATAGCACGCACATTAATAACATACATGCGTATGAGATACTATAGCGACTAAAACGCTGACTGAAGCGACGCAATTACAATACAATACGTACATACGGACACATTAACTTGAGAAGCGATTTACTTACACGACCACGACACCGAACAGTGGTGTTGTGATCGTGCTCTTCTACGTGGCTCTTCACATAGAGTCGAACGGCTAAATATGCTTTTTATAATAATAATAATAATAATAATAATAATAATAATAATAGTAATAACAACAACAACTACAAACAGCAACAACAAAAGCTCGGTACTTCGTAATTAAGTACGTAAGCAAGTAGGCCAGTTTTGGCGGGCTTCGATGGCGGACAACTGGCCACAACGTGCAACGTCCGTTGGAGACAAGCAAAAAGTCCGTTCACCTCTGATATTTTGCCGCCAAATCAGCAGACATCAAAATAACAACAACAACAACGGCAACAACAACAACAACAACGGCAACAATAACCTCACCAACAAGAACAACAACAACAAGCTCACCAAGACAACGGCCAGTGACAGCCATACATACGCCGAACGGTCGCAGAGCGGCTAAGTGAGGCGCGCGTGGCAGGTGAATTTTCGCCGAGTTTTGCAGTCGGCTGTTACCGACGGGCAGATACGTCCGAATACTACACGAGCAGCGGCTGGCTGTGTTGTTGCCATTCACTTGTTGTTGTTGTTGTCGACGTTGTCGTTGTGGTTGTTGTTGTTGTTGTCGACGTTGTCGTTGTGGTTGTTGTTTTTGTTTTTGTTGTTGTTGTTGAAGAAGCTGGATTTGTTATCGTTGACGTCTGCTGTCACCGACACGCTGCCGGTCTGCTCCCGTCCTGTCGCCTAGCTCCCCCCCACTCTTCTTCCACCACCCGCACCCCATCTTCAGCCCCTGGGAGATCTTGTTGGTGTAGAAGAACTGGATAGACAACAACAACGACGACGACGACGACGCCGCCGCCGCATGCCGTTGAGATGTGAGGGGTATGGACAATGGAAGATCTGCTTGAAGTACAGAGCAACAACAACAGCAGCAGCGGCAGCAGTAGTAGTAGGAGACGTAGAAAGTGCAGTCAGAGGGGTGGTCCAGACCTAACCTGTAGTAGAAGTAGTAGTCATTAGTAGTAGTAGTAGTAGCAAGGGTAAGTCGAGCCCGGTGGCGTGGTGGCGGCTTAAGTCTGCGCTTCGCGACCGGAGGAGACACGGGATAGGTGCGCGGGTTCGAGCCCCACCGTTGAACATTTGTATTTATGGGGGTCCGTCTGTAAAGCAATGTAAAAAACAGTTCCGTGGACGTTAAATCTTGGCTGAGGGTCAACCCGAAAACTGTACTTAGTAGTAAGGGTAAATGTTGTTGTATCTGCTGCTGCTGTTGCCATTGTTGTTGTTGTTTATGTCCCCATTGTTGTTGTTGTTGTTGTTGTTGTTGTTGTTGTGGTGCTCGCTGTTATAGGTTTGCGCGGGCATCTGTTACCGTTCAGGCAGGCTTCTGTTCTACTGGCGCTGATGCTGATGCTGCTGCTGCTGCTGCTGCTGCGGTTTCTTCTTCTGTTGCTACTACACCTCGTTCAAGCTTCGAAGCCCTACGAGTTCTTTGTACATACAGCTGCCTAATGGTTGACCTCCGTTGTTGTAGTAGATCCTGTCGTGGTTGTTGTTGTTGTTGTTGCTGTCCTTGTTGCTGTCGTTGTTGTTGTTGTTGTTGTAGAAACACAATAGGATGGCAAAAGCATACGTTGCCGACACACCGATAAACGTGCTGACGTCCACGTACACGCATAACTACTACATGCAGCCCTACTTGGGCGATGATAGTGGTCGTTGAAGACTAGTAGAAGTTGCTCTGGTCGGTTGATGATGGTCGGGCAGCAACAGCAGTAGCAGCATTCGCAGCATGGTGGTGGTGCTGCTGCTGCTGCATTACATCTGCCCCGTACGTTCGTTGGACTTCCGTGCAGTGCAGGTGAATTCTTTCCGTTGTTGTTGCTGCTGTTGTCGGCGGCGCAAAGGAAGTCGGTCCGTCCAAAACACCGCGCTAGTCCAGCAACCGACGTAAGAAGAGCTTTATCACCGTGAGGCATTTGTTGGTGTTTGTTGTTGTTGTTGTTGTTGCTGTTGTTGCTATTGTTGTTGGTGTTTGTTGTTGTTGTTGCTATCGTCGTCGTCACACTTTCTCTAGTGCTGCTGCTGTTGTTGTTGTTGTTGTTGTTGTTTTTGGCGCGGCAAAGTTGTTAATGATAAATCTTTTTTCCTTAACTCTCCCTATCACGCTTGATCTCATTTTACTGCTCATTGTCTGTTTGTTCTCGTTGCTAATGCTGTAGTAGCTGGGGCTGCTCTTATCACTTGCGTGTGGCAGAGCTGGCAGAATGGCAGAGGAGCTTAGAGCGGACGGGTTTTAACTCTCTACCGCGCTGTTCGTAATGATTTCGAAGTCATTAGACCAAAAACGGGCTATCCCCAATTTTGGTTGTGGCAAGTGGCTTATACCATCCGTGCGCATATAGGTACGCCAAAGGCCGCTATCGTATTGCTTAGAAATATCGAAGAATTGCATAAAGTGTGCGAAGGTCGTCGTTGGTATTGTGGGTCTCGATGTTATGTTCAGTTAGAGTTGAAACAAACATGAAGGCTTTTTCGCCGTTGTAGGTCTCGTCTGGTACTGATGTCATTCTTCCGCTCGCCTCTGTGCTAGCGTTAGCGTCCTATGAGCATAATTATTAAAACGTTACGTTGTCAGAAAAAATATTTACAAGTCTTCGCAGTATTATAATGACTACTACTATAATTACTTATATAGTAGTAGTAGTAGTCATGTAATTTTTGCTTTTTCTTTATAATGGATGAAGAACAAGGGAAATTTACAGGAAAAGCAAGGTTTTTTTTTGCAGACTTCAGTGAACTCATGCTGCTATTCTCGAATTGTGAAGGCAAGCGCGTGACTATTTACGCTTATTTGAATAGTATATTTGATTGTTTGCATCCTTCACCATAGTTGACGCATACACTGAAAGATGATCGTTATGTAAATTACCAACTCTATTACATCCGGTCATTGCGGCGCCTGTGTTATTTGCAGCAGAGCAAATGCTTTCCATGATGACGTTTTGACCTCTGACTACTTATACCCAAATTGACGTGCACGTCAGAACCGTATTGCATTGCTGTATATTACATACTATAAAGCGACAATTCTGCGTGCGCAAATCACTCGAACATGAGTGCGCAATATTAGGCGCAGAAGTTGTACATACTGTATGTAGTTAGCGAGGTCGCGTGGACGACATCGACACATGAGTGGGCACATAGTTTGTTTTGCTTTCGTAGCGATAGATCCTCATCATCATCGTCATCAGGTACAAGACTGATACAAGACAGGTACAAGAAGAATGCCTACGGCTGCCGCCTCGATGTTGCCGCCATCATCCACGTCACCACCTCACAAACCAAGCCAGCCCGCCAGCCAAAAGCTGAAGAATCAGTGAGTTAGTGCGTCACATGACTGGACACAGAGACCTCTGCTTACTAGTCGACTTGTTAGTCATCGCAAGCAGTTAACTAACGCTGTCATCGCTAGGCCGCCGTTAACACGATGGCCGCGCGCCTCAACGTCGCTCATTGTGAGGTGTTCCACCGGTGGCCGGTTGCTCTCGGCCGTTCTGACGGCCATCCATCTATCCCAATTCGACAACCTTGTTCGGACAAAGTTTGTTGTTGTCGTCTTCGTTGACAACGGCATTATTATTATTATTATTATTATTGTTGTTGTTGTTGTTGTTGTTGTTGTTGTTGTCGATAACCACACGCGGAACCAAAAAGATCTCATCCGCATGCCTGCCACATTTGTTGTCACATTGCCAACTAGCTCGGCAAAGCGCGACAGGCAGCTATCGAGTCAAGCAAGAGCACCGGCTGCGAGCAGTTAGTTGCACCGGCGCCGCCACCGAGATCATCACACCCGCACTGGTGTATCTTGTTAAGGGTGGTTAGACATCGACAAGGTGGTCAACAACAACAACAACAGCAACAACAGCAACAACAGCAAGAGCAACATCAATACCAACAACAAGAGCAACATTAACAACAATACCAACACCAACAACAAAAACAACAACAGTGGCAATAGCGAGCCCCTTTTCAGAGACGATCAGACGCCTGCTAGACTGACGCCTTGTTTTCTAGCTTTGCCAATAACTAGCTCAAGCTAAGCTGAGCTGACTGACAGTCGCCGAGTTTTCTGCATCTATTTCATACTCGTTCTATTTTTACTACGCTGCTATCTACAGGTTGAACGACGACGACGACTACGATGACAACAATCTACTACTCAGACAATAGCTAATATTTCCACGACTACTACTACTACTACTACTATAATGACAACTACTACGGTCTTGACTATTACAAGAAGTGTGCGTATCTTAGGCGGTCGGTTAGCGGCATCGCAGCCCGCGTCACTCGCGTCGCCGCCGCCGCATTCGTGAACTGCGGGCAAATTCGAATCATTTCGCCCACCTTCGGCGACACCTTCCTCTTAACAAGGTGTCAATGGTGTCAACGAATGCACTCGTTTGGGACAGGCGAGATAGTCCGCCCGGGTTGGTGGCGGTGATGGTGGTGGTGATGGGGAAGAAGACTGACTGCTATGTCGGGAAGCTGCAGGCCACAGACGACGTAACCCGGCGCGCGTTAATTGGCGACCTGCGTTGTTGTGGACAAAGACCACCAGTGGTGTTTCTGTGGAATTAATCTGCGTTGTTTCTATACTAGGCAGGGCTAGTTTACGACGCCAATGACTGCTACTACTAGGGTTCCCGTTACTATAGCACTGCTGTCACGAATATTCTTTGTGGTTGTCACGTACGTATTCACTGAGTCAACAAGAGTACAACCAGATACCTAATTAACGATAGTTAACGACGGTTGATGACCACACCACAACACGACGAAGGGTGGTTGTCAAACTATACCAGGCACGCTACAGCGAACACGTGTGATTGTGTACAGTGCAAACTATCTCTGTTACAGAAGGTGTATTAGACAAGATTTGACACAATTTGGTCACAATCACGTAAACGACAGCAATCGCTTGCAACTAATGTACTACAATAGTAACACTTTCAGTTTTAAGAAAATAGTTACTCGACTTCCGCTCTGCAGATTATTTGGTCTTTATTTCGCAGGTTATCCGATCTTTAATGCGCACGTTAGCAAATAAATCAATAAATATATACAAGTCTGTTATAAAGACTGCAATGGACGGATGGGAAAGTCGTGCACCCCTTGTACGATGCACAGTCACTGAAAGAAAAATAATAACGAGTCTGAATAATATATTTTAAAAGTTATCATGGATCATTGATTCTCATTACCAAATGCAGTACACGTCTCACACTAGGATATGCCACTGACAGGTTGCGTGCGCAAAGCGTATTTGTAATAATCGTATCGTTGAGTCAAACTCTGATGAGTCCTCAACGAGAGTGTTTCGGAACGGCTGATTTGATGGGGCACATAGCATTTGACCCCTGTCTCCCGTTATATATATATATATATATATATAATGTTTGCCACAAAGCACTAAATATGTGTCTGTGTAGTGTGTGCGCAAATAGCCCACGCAAGCACCCGTTGTTAATATAGACACTAGCTAACAACAGCAGCAGGCGCCTTCCTTGACAGAAGGTCCGGCTGTGAATCATGTCAAGAAAAGACCCCATGCAGAGGCACAGACAGCAGACTTCAACGACATAACCGACCAGCGACTATATGACTGCACTGGGCGCAGCATTGACAACAACGACAACGGCAACAACAACCGCTACAGAAATTTAACAACTAACCCAATTCGACAAGCCGAACCTGCGTCAGTAAATACCGCCTGCAAGGACAGCCTTGCGCATCAGACGCCACAGGAAAACCTTGCAAGCACTGCGTCGCTGAGCTATGCAATAACTGTATACCATTTCAATACTAAGCTGTGCAGATTGTTGTATTCTATTGTATTTCTTGTCGCCTGCACAGGACTGCAAACATACCGCGCTCAAGGTAAGACGTATTCGGCCTTATTGTCAACCTTGTGAAGCTGTCAATATGACCAGCTTTTTCTGGAATCGTTTAATTCTTTTCGGTGCGACTACGGCTATATCTAATCACCCATAAACGGACATGTTGGGACATACAGGGTTTCTCCAAAAGTCGTTGTGGCACCAGCATGGTCGCTGACTCTCAGCGGTATGATTTGGCATCTATTCTCAATGAGCAACGCTCAAAGAAAATTCGATCGAGAACGGACATTCCGGTGGATGACATATATATATATATATATATATATATATATATATATATATATATATTGTATATATATATATATATATATATATATATTTATGTATATATATCATTTAATATTAATACAAATATAAAAACAATTACATTGTATATATATTTGGTGTTGACTTGAGTCCGGTTTCACGACAACCCATCAGGGTGTTAACAATGAACACGCGCGTTGGAGTTGGTAGGTGAAGGCCTCATCAAGTGTTGCTGCTGCAGTCTCGGAGAAGGTTCGAAGGTAAAACAGTCTATGTTGTCGTTGTTGTTTTGCAATTGTTGTTGTTATTGTTGTTGTCGTCGTAGTCGTCGTCATCGACGGCGGCGTCGTCTTAGAAGGAGGCCGCAAACGGTGAAACAGTCGGTGGCGTGCGCAGACGATGAATAGGTGCGGATTTACACGTCTCCCATGAGATCAGTAGTTGTGGCAGTGACCGACCAGCCACAGTAGAGACTGTGCTTTGTCGTCGATGGGTCTCTCTACAAAGTAGTCACTTGAGCAAGAAGGCGAAAAATCCCTATAGAGAGATCTGAGAGGACAAGAGGGTACTACGGAAAGAGAGAGTGGTAATACACGTATATATACATATATATATATATATATATATATATATATATATATATATATATATATATATATATATATATATATATATATACATATATATATATATATATACATACCTGTATATATGTATATATATAAGAAGAGGGAGACGCATGAAAATATGCTTTAGATGTCGTGCTCAGGAGCGTCTAACTTACGTGTGTTTTTGCTTTGGTCATCGTTGTCGTAGTGTCGCTGTCGTTGCAGGTTTGTTTCTCTAGTGGGTAAGTGGGTGGGCAATTTCTATCGTCCAGACGGACGCGTTTTCGTCCACTATAGTCCCGTTTGTGCGGCTTCCTATTCTTGCCCTTTTCGATCTCCTCGGCAAACCTAGACTGGGCCCACCAATCAGGAACCGGCAGGCCAGAGCTCGGTGCTCGAGGTCGAGATACCGAGACGATCCCGCTCTACCGTGATCGCAGACGTTGTTGTTGCTTTTTCTTATTTTACGCTATCTCTTTCTCTCTCTCTCTCTCTTTCTATATATATATATATATATATAATCCTCTTCTTCTTCTTCTTTTCTCTCTCCCTTTATATATATATATATATATATATATATTTATTCGTGTTTCGTCCTAGGTCGTTGCTACGACAGTTGCCGTCATTTGTGCTTGTTACTTGTGTTGTTTATCTACATCGTACTACGAAGAGCAGTATCTGCCACTTGAACGAGTGCGGCTGTCACTGCATGTAGCGTAGATGCCAATGCCGCCACCAGCAGCAGCAGCCGCAGCAGCGGGAATGCTTGCTCTGCCACTATAGACTCAGTTTTGAGTCCGTGACTGCTGTGGCCTACGCGCCGGTTGTACGCCGTTTCACCACGGCGACGATAAGCCGACGTGCAGAAAAAACACAGAGAGAAGGAGAGCGAGAGAGAGAGAGAGAGAGCTAACAAGATGGCGGAAAGCGTGCTGGACGAACTAAGAAGAAGGTGGCAAGAAGCAAACTTGGCTTGATTTAATAGAGGTGGGCGGAGACGCACTCGACGACGACGACAACGACAGAGGCGGCCACCTTGGCAGAACCAACCAACCAACCAAGCCACCGGCGAACCAGCTAGCCAGCCAGCCCCGCAGAGGACAGACAAAACGACAGTCTCTCTGTGCCGACAGTCTCGACCTGTGTGTGTGTGCTTGCCGGCCCGTCTACCCGTCGGACTGTCTGTCTGTCTTGGTGCGTGACTGTCTTCGTACCTGGGCGTGACCGATGCGGCTTCGTGCGTGCACTTACTACGACTACGACTACTACAACTGCGTTCGCTTGTTTGTGCACTTTACGAGCAACACCCACCGTGCCCGTCGGCGCGACACCGCCGTATGTCATCGCCTAGCACCGTAAGCACCGCATGCTGATGGTGTTGACGACGACGACGACGACGATGATGGTGATGATGGTGTTGACGACGATGATGGTGGTGGTGATGATGGTGTTGACGATGATGCCACCTCGACCAAGTCCGTCACCTCCACAACCCGACTGTGGCCTTCCTAAGCCTCCAGGAACGCCATCAGTTCGTTTCTTACACCTCCACCACCAGGACCACCACCTCCTCCGACGACGACAACAACACCGACCCAGCATCTTCACCACCAACTCTGATGGCGATCACGCAGTACAAGTGAGAGTAAAGTCGCAGTAGAAGCCCAAAAAAGGCGTCACCGACCTTTTTCTGATCAACAAATAAACAACGCAACGAAGGCAGCACACCAATGGTATCATCAGCAACTGTGACAACAACAGCAGACAAAAACAACAAAGACCGTCGTCATAAACGGTGCCTATTTCCAGCCGACCATCTAGAACGGTGGGACGTCAATGAGCTACAACGAGAAGGTGCATTGAGCGGAGTAAGAATCGACAGAGAATTACGATTACGAAAGAAAAAATAGACCTTCTCCACTCAACCTCGCAAAGCCGGCCGCTGATTGGCGTTTCGTCGACAAATTCCGGCGACAGAATGTACACTTGCATTTCTGCTATTTTATTCTCTTCGTGCAAAGAGTTTTTTCAAAGAATACCTGCCGAAAACCGCCATTCCGTTAAATAATTGACACTGGCAATATGAGACGCGACGCGTGCTTTTGCTATGACGGCCATCGTTACTGCTGTCACTTCTGCTGCAACGACAAGAAAATATTATATATATATATATATATATATATATATATATATGTGACGGCGTGGTCTAGGAGGCTAGTACGATGGTCATGAGTGTCATAATGAACCGGGGTGACGCCAGTTCGACCTGTGCTGTCGATCGATGTTTATTTAGGCAATACCCATAGAGAATAGGTAATAAACCATACCGCTGAGAGTCAGCGGTCATGTTACCAGAGGGATTGTTGGGGGAAATCTCATTATGTCTGACTATTGGTGCCTTAAAGATATGCCTTATGACGATTGCAGCCTGAAAAGACGGCTGGTAGTCTAGAATTATGAAACACGCTTCTTAAGATGGTGTATATATATATATATATATATATATATATATATATATTTATATATATATATATATATATATATATTTCTTCTTTTTTTTAATTGTTAATTTTTTGTTATCTTTTGTCATTTCTTTCTTTTTGTCCTCTGGGGAGTGTTGCCTCCTCCCTGGCAGTGCAGTACATGTGGCTGAAGGGAGTGGCAGTACTTGTATGAATTGCCATTATTCTCCATAGTGGCATTTTTGTCACACCTTATAGTTGGCTCCGAACAAGCTGAAAAGCTGAAAACGACTCAGTCAGCCACTACGGCTTGACTATAATGAGTCATCCTCTTTAGCTATGATCACAGGTGATCTCTAGACACTGCTTGCACACACTGGTCGCTGGACGAACCAGTTCATCTAGCATGCAGCGCTATGTCGTCGCAGAAACTTAGACTAGTTTCAAATCGTGCCGCTGTGAGTGGGACAGGGCTCAAAGTCTTCACCGGCCATCGCCGTTCTCAGCACCTCAGCACCTGGCCACCTAACCAGGGCCACCAAACGAGATACTACTGCACTGCATTGCCTAGGTATGGTACACCGTGGCCATTCGGCCACTAAATCGGGCCAAGAAATAGAGATCGTTGACAGGGCCGAATGTATAGATAGCTGTCTTCTGTTTCTTCCCACCCTCCTCACGGACGGTCGACTAGGAGATCACTGATACTACACAACTGACCTATAAGGTGCAGCACGGTTCGAGCCCCCCGTTGCACATTTGTATTTATGGGGTCCGTCTCACGAAGCAATGCGAAAGCAGTCTCGTGAACGTTAAACGTCGGCTGAGGGTCAGCCCGAAACAGCCCGTTAACTACAGGGCCTGGGTGGGCCTCTGGGTGCTTGACTGGCAGCCTGTTTTTTCTTGTGGCTATTTTCATAACCTGATTTTGATGGCTGGGCTTCGTCGGAGAACGGTGCGGTGCTTATGTTGTGTGGTTGCCCCGGCAGGTTTTGGCTGCGTACGCCGCACAAGGTGTTGTTACTGGGCGGCAAACGTGCCCTGGTCTCGGAACGGAGTGGGACGCTAGGTCTGTCTATATGTCGGTATGTCTTTTGTGCGCGTATATATATATATATATTATATATATATAATATGTGTGGTGTGCGTATGTGAACACCGCACGTGTTAAAAATCTGCGTATATTATACGCACGCATGTATTTATGAACCTATGCTGGACGGTTAGTGGGTGGAGGGGTTTTGTCAGCGGTTCGGGTGTCACGCTGGTATGGTCTGTTGACGATGCCGGTGCAGCTACGA